>VZTX01021837.1:186878-379739 GCA_013400915.1 Pardalotus punctatus | reverse complement strand
ATCACCAATCTCTCTTCCCCTCCCCATGCCCAAGCCAACTCTTTGTCTCTCACACAAAAAAGGTTAATAGTCCTTAAGTATGCAGCCATTAGTAACCTAGCACCAGGAATGGGGAAAAATTCCACACCCCTCAACCTCCAACAGGGACTATAAGTAAAGATATGATATGTTCTGGCAATGGAATCACAGTGATCAACACTAAACTCTGTGCTCACCTCAATGCCAGTTTCAAGTAACTTCCATCAATATACTCAGCAAGCACAAGAGTCACTCCAAGTTATTTCAGCTAAAAAATGTTTTCACTCATTGTCAGTAATATAATTCCCAACACATTGCTAGAGAATAAGTCAGTAACTACTCCTACAATATCCTTGCCTCAGGTTAGAATAACTATGAAATTATCAGTCTCTCTGTACTGTGGGATGGAAGATAGCTTGGGCTGGAAAAAAATGAACGCAACTGAGCATACAGTAACAAGACTTTTAAGCCAACATTTGAGCAATTCCTATTCAGTGAAACCAGGGAGTTATGCATGTACTCCCTGCTACTGTTTGGTCCTGTGATTTTTCATTGTTAGGATGTTCTTTTTTACCTTAGTAACTAGACTTTAATTTTAAAGTAGTTTTACCTTATGGCCCCAAGGCAATGTTCTGGCTTGGATGGGGCCCCGTGCAACATACGTAAATGTGCCACTAGTGCTAGCAGTTTTTCCTAATTGCACTTTGTCTGATGAACCACGAGAACCTCTGTGAGTAATTTTCACATTTTTTCTTATTCCATTAGGTTCGACTCAACCATATTATTTAACAGTCTGTTAATTCATACCAGTTGAGTATTTAGACCACACCAAGATGTTTAGTCCCACAGAATTTGCAATTATGTACTAATCAATGTTTAAAAAATAATAATACAAATTAAAAATTTTCAGATTAATCTGGTATTTAAAATTAAGATAATGGTTTTGTTACTGCATTCAGTAAAACAGTGGATAAGTGGCAGAAGCAGTACTAGTGTTTTAGCATTCAGATGCCACTGATTTTTCAGGAATTAGGGCACTAACATACACATGCAAAAACATGCACATGTAAAGTAAAACTCTTGTTCTAATGAAGTCAGTAAGGTGAAGTGCCAGATTTTCAACAAATAGCCATAAGACCTTTGAAAGAAAAGAGCAACTCAAATGGTCAATATTCTATATGAACTGAAGTTATATGGAGTAGTTGCTGACAAAGTAGAATGTAAAAAATACAGAAAAATCTTTGCAATTGTTACCTGTCATCTGGTACATGACAGCCAGGTATAGCAGCTTCTACCATATTTGATCTTCAGATTTTTGTCCTGTCATGGCAAAACAACTATCTCAACGCGGGGTTAAATTTCTTACACCTGGTGAAGTCTTAAAAAATACTGTTAGAAGGAAACATTTGGTTTTTTACAGCATACTCTTTGTAGTACGTAGTTTGCAAACAGGGCCCTGTCAAGCTGATCACTGCACAAACATAGAACAGAGTGATTGCTTTTGAATAAGTTGCAAACTAAGGAGAAAATACAGTCTTATTCAGAGGGAGAGGACAATAAAACAGAAGTTCTTTGGAACAGAAGAGTGAGAAAAATAGTCTTCTCACTCCACAAATTTAACTTATTTGCAGGTGGAACACACCTGATGCTTACTTTCCCATGTGTGCTTTCAAGTTGAAATATTAAAATAAATTTAAGAAAAACAAATCTATTGTTTTGCCTCTATTTGTTTTTCTGTGTTCATTGTCAAATCCTTAACCACCATATTTTTCAATTGGATTTTCTCCCACAATTTTCAGTCAAATGGGAGGAAAACTTGGCATAATTAGGTAATTTTCCAAACCCTGAAACAGAGACAAGATCAATTAAAGACATATTCTAAGAAAGAGACAAAATTATTATGTTCTCAGGTGAAAATCTTTCACAGTAACAAAAAGAAAAAAAAAATCCCAACCAAAAAATCCCATACAATTTATATCAATTAAAACCTCAGTGACCATGGCAAATTTTTCAACTGATAGTCGACTTTAGGAGACTAAATAGTAACTTTTCCTTTTTTTGTAAGCATACTTAGCATAGATCTTGAGCTCTTGCATCTTGGAGACCTATTAGTTTCAGACAAACTTTGCAGAAGTTGTATTTACACAGGCAGTGTTGGCTGCTTTGAAGTAAAATGTATTTAACATCTTTCAAATTTAAATATCTTTCTCACTAAGTGGCTTAGTTATGCACCCTCTCAGTTAATACCAAAAGATTAATTTGGCTTTCATCTTGAAACACTAATGGCATTACTGACACAGAAACAAGCCTGAACTCTTTTAGTAAGCTGGATGAGAGTCTTTGGTGTCTTCTGTCAGAGGCAAACCACTGGAGCTTCTAAATCCATGGAAATAAATACATTCTCACCATGGTACTATTAATCTAATCAGGAGAGCCATCAGAGGTCCTGGGAAGTACATCTAAAGAGCAGAATGGAAATCTGTCAGGCGTTTCAGCAACAATATGCTTGTGAAAGCATCACTAAAGCTGGGCCCGGGTTCTGGGTAGAACTTTTGTCACCTTGTGTGTTTCTAAGCGAGGGATGTTACAGTTACCTCATATCCATCTTTCCCATCATAATTTCAAAGGTTTTTAGTCAGCCCTAGAAAATCATGTAGACAGTCGATATTTTTATTAAAACAGTCACATGCAGTCCTTTGTTTTCTAGTACAGAAAGGATCACACAGCAGTGACTTTTCACAGAGCAATCAGTTTTAAGTCTCTCAGTCAAAAAAAAAAATGAAATTGTGGCTGTTGACCTTGAAAGACTGAAGGATACAAATCTTTCTTTGTGTTACTGTATCCTAAAATTCCCATTATCACATAAACCTCTGAAATCTTAGAGGCTTTTATAAGAAACCAAATGGGAAATTTAAAGAAGTAAAAATTATTTTTGTAAGATTAATATATTTCAGACATGTTTCAGAACTAGATTTTTATTTGAAAATAGAATCAAGAGTTTTAAAACCCCTTCTAGGCTAAACTGAGAAGGAAAATAAGAGTATACAAAATACATGGCTAAAAAGCTCAGTTAAGGAAAAACAAAACAACAAAAAAAAAACCAAAAAAAACAACAAACAAAAAAACCCCAAAACCAAAACAAACAAACAAAGATCCTCCCTTGAAAACACTCAAAGACCACTTTGAACCTGAATGCCACTAGTTCTTCAGCTCCTACTAGAAAATCTTATATGTCAAAAGCCAGTTATCCAAGCAAATACATTACATTCAGACACTGAAAACTGAGGTTACATAAACTGCATGATTTTTAATGAAAGCGTTACATGACTATGACATGGTAGCAGCAGCACTGGTTTCTGGGAAGGATGGTGTGAGGAAATGAATCTTCGTTATTCTCAAGAGTATAGCCTGGCTATATGGTGTTATTGTAGGTGTTTGACACACCTATTTTCATTTAGAGGGCCTACAAGGGTGAAAAAAACAGCGACTGTGTCACTGCCTGCTTGGCCGCCCGGAATGGTCAGCAAGCAGGACAAGGTGCACAAGTGCCCCAGCAAGAGGCCGCCTCGTGTGTCCCTGGTTCCGGGCTCCTGCACTGGGAGCATCTGCAGGGACCTCGGCTGGGCACGGCAGCAGGCGATCACAATGGAGCGAGGCGCAGGGACAAAGGAGCCGAGAGGGGTTCTGCTGCCCCGGCGACCGAGCCTTTATTCCCGGAGAGGAACAACGACCAACGGGCAGAGGCAGATGAAAAACCAAGGGCTGCCCGTTACAGGGGGTTTTATGGGGAACAGAAAGGGGTGGTCTGAGGGGAAGAACCACGGATCGGCCAACAGAAAAGGATTACATAACCGCAGTTATCCAATCAACTGAAATAAGGGGAGGGGTACATTTAAACTGCCCAATGGGGGTACAGAGAACTGAGAACTTTCCAGAAACTTAATACATATGAAATAACCTAATACATATGAAATAACCTAATACATATGAAATAACTAGGAGGGGAAAGGGGTGTAAACTAGGAGGGGAAAGGGGAGTAACATAAATTTGATAGACAACTTAAGGGACAGGGAGTGTAGGGGGTTCCGCAGCCTCATCTTCTCCTTCCTCCTCTGGCTCGCTGTCTCTAGGAGGGAAATCAATCCACTTTTTTTCGTGGATTCTCATTGCAAAAGGAGACTGGGTCACCGCCACATGACTGCAGATTAGAAAACTTAAAATATTGTGAGCAACTGGGCCAAAGTAGGGCTACATGTCTTAAAAATACAATGTATTGTTAGGTTTCTGACTTAGGTATTTGAAGTTGAAGCACATGGGCTATAAAGCAATGCAGAAGATAAAGCAGGGAAGGATTCCCATTCAGTGGAGTTGTTGGAAGGTTCTGATACTGCTTAGAAAATGCGATTCTTTTTCTAGTTCAGCTATTCTAGTTGTCTATTTACATAACTTCAGGCAACTAAACAGAAGAACCACTGTGTGCACTGGTAAATATATTAACATATTCCTTACAGAAATTGTAATTTGAAATATCCTTGATGTAGGTTGACTTAAATATCTGGTTTTGGATAGGCTATAAACAGGAGAATGAAGTGTGGCAAAAAAAGTAAACTAAATGAAGCCAAAATAGCCCTTTTGTATTTGTCAGACAGAACCCATTCTGAAGTTTTGCAAATTATTTTCAAGCTGAATGTCTGCCTACAGCTGCACACAGTTCTACAGGTTATTTTGTTTTGTTCTGGTTTTTTTTTTTTTTTGAGAAATATTAAAGTAACAAAATGAAACAATTCAACTCTGATTACAGATGTAACAGCGAATACCTCTTCAGTCAATTCACAGGAACATGTACTTAATGAAAAGGTAGAAGCCCAAAACATAATTTCTGACACAGAATTCCAGTAAACAAGAACAATATTTTTTTTTTGGGGGGGGAGTAGTGTTTTGGTGGTTTTTCTGGGCAGGGGTGTGGGTTTTTGTTTTTTTGGTTTTTTTTTGGGGGGGGGGGGGTTGTAATTTTTTGTTGGTTTGTTTGTTTTGTTTTTGTTGTTTTTTGTGTTTGTGTTGTTTGTGTTTGTTTCTGTGGTTTTGTTGTTTTTGTTTGTTTTTTGTTGTTGGGTTTTTTTGGGTTTGTTTTTTTTTTGTTATTGTGGGCAAAAAAATGAAATTCAGTTGAAAATATATTTTATTTATGCACAACTGGATGGTTACTGTAGGGTGCAATTTTCCAGGTGTTCATGAGTGATCAAGTGTAAGTGAAGTGCACTAAAAGAGAAAAAGTTTTTTCATCTTTTCTCTCATATATGGTGAATGTTTTTTTCTAAATGTTTATATATTATTTTGTAGGATCATTCTCTGTGCATCTAATTTGTAACTGTCAGTGACAGAGTCATGAGTGGATGACAACATAATATGCTTATATACTGGTTCTGGAGTCATGTTTGAGGATTTCATTCTTTCCTTCACTATCTACTTGCCTAACCACTATTTTTCAAGTGTTTTTCTCTCTTCTGGATAGTTTTTAACTATTAATGGTCTTATTCAACTCTCGACCATAAATCAGTGAGAAAAGCCTTAGAACAGAATAAATTAGATCATGCCCAATTCATACATTCCCTCATGCCTGAATTATTTCTAACCCTATTCTAATATAATTAACTGCTTATCTGATATTATTTCATAATAATTTTATTATATATTTTCTTAACACAAGGTTCAAATAAATTTATTAGAAACATGTTCTAAAAAACCCCAATAGTTAAGACCAGCTCTGTTCTGAGATATGTACTTGTTGATTTGCAGCTTCTCTTTCCCTCACCAAACAGAGTTCTCTACCTTGCCTACTTCTTCCAATGGTGTTTGGTGTGAGAAGTTCTCGGACAGAAAATTTCTTCCACCTTTATGACCTACAAAACTGGAGAAAGTGGTTTAAAAATTATCTACAGAAGGGAGATACACTTCCTCCATACTTTTTCTAATACTACTAAGTCTCCAGGACAAGGAATCATAAGACATCACTTAATAAGTAATTTTTTTTCCTCCATATAGGCCTCTCCAGTTTCTATACCCATTTACCTTCAAGGAAAGGTAAATTGTAGTGCTCTATTTATCAGCCTATTAATAAATCTCCTTTATGGTGGAGAAATCTCATCTCTCTTTCCAGATTGTTTTTCTCTAAGAGAGTAGAATGGAAGATTCAGTAAGGCAACACCCACCTCTCAATTCCTTCTCATCCTGGGAATTTGATTTAATACAGTTCTGGTTTCCGTGTCTCCTCTTCCATTTTTAGATGGGGAGAATTTGAACTTCTCTTTTGCTTCTTCTTCCCAAACCCTGGCAGTGTTTTTCTGCTAGTATTTAATCACTATCTGCAGCAAAAAACTGTCTTTCCTTTCTCAATAGATGTTTTGCTTTCCTGAAACACTGTCATTCTCTTTTGACAAAATGTTAGATTTGGTAAAGTCATATTAGGAAAAGGAAAATAAAAGGGAAAATTACAATACATATATTTAATAATACAATAAAAGTATAATGGTCGTCCTTGCTAATGCAAGGTAAGGATCAAAGTAAACTTATCGCTGTTATGATTCTTAATTTTTAACTTATTTCATCTTCACTTATTCTCTCCTTTGAGAGATGATTTGATATTGAAAGAGAGTGCACTGGTAAAAGAGCTTCAAACTCAGAATATTCCATGATTTGTGACTTATACACACATATTCAAAATAATAGTGTTTACACTGTTCAGTCAAGGATAAGGAAAAGAGAAAAAGCACCGAAAAAGGCTCTCATAGACTTTTGCACTCTACATACCAGGTAAATTAGAACATCCAAACAAGAAGAAAAGTCCTGTGCTTCCTTTCATAAAATGAAGAATATACAGTAATTACTGATTCTTAATATTCCCAGGTAGTCTTAGCAGACACTGTATTCACTAGATAACATTTGGCTGCTTTGAGTAATTAAAAAGGCTGATATATAGTTGAAAGAGTTAGCAAATTTCTTTCAAAATCCCTCAGAATTCCTCAGTATAGGTGTTTCTTTATCAAAACTTCCTGCCATGAGGCAGTGGTGAAAAGCTGTGCAATTCAAAACAGCAGTAATTTTCTTAATAAATCGCAGATGTTACAGGCACTTTCAAGATAGAGTAAACCTCCAGAGCCTATGTAAGAGTCTCATTTAAGAAGGTGATATCTAGGAGGTTGCTCCAGTTCAGCCTAAGGAGAGTCTGATCTTCCTTGATCATTGGTAAGGATACTCTAATAACTTGGCAAAAATAGTGAGAGGGTTGCAGGCTTTCATCTGACCAGTATTCTGTACAGTGAAGAACTGGAATTCTTAAAAACAATGAAAGAAAAGAAAAATTTAGAACAAAATACTTTTGTCCCGTTGTTACTATACTCTGTCAGAGGAAGAAGAATGATATTTTTACTTATGATCTCAGGACTTCTAGATTTTTAANTACACACACACACACACATATATGGACCCAAACACAGATGATTGCCTCATACACAAAGAATGTATTTACATTCTGCTACAGCAGCATGCTTTTTGCCAATTCTCTTTGCTTTTCCTACCTACCATTCCTCCATTACCAAAAGTGACAAGTTGAATACTTACCTTCAGGAAACACTTCCAGGTAATGTCATTCTGTCTGAAAATCCAATCTTACCAGTTGTGTCATTCCTACATTATTTATGGTTGATAGGATTTCTAGGTAAGTCAGTAACAGGAAACTTGTGCCTTGGGTAGGTTTACAAACACGCCCACTTTATAAAGTTTCCCACTTTGTAACAGGGAACCTAGAAATCCTGATGTACAGCATGGTTTCTCTGTGTGACCAAATGTGTTATGCAGATCTCAATCTGAGACAGACTAAAATTCATCTGAGATAGATTAAGACCTGAGGAAGAGCTGTCTAGTCCAAAAGCTATGCAGCGATCTGGCAGGAAACAAGGCAGATTCCCACAGGAGACCAGCACAGTAGCAGCCATAATATTTTCGCATGGTAACAGGAAAAACACCACACATACACTCCTCTTCTTGGTTTTTTCACCTTTGAAAAAGGTGAAAAAGGTAAAAGGTGATAAATTCTAAATACCCGTAGTACATTAAATATAAGGTATGTTAGCTTCATCTGAGAACTCCAGACAGGATTATAGTATATACAAGCAAAGCAATTATGTTGTAAGTAAAATGTGTACAGCATTTGGTTTTCACTAAACACTATTAACCTTTTTTCCACTTAGATTTTAGAGCACATTGTTGCAACAAAACCGGTTGCATTAAGCAAATGGTAAATGGTCTTATACATAATCTGTTTCTCTCAAAACGAAATAAAATGTGTAATGGTTCAGGCAGAACTGAGAATGCCTTTTGTCTTATGAAAGAGTTTATTGGTTACAAAATATTACATTAAATAATAATAAACAAAATAAGGTTAGTAAATAAAAACATCAAAATATTTTCTAAAAACACCCACCTGAGCACTGAAAATGTTTTACATTTATGCAATACTTTACTGCTACAAGATGTGAAAGTCTTGTAGTTGTCTTCAGTTCATTGATCATGTCTCTCCAACACTGTCATTCCTAATAAAATATTGAAGCCTTCCTTACATTGGAATACACACTGGGTAATGTCTAGGTAATATGCTTCTATCTGAGTAATATTCTTTTCTTTCTCAGAACCAAATATTTATAGTCTCCATTGAAGAATTGCCAGAGAAGAATGGACTGAACAGGATACATCTTCATGGAATTGTATGTCTTTCAATCTTTAATGTGGTTTAATCTTGTGACACATTCTGTGTGTAATAGGCCAGAAAACTCAGGTCTTTGCACATTAAACAATCAGACAAGGTGACCCCAGTACTTTTTAATTTAATCTCGCTTTATGTAGGGATAAATGTAAATTAAATTTTCATTTCCAGCTCCTAATTATCAATAAAATTGATTTTGCATAATAATTCAAAGATTAGTAGAAGCAGAAGAGAGAAAACTCATGCTAAAATACTCAACCTATCTTCATTCTCGGTGAACTATACAATTCCAGTCCACTGAGTGCAGGGTTTTCCAAGTTATTATATGTGGCAGTGATTAGAGAAGGCTGTTACAGTTAGGAGCACCAACAAAGCCAGTAATACCTGTGATAAGGTAACTCAAAGGAAAAAAAAAAAAAAAACACAACAACAACTAAAACAAATTTTTAGCTTGAAAATTTCTGGAGAACTGTGAGGCAACAAACATTCCTAGTGTAAAATATCTTGTCAGTGATATTGCTCTAAAATAAAATATAAGATACTAAATTCAAAATCAGCTGCATATCTTTGTACTAATACTGTATATACAAAAGGTTTGTAGAGCTTCTCCTAATTGTATTCATTTGAATTCAATACTCCAGCTGGATAGATTATATAGTCTGTGTAAACAACCCTGTGAACATTTCCTCTCCCATAGTATTAATCAGTTCATTGTCAAAGCAATATTCTCAGATCTGAGTTGTACAAGAGTAATGCAGAAAAACTTCAAGCTGTTTGCCCAGACTTGGGCTCCACGGGACCTGAGTGTTCGTTGTTCACAAAGACCCAATGTGTGACTGATGGATAGAGCCCTTTAGCTTCAAGGGAGTAATACTCAGCAGGAGAAAAAACTCAAGTGTTTCTAATCTGTTTCTCCACAGCATATTCTGTCACTCTTTCATTCTGTCAATCCAGATGGGAAGACAAACATAAACAAAGCAAGTAGACCAGTAGAAATATCCACTGAAGCCAAATGGAAATTAATACATTTTGCTTCCTTTGGGCATTTAGTTTCAAAAATTTTCAAACTACACAAGACGTAAGGTTCCAATCAAAAATTCTAACACATGGGTAATCCTTTTAGCATTTTCTGCTTTCTTTCAATCTTGCTTTTGTTTGTTGACTGTTTTCAGAAATAGACATTCGAAGCCTGTAGGCACATATTTATGCATGGAAGAAAGATGTAAAACAAGTACTTTGTTCTGCAAATTACTGAAAACATGTAGGCTAAAGAAACAACAAATCTTAATGAGGCTTTCTTTTTTTTTTTTTGACAAGAAGAGAGACCTCGTGAAGGAATGAACAAGGCAAAAGATGATCCATCTGAAGTGTATGTGCACAAATGCCTATATGTGAAGAAGTATCAAGAGGAAATCGAGATTTGCATGTAGTAAAAAAATATCTATGAGATTATTGGAAGAACTGAGATAGGTAGCTCACACATCTAGGGTCAAGTTAGAGACAGGTCCAAGATATTCAGGGAAGACAAGATTAGGGGATTGCGTTATGTGTGAAGAAGAAGCCTAAAATGTGCGATATCTTTCCACGTTATAGTGATCTATCTGAGAACTCTTGGGTCAGGATACAAGAAGAGGCCAGTGAGTGTAACAGCATGGTGGGGGTATTTTACAGACCACAGTTTATGCCAAAACTTTCTTTAAATGACCTGAGGATACCTTGGGATCAGCGACTCATGCTTGTGAAGATCTTGAACCTACATGATATCTGCTAGAATAGCAACATGGTGGGAAGGGAGCAGTCAAGGAGGTTTCTAGATGGTGTGAAAAGCAGCTTCTTGATCCAGATACTTGAGCCAAATGGGGGCAACACACAGGACACTGTGCTACTCACTAGAAAGCACTTGTTTGAGGATATGGTAATCTATGGCAGCCTTGGCTTTACTTAACGGAAGAATGAAGCTGAAGATTTGCACACTTTGCAAAACAAGAGTTGTTTTTTCTCAAAAGATGTCAAAAACAATAAAAGGATTTTCTATTGTGCATTAGTAATAAAGGGTTGAACTAAGAAAATGTATGCCTGTTGTTAAATTGGCTTGATGATTTAAGCACAGTAGACAAAGCAAAGACTGATGCTTTGTATCCAGTATTTTCCTTACCTCAGACTTCACCAACAAGGACATCTTCACCAACTTCACCAGCAGGCCTTTATGCTCAGATATTTGTCCTTGAATGGCTGTTCTCTGTTTTCTTTGAATCACTGTAGAGATCAGAAGTCCACAGCAACAGGAAGAAGTCAAGTGTGGCACTCATCTTCAAAGAAGATCAAAGTTCAAGCAGACTAACTACAGTGCCTGTCAGCCGTTCTTCAATCCCTTGGGAAACCTTTGGATCAGACCTCTGGGAGCACATTTCTTAGCACAGAAGGTGAAGTAGGTGGCTGGGAACAATCAGCACGGAGGTACCGGGATTAAGTTATGAATGTCCAATTCTGATTGCCTTCAGTTATTAAATTGTTTTATGGATGAGTAAATACAATTTACCTCAACCCTGACAAGGCTTTTGGCTCCAACTCTCACAATATTCTTGTATCTACAATGGAACTTTTTGGTCTGGAGGGATGGACAATTCAATGGATGGAAAACAAGTTATAGAGGTGGGCAAGAGTGCCATATACTGGAAGCTGGTAAAAGTGAGGATTGCATGAGTCTGGAGGATGTGATGGAGTGCTCTCTTATCAAGCTTGGAGCTTATACCAAACTGTGTGGGAATGTGGATACGCAACCAACACACTCAATAGCAGAGCTGTTATTCAGAAGGAAGTAGACATGCTAGAGGAATGGACTGACAGAAACCCTATTTCTGCCAACATGTAAAAAGTGCTTTCTGTGATACTGATGCTGTGGCTTGACTGTCTGAGAGCAGCTCTCCAGGAAAGGGCCTGAGATTTTTCAGGAAAAAAGACCACCTCAGGGAGACTTTCCCAGGCTCCAGTGCAAAAAAGTGGAGCCACAGTTCTCAGTGCAGCATGCTGTGAAAACAAGAAACAGCTGGCCTAAAGTGAAGCAAGGTAATTTCACACAGTGTGTTAGGAAAAACATTTCATCACTAGTCAGTCAAGTTGTGGTGCATGTTGCCCAAAAATGGTGTGCGGTCTTCATCTGTGGACTCTAAATCCCTGAGCAACATAGTCTGACCTCACATCTGACCCTGCTCTAGGTCACACTCAAGACCTCCTGAGTTTCCTTCCAGCCTGAATCATCCTGAGATTCTTAAACTATTACACAAAAGCTTTTTTCTTTATCAGACTTGAACATTTGCCCTAAGAACTGTATTGTGTACCTGCACAACTACAACTTTTCTGCTCTTTTTGATGTGTTGATGTTTTAGGAGACAGTATAATAAATCAACACATGAACAATAAAAGCATGCAGGTCTTTCCATTGGTCCTTTCCACTCTTCTGCAATAGCTCTACTACACATCAAGAGAGTGATCTTCTTTCTGAAGCACCCTTGTGCCAGGTATTCTTGGAAAGGTAGAGATGAAGCTTCTGGAAACTTTGCTTTTGCTTTTGTTGTTAAGCTCACCTCTATGATATGCAAAGAATAATGCATAATGTATAACAATTAAAAATAATTTATAAACCTTGTACTTACCCTCCATTTGTAAAAAGACAAGGAACAAACCTCTATTAGCTTGTGAAATACCTGAGTAAAATAATAGAATCATAAAATATCCTGACTTGGAAAGAGCCCACTAAACTCATCAAAGTCCAACTCCTCTAGCAATGTTGCTGAAAATAACAGACACATCAATCTTAAGAGTATCCTTTACATTTAATTTCAAACCTTTTCCAGGCTTTTCTAACTCGGACCACAGTAACATGTACTATATATTTATCTCTAAATAATAAACTTTCTAGTGAGAACCAAGAAGAATGTTGCTAGTTTGAATGTTTAGAAGAAAAAGGCCGCCTTTCTTCAGGGGCAGATTTTTAAAGTATAGCTATATTTAAGTAATATTTTTGCATCCTGATTAATTCTTGAATGTGTGTAATTTGACATTTTTAGGATAAAGAATAAGTATTAGAACCCACAATGGAAACAATAGTAGCTGAGCAGTCCAATGAAGAACATGAATTCAGAAGACGCCTTAACAAGCCCCTACATTGGGCCTATCATTCATACTCAGTATTTGTACTTAAATGTTTATAAAATATTTTTTTTTTGTACTTTTATGATTGACAAAGAGCTATCTGCAGCAACAAATAGACTAGAGAACCAATTATAGGCCCCAGCACTGGGTGAGATATTATGTGTTATCTTAGGCTAAGACTTCCAAAACTTCTAAGGAACTTGAATGTTCAGTTCTGATTAAATCTAGGAAATGTGACCAGGTTCCTCAGGCAGCTTTAAAAAAGTTATCACAGTTATAATATCTGAATTTTCCTTTTTTTTTTTTTTTAAATTTATCTAATTGCAAAGCAATACAGTTGTAACTGCCTGGCTGAATATTTGGCTGAAATATTTTGTCAAAGTAGTCAATCATAAACAAAAAACACAACTTTTTTTTTTTTTCATTTCAGTGAAATTTTATCACTAATAAAAATTAAGTTGGGTAATCTAATTTTTTAGAGTTTTTTTTGTTTGTTTTTGTCTGACACATTGGCAATAAAACTAATAAAGATATCAGTGGTGAGGGAAGTCAAAGGATGAGACTGTGAAATTCCATGAAACTAAAAGAAAGTAATTATGTGACAAAATGTTTTTTTTCCAGCACACACTACATATTTGGGCACCCAGTTTGCAAAACACCATTTTGTGCTTTATTTCAGCAAGTTATTTGTATTGATAACTGGATATTTTAAGTCCTAATATTCTATGTAAACCATGAAATTGGTGTGTTTCTTCATTATGTCTAAGAATCTGATAAGAAGCAGTGCAGTTTGCAGATAAAAATTATTGACACAGTGTGATAGAAGAGGAATAATCATATTTGTGTGTGTGTGATGCTGTTCAATCCAAATTACAGTTTTTCAGACTCTGCTTAAAGACATGATATTAGGTAAGGAAATGGAGAGTGATTTGAAACCAGTTTTTTTCCTTCATCTGTGCTCTTCCTCCATATTCCTGTTCTGTAGCTGCACTTTCTCCAATCATCTGTCACAAAACTCATGTGTTCATACATGAAATCTAGGAAACATGATACATTAAACACATGAAACATATCATGCTATTGAGACAATATACATATTGAGACTTCAGCATTTCTCTCTGATTACATTAGACAAGCTCTCTTCTGTAGAGTGATATGGGTTGTTTGTTTTGGGTTTATTTGGTTGTTTGGGGTTTTTTCTGTTACTTTTTTGTTTGCTGGGTTTTTTGTGGTTTTTGTGGTTTTTTTTTCTTTTGGTTTTTTTTTGGGGGTTTATATTCTTGACATAAATGAAGTAAGTAAAGAAGACTAAGTCATCCAGTACATGGCAAGATCACAGGAAATCTAGTGCTAAATTATTTGCAGGCAATCTGTTTTGGGTGTCTGTGACAGATAGAAACTAAGCCTGTCCTGAAATTCTCTTGTTCAATTTAGATGCTTAGTATAAATTCTAATATACATTGTAGGTTGTAAACAGGAATTTTCTCCTACTCATTTCACAAGTCATGGTCAAATAAATTTACAATGCAACAAAAAGCAACACAGTGTAAGGAGTTGGAGTTTTTTTTGTAACCAGTAAAAAAAAAAAGTAAAATGAAACTTATGTTCTGAAGCATGCTGAAGAAAAATTGCAACATATTCATTTATGTGAAGCCAACTATAAAACACATTGAAATTTTTCATTCAGATTACTTTGTTTCATATCACATAGCTTGTTTGCCTTAAAAAAAAAAATCTTATTCCACGCATCTGGTTATTCAGGTTGTACATTCCTAAACTAGCATGATTTATATTTGAATGAAGTTTCCAATTTTACTGAGTGACATGGAATCTAATTAGATTCTGTAAGAGAGGAGTGTCAATTATAAAAAGTAAGGCTCTGGAAAATTAGACTAAATAAAATTTTACTGAACAGAACATGCAATTACAATATACATCAGAGTGCTTCAGTTATTACTTGTAGATTATTATTATTTTATTTTCTCATTAAGAAATGAAGAGTCAACATCTGGACTATTAGCAGTGTGTTACTGATGACATTAGAATAACTTTTTATTAGAACTTCTTATATGGTTCAAAATGGTGTCCAGTTTTAGTTGTATCAGATCTGAAACATCCCTCTTCGCAAATACTTATTATTAATGAAACCTGAATGATACAGGATTTGATCAATAAAATTAATATGTAACACATCCAATATTGTTGTGGGCTACAGACTGCTTGATTGGGAAGAAGAAAATGAGACCTCCTTCATAGAATTGGAAGGAGTCTCACAGTTGTAGGTCCCAGTCCTCATGGAGGACTTGAATCTCTCCAGTAAATGCTAGAAGGACAAGATAAGAAGTCAGCAATAATACAGGAGGTTTCTGACATGTATTGATGACACCTTCCCAACACAAATGATAAAGATGAAGAGGGGAGATGCGCCATTGGGCATGATACTCACAAACAACGAAGAAATGTTTGGAATATATAGGCTGAGAGCAGCCTTGGCTTCAGTGACCATGGACTAGTGGAGTTAGTATCTAGAGAGGAAAGAGCAAGGCACAAAGCAGTATCACAACTGTGGACTTCTTTACCGATGTTGGCCTTTTCAGAGATCTGCTTGGAAGAATCCCATGGGATATGATCCTGGAGAAAAAAAGGAGCCAGAAAAGTTGGTTGATTTTTAAGGATCATGCCCTCCAAGCTCAAGAATGGTCCATCTTGAAGTCTTCACAGCTGAAAAAAGAGCTACTGACATCTCAAACATAAAAAAGTGTATGAGATATGAAAACATGGCCAGGGGCTCTACAAGGGACATAGAGACACTGTCCTACTGTGAAAAAAACACCATGTCACTGCTGTCTTCAAAGAGAGTTAAGAAAGAAAATCCTGGGAGTTACAGGTTGATCATTTCAATCCCTGGGAAGATGAGGGAGGAAATATTCCTGATAACCATTTCCAGATATGTGAAGAATGAGAAGTTGACTGGAGAAGACAGCATAAATTTATGAAGGGTAAACTATGCTTAACCAATCTCAGAGCCTTCTGTAATTAGGTACCTGTCTTGACACATGACAAGAGAAGAGCAGGTATTTTTTTCTTGATTTCAACCATCTCCCATATCATCCTCATGGACAAACTGATGAGGTATGGAATGTATAATGAACAGGTAAGTGAATTGAAAATTAGTTAAATTGTGAAGCTCAAAGGTTTGTTATCAGTACCAAAAAGTCCTTGACCAGCTGGAGAAATGGGACAACAGGAACCTCACAAACTTCTGCAAGGCAGCATGCCAAGACCTGTTCTTGGGAAGAAATAATCTTATGTGCCAGTAAACACTGGGGATTGACCAGTTGGAGAGTAGCTTTTCAGAAAAGGACCTGGGAGCCCTTATGAACAGTAAGTCAACCATGTGTTCATGGTATCTTTTCTCTTTCTGGAAAAAAACCCCAAACCAAACCAAAAGAACAAAACAAACAAACAAACAAAAATCAAAACAAAACAAAAACAAACAAAAAAACCACAAAAAACTACAAAATCAAAACCACTCAGTATGCCTTCATGGTAAATACGGCAGACAATATCCTGCATTGGGCTGCATTAGGAAGAGCATTACCATCAGGTTGAAGGAGATCTGAGCAACCTGATCTAGTGAAAGGTATCCTGGCCCATGGCAGGGGGGTTGGAACTTGACGAACTCTAAAGTCCCTTCCAAGCCAGGCCATTGTATGATTCTATGATTCCTCTCTAGTCAGTCCTGGTGAGGACACATCTATTGTCAGGACAAGGTCTGGGTTCCTCAGTATGAGAGAGATACAGATAGGGTGAAGTGAGTCCAGTAAAGACCCATGAACATGATTAAGGGAATGGAGCACCTGGCATAAAAGGTCAGGATGAGAGACCTGTCACTCTCCAGCCTGAAAAAAAATCTCAGTGTGTTTTTCTCAATGTGTGTAAATAACTGACAGAGGGACAGAGGAAAACAGTCAAAATCTCTTCTCAGTGGTGTCTGGTGCAAGGAGAAGAGGCAATAGGCAGAAATTGAAACCCAAGGAATTCCATTTAAGCTACACTTCACCCTTTTTATCCTCCAAGATTAATCAAACACTAGAACAGGTTGACCAGGGCTGTCTCCAGTTGGGTTTTGAATATCTCCAAGGATGGACACCCTACAGCCACTCTGGGCAATTTGTTGTTTGTGTTTGATAGTAGTGTAGTAGTAGTAGAGTTTCTAGTTCACCCTTTTTTGGGCAGTGGCAACTGGAAAAATGGTACACAGCTGCTGTTTTCCATGTTCAGCCATTCCATGATTATATGATTAAACTTAAGGAATTAGTATGTTTTATCATATTTTCTGTTTCCTACCCAGTCTTTTTTCATACACTGCCTTCATATAATAGCTTATCTTTAACAGGGAATGAGACAGTTGAATCTCCAGGGCATGCATTTTATATTGTCAGGAGATCTTCAGGGCAGGATCTCCAATCCTGAAACAATAACATTATATTTATAGAGGAAATATAATTCTGAATGAGTGTAAATAACTTAAGCCTAAGAACATCTGTCCTGTAAGATTTCTTCATGGTTAAATTCCATCATGGATTAGCTGGATTCAATATCAATTAGAGCATCAGGAACCACATAGCTAAGGGATGGGATGAGATGAGAGAATAATTTGTGTTGAAAAACACAGTACATTTGAGTGTGATAAGAGCAACAGTTTATCCAAGTCTTTTATACCACCACAGTCTTGTTCACCAGAGATATTTTTATTTTACTGAAACACCATAGGATTTTATTAACATTTTCTGTCCACCTGACACAGAACTGATTTAGCAAATAATATTGTCTTCAGTAAGTTGTCCAGATCTTTACAGCTGAACTTAGAGTGTAGAACTGAATATATGTTTCTTAAATTAATTTGCAATGCTTATTAGATGTTTGAATAATTAAAGATATTTTAAAGGCATTACTGTGCAAAGGTATATTACAGTCTTACTACATGCATGTAGCACCTCCCTGGGCAACCTGTTCCAATGTTTTATGACCACGAATGTAAAAACTTCTTCGTCATATCTAATCTAAATCAACTCTTTTTCAGTTTCAAACCATTACCCCTTGTCCTAATGCAACAGGCCCCGCTAAAAGGTTTGTCCCCATCTTTCTTGTACATCTCCTTTAAATATTGAAAACCCCTCAAGGTGATCTCCCTGGAGCCCTCTTCTTGTCCAGGTTGAAGAACTTCAAGTCTCTCAGCCTTTCCTCATAGGACAGGTGCTCCATCCCATCTAATCATCTGGCTTCCTCTGGATTTACTCCAACAGGTCCATGTTCTTCCTGTGCTATGGACCCCAGAGCTGGATGTAGCACTCCAGATGGGATCTCATCAGAGTGGAGCAGAGGGGCAGAACCACCTCCCTTGCCCTGCTGGCCACAGTACTTTCCATGTAGCTGAGGATATAACTGGCTTTTGGGCTGCAAGTGCACATTTTCAGCTCAAGTCTAGCCCCTTATCTGCCAGCATGCTCAAGTGTTTCTTTGCAGGGCTGCCCTCAATCTGTTCATTTCCACTCACAAAAGAAGTGCTATATGCTAGAATTTTCTGTGTTCCTATTTGAGTGAAGCCACCATGAGACTGTGGTGAGATTTTAAAGCCCATGGTGACTGGGGAAGGTTTCTCATGACTAGAAAAATGAAGTCACATGCATTTTGAAGAGGGAGAGGAGGACCAAGGAAATGTAGTCTGGTCAGCCTCACATCAGTCCCTGTGAAATCTGCCCATCAAAATCCTCTTAGAATTTATTTCTAGATATATGAAGAGCAAAATGTGCCTGGGAACCAGACAGAATGAATTTAAAAAGAGCAATCTCACATGGCCAGCCTGATTGTCTCCTATTATGAAATTATAGGATCTGTAGTCAATAGAAGGTCAATGGATTTCATTTACTTTGACTTCAGCAAGTCTTTCGGTATGATTTTCTGTAAAATGAGATTATATGGACATGATAAGGTGTTAGAAATTTGACTGCATTGTCAGACTCCAAGGGTTATGGTCAGCAACACAACATCCAAGTTTCAGCCATTTACTAGTAACTCTTCTCAGGAATCAATAGTAGGTCAATGTAGAGATACTTCAGCATCTTGATATTACATCGATTTATGAAGACATCTGCAAATACAGTTATTGATATCATCCATCTCTCTCACTACCTCTTGCTGTATGTGTTTCCTCCATGAGCTTGCAGAAAGCAAACTCTGGCCCATTATCCCTGCAGTAGACACAAATAGATGTCCATAGAGGTAGATACATCTTTATAAATATCTGCAGACACAGATACAGAGTCAGCAAAGTGATCTTGCTGCAAAAGAACCAGACTGTGTAGGGTGCTGTATCTGCATTTATGTGGTCTCACCTCTGTCTGACACTTGTGAGACCACACTTAGAGTATTGTGCCCAGGTCCGGACTTACCGGTACAAAAGACACCAACATACTAGAATGAACCCAAGAAATGACCAATGAGTTGGTTTGGTTCTGGAGTATTTGACATATAAGGAAAGCCTGAGAGAGCTGGTTCGTTTATCCTGGAGATGAGAGAAGACTAGAGGGACTCTAACTAGAGATAACTATGGGAACAGTGTGGAAAAGTTGGAATGGAGTCTTCTTGAAGATGTATAGCAATATGACAAGCAAAAGAAAAGTTGTTTCAGGAAAAATTCCATCTGTATATAAGAATAAAAAGATCTTAACTCTGAGGATAACTGAACAATGGGATAGGCTGCATGGGGAAGTGATGGATTTTTTCTTGCTGAAAGTATTTGTTACTCAGCCAGACAAAGCTGATGTAATCTATGGCCCACCTCTCAACAGAGAGTTGAAGCAGGTGTTATCCACAGTTTCCCTTCCCAAGCAGACATATATGATTCTAGGATTCTAAGATGAGAAATTCCTCTCAAACATTAAAAAGAAAATCTTTTCTCTATGAGGCTGATTAAACACTGGCAAAGATGTCTGTAAAGTCTGTGGGATGTGTACAAAACTCAACTGAATGACAGCCTGAGAAAGAGCTCTAATAGGACCTACTTCAAGTGGGAGGCTAGACTAAATGACTTCCAGAGGCCCTCCTAACTTAAATGGTCTTGTGATTTCAATATTCCTCACATGATGATCAGTTATTGTGGAACAAATATTTCCTCTCTTACTTTCCATAAATATTCATGTTGAAGCCAGGGTTATTGAATTTTCTGGACTTTTACAGTGTAGCTGTAGCTGTGGATATGTGAACGTAGGATATGTGAATAGAAAGGTGATGTACTTTAGAGGCAAACACAAATTAATTTGATATTGCCTCTATGTTCTCCATTCCATACAAACACTAATGTGACATGATACAATAATACGTAATTATGCAGATTATTAAATTAAGAAGTTGAAGAAATTTGTTTTCAATCCTTATCAGTAGAATGTGCCATTAAACTTGACATGCCTTGCATTTTGAAAATAAATTGTCAAACAAAACAGAATTAATTGCTCAATTCCTTAATAAAGTGTACACGTCCAAGGTTAATATGCTGCTACATATATTCATAGCTTTAAGAATTACATATTCATTGTTATCTAATATAAGAGATTCATCATCTTACAATGAAATAGAGAAGGGAAAAAGTCAGGTTAAAGTTGAAGGCATTAATTTAGAAATTTTTAATGAAACTTTATATTGCCATCACTTCCTGTTGCTTCCTTTGTAGTCACAGCAGATTTTTCAGAAACTGCCTTTTTGTGCTTATACACCACACAGAGTCAGATCAAAGACAGCAGGATTTTTACATATCTTGTTCACAAAGTAGCCCCAAACATAAAAATATTGTTACAAAATGACTCAACTAATAATCTGAGTATTAAGTTATTGCAGAAATAAACCGTTTATCTAGCTTAATAGCAGCCAGTCCAAACGCACAAACACAAGCTCAAAATTTTTATTTGTGTTTTTTTTCATTTTTTCCCATCCACAATGTTACATTACAACACCCTGCAGACAATAACCTCTGTCTTGCTGTGACAAGTTATTGATCTTGTTTTCCTCTGTGAACCCTAACAAGTCAAACTGCAGCTTCCTGAAAGATATAGCTAGAGCTGTGCTTTGTAAGGATTGCAAATTACAAAGAAATTTGCTCTCCAGTGTTTAGCAGAAAAATGAAATTACATTAGTATAAATGTGTGCAGTTCTCTCTGGGAAGAGAAGGGATTGTCTAAAGTTTAGCAAGCCTATTCAGCCCATCAGTAGTGATGTCACCTACTCTCCTCCCAAGTGTAAGCCTGACCTTTTATTCTAAATTCTACGAAAGAAGGGAAAGGTAAGGAAACATTGGGAAATTTGGTTCTCTCCTGGTTTAATAGAGAGTTAAAAATTGCTCTGAATGCTGCTGTGGCCCATCTTTATTCCCACAGATCACAATCAGCTGTAATCAGCACAGAGAATGTGACAGTATTGTGTAAACATTATATTAAAAGAGAAAGGGAAAAGGAAATTTTCTTTGAGCTTCAAGTTGCCTCTTTGGCTTTTAAAAACCTCATAATCCTTGCAGGTAAATCATCTTAAGCAGCATTCAAGATGTATTGGCTTTTAAAACTGCTGATAGATTATAATTGTTAGTCTACATGTAAAGCCTTAAAACTTAGCATAACTGAATTATGTCTATTTAATCATTACAGTAACAAATAAACTGTATTGTCCTTGCAAATCCAGTGCTAGTGCTCAGCTAAACATGCATATGCTTTGCACAGATATTGTCAGATTTCCATTTGTGAGACTAAAGTTCAAATGTTCTATTGTTATTATTGCTATTAGTACAGTCACATAATGTCCTGTCATTACAATGGACTAAAAACGTATTTGCAGATATTAGAACATCATCATGTGAGAAAAGGTGCAAATATGAAGCAAAAAGGTCCCCAGAATCCATAAACATCTCACGGTTCCCTTTTGTAACAGGATACCTGAGATGGATGATACCAGTACTTTGAAAGCTTGATATATAAACATCACAGAAAAGATTGTGAAACAAATATTCTTCACACAATCAGCTAAACAATATCCTCAATTGCCTCTGCCTGACTGTGCTAAATTATTTTGAAGGCATTGCCACAGTGGAGAATCTCATGGAAGGATCTGAGGCAGGATAACATACTTGTGCTTTGCATCTGGAAGAGGTGTTGGAGGTGAAAGTGTTTAGGGCTCTTTGACAGAGAAGCTTTCTGATGTGTTTTAAGGCTGGAGAGGGCCTTTTTACAAGAGCATGTAGTGATGGGACAAGGGGGGAATGGTTGTAAGTGAAAGAGAGTAGGTTCAGATTAAATATTAGGAAAACATTTTTTACTTTAAGGGTGGTGAGGCACTGGAGCAAGATGCCCAGAGAGGTTGTGGGCACCCCAGCCCTGGAATTGTCCAAGGCCTGGTTGGATGGGGCTTGGAGAAACTTGGTCTAATGGAAGGTGTCCCTGTCCATGGTGGGGGGTTTGGAAATAAATGATCTCTAAGGTCCCTTCCAACAATCATTCTATGATTCTGTGATTATATAGGCACTGTAATTTTGAGTTTTGGACAGTATTTAACAGCTATTATTCCACAGTAGGGTTAATATTTTCCTCTTGGAACAGAATCTTTCACTTTCTTTGATCATTAGGTTTCTAGTTAGTTTCTCCTCCTTTTTTCCCTGTATACTTGTGATAATCGCCAAAAAATACTTTATAACATAAAATTATATTCTAAAGTCTAATGATGTAGCAGAATAGTGATTATCTATCCTATGAATACCAAAAATATAAGTGATAATTTTGTTCACTCAAGTTTGTTGTTTTTTGGGGTTTTTTTTATAATCGAGAGAAAATTTCCAGAATAATTTTTTTATTAAAAATATCATAAGCCTAAGGAAAAGAAATAAAAGAGTAAAGATATTTTCAGAGAGAAGGGAAATTTTCTATTCTTATATAAATTGGTGGAAAAGTACTCCAGAAATTGTATTTTTGAATATATTTTAAATGTTTTGTTGTTTTCTGGAAAGGTGAGGCATAAATCTGAGTGAGATGAGACTAGAATATTTAGTCCCCACCCCTACATAAATCAGAGCTGTAGCCACTTAACATGCTGAAGTTAGTGAAATAGAAAAGTTTTGGGGCATGCGTAGGAGCACAACTTTTGGTACTAAATAGTATATTCACCTTGCATTTCACTTGAAATCATATGATCATATTTAGTCTTTTTAGTACACTCCAGAAAAAAGAAGGCATGAGATTCTAACATGACTAAGACATTCAGGTGTTTAAAAGTACAAACTTCTCTACAAGAACTTGTGTCAGGTTTGTGAACAAACCAAGGTTGCAGAAATTCTAACCAGTGTGAAAAGAAGGGAAAAAGGGGAAAGTAGCTAGTAATGACATATATATTAAGAAATTACTTTCCAAGATATTAAATGTGTTTACAGTAATTAAATACAAATAAAATAAGGTAAGAAATAAAATGCTGCAAACTTACTTCACAAGCATTCCTGTAATGAAAAAACACCTACTACCACATCACAGAATGTGGGGCTCATGGCTGGCAAGAGAGCTCTGAATGATAACAAATGGGAAAATGTTAACACAAAGGGAAACATTTGTCATTCTGTGGAAATCAGACATTTATCAGTGAAATAATTAAAGGTAAAAAAAAAACCCAAAACAAAACAGATTATAACCAGACAACATATTCGATAAACTTGAGGTTTTGTGCTACTAAGAATTTAAAACTTGAGATTGAGCTTGAATAGAAAGGATGTTATAGACATTTTTTGTTTTTTCAGTGAAATGCCCCACAATGTGGGACAAGGGAAAAAGGCTCTAAAGAACAGGTGCACATAATGATATTCTCATCAGCATACACAATAAAACAAATTTTAAAAAAGAGAACAATGATGCAAGGGCCCTTATCAATCAATCAATCAAATCAAATAAATTCATCCTACGGAGAAATGACACGTTCTTTATGTTTTTAATTCCTAAAATCTCTGAGGGCAAACAAAAGCAATTTAAACACAGAAAGATATTAATTTGAAAAGAGGAAACATTTTCATGGATCTAGGGACTCTGAAAAATATAAGTAAAGATGTAAAGGCATAGCAGAACAATAAAGAAAGATTAGAGATTAGTTTTGTTGTTTAAACATGAAAAAGCAAGCTGAAAAATAATTAAAGAAAAAGGTCAAAGATTATTATGTTTGAATGAAGTACCTGACACCGAGCTGTGAAAAAGAGGTGATAATTCATGATGCATTTAGTCATTCCAGACAGCAGTTTGAAACTGATTTATTCAAACAGATATGTCCAGTAGTCACCAGTAGATGATAATTACAGTTATGTGTTTTTTTGTTTTCCAATAATTTTACTAAGCGACATATTAACTGTCAATCTGTCACATTACTCACATACAATCTTTACTAGAAACAAGTTTTGCAGTGAGTTTTTTGTGAGTAACAGAAGACAAGATGTCTGAAAAATTGTGAAAGTTTGAAAAGGATTGATTTTTGGCTATAAAGAGCAGTCTGTGCCATCAGCAATCCAACAATCAGAGGAGCTGGAAAAATATGCACAACAAGCCACATAACAACCAAGTCAAAAGATGAGTCACAGCATTTTTAAAAATTTATTTTGCTGTTGGGTCACCCCATTCAAGACTTCATTTACGTAATTAATGAATGGATAGTACAATTCAAAAATCAAAAACACTTGCAGAATTGAGAGGGTTTGTTTGTTTGTTTGTTTTTTGTGTCCCTGCTTATATATCCAGTAGGCTGGACAGCAGAAGGCAGAAAGAGAAAGAATTCTGTTAGGATAAAACAGTGTTGAAATAGCTGATGGCACCATGGCACAGTAACTGAAAAAGAAAGGCCACAGGTGTTACAGTATGGAATGTACTTGGTCACTGTCTTTTTTCCTCCTTTTTGTGTTCAGCTGCTGAAACAGAATGTGTGGGTTCTAGTGCTTTGAGCATCTTCACCCTGCTCCTCTTCCCCCCTGCCGACACTGACAACAGAGGAACAGAGAGAGAGAGGGAGAACCTCTCATATCAGATAAAGAATTGAAAGGGTGTCTGAGCACAACTAAAACATTTACATGGCAGATTCTAATTTGGTGGAAATCAACTGAAAGCTGAAGTGGCAGTTTCCACTAGATAAGCACCAGAGTCTCAATGCATTCATCATAGTTTAGAGCAAAAACTGTCTCAACTCTAGGGAAAAAAACTTTTTCAACTTAAATAATCCAGTTGTAGAGAAATATTTTTAATATACTCTACACTAAAAAATTAGATAGAAACTGAAGTAACTCTCATCTGGGAAACAGGAAAAAACTTGTTTTCCAATATTTTACAGTTAATGGTCAATTACTTAGGCTGGTCTTTTGGTAGAGTTGCTAAACCTGAATGTGCTGCAAAAATAATAGATGGTTGCCTTTAGGTATGTCTTCCTTAAATAATGGAACAGGCACTCTGACCAATAAATATTGTCATGTCAGTTATACACATTATTTTTATTGCTTAAAACATTTTAATACTAAGTGTAAAAGAAATATTTTGGAGACTTAGAAATGTGTTTATGTGTATGAATGTTTATACATATTGAGGATTTTAATCACAGAGCTACTTCCGTAGATAAACCAGTTAATAATAATAAATCAATATATTGGTCTAATGAATTTAGAGCATCTACATTATTTTAATAACTAAACTTGTGACCCTTCACATGTAAAAGGCTTGGATCCTTCTGGCATCAAAGGTAGATGTAGGACATGATTGTGGTGCAGAAACACTCAGCTGCTGCCCTCCTGAATATGAGGAATGCGTCTCAAGGCTGAATCTGCCCTGCCAGTGCACCTCTGGGCAACTGCTGTTGCTGAAGTAAGAAGGCCATTAATGAGGTGAGTAGGTGTATAACAAACAGTCCATATGAAGCAAAGAACAGTATCACCAGGAGAGATACAGACAATAATAAACACAATATCATGTGTTACCCACACTATTTCTCAACTGTCATATTATGTGAACCGATACAGTAATTCTGCGCATAAATGAATTGTCAGATGTCAGCACAGAGAGGATTTGTTCCTGCTGCCTTTCAAAATTGTGGATCTGTTATCTCTCCTCCCGGGTGAACAATCCCAGGTCCCCCAGCCCCTCCTCATGAGGAAAATGATCCGTATCCCATCCAACTTGGAAGATTTCTGCTGCACATGTTCCAGCATTTGTTCACTATTTTGCCTGTATTGAGGGACCTTAAAATTTGGACTAATAATCCAGATGAGATCTTATGAATGTGGCGCAGAGGGGTGTACTCCTTCCTTTCAATGTCCTGGCTGTGTCCCTGTGAATACTGCCCGGGGTGCTTTTGGCCATCTCTGCAACTGGGACGTGCTGCTGTCTCACACTCAGCTTCCATCTGCCAAGATCCTCAGGCAGGAGGATCTCTTATCTCTTCCCAGAGAGCTGCTCCCAGTCAGGCAGAACTCAGTGCTTTCTTCCCCAGAGCAGTGCTTGATGTTTTTCCTTGCTGAATTACATATTCTGTTGGCCTGTTCCTCCAAACTGTGTAGTTCTCTTGGCATGATAGTCCCACCCTCAGGTTTGAAGCTGTTCTTCCAAATGGGTGTCATCTACAGCTGTGACAACAGTGCACTTTCATTGCTTCCTCCAGGTTACTGACATAGGTGTCAAACAGGTGTGGTGGGTTCATCCTGACTGGATGCCAAGTGCCCATCAAAGTTGTTCTATCCCTTCACTCCTCAGCTGGACGGGGGAGAGCAAATATGCAATGAAAGGTTTGTGGGCTGAGATAAAGAGAGACTGTCACAGCCAAAAGAGAGTAGAATTTATTACCAAACAAATCAGAGTAGATTAACGAGGAGTAAGCCAGAATCTTTAAAAAAATTTCTTCCCCCACCCTTCCCACTCTCCTGGGCTTAACTTTCTCTACTTCCTTCCATCCTATGGTACAGCAGGCAGGAATGGTGTTTGTGGTCAGTCATATCATGTTATCTCTGCCTCTCCTTCCTCCTCAGAGAGAGGAGCTCTTCCCCTGCTCTAATGTAGGTTCCCTCCCACCAGAGACAGTCCTCCATGAACTTCTCCAATGTGAATACTTCCCACAGGCTGCAGTTTTTCATGGACTGCTCCATTGTGTGTCTCCCACAGGGTCGCAAGCCCTACCAAAAAGCCTACTCTGGTGTGGGCTCCTCTCTCCATGGGTCCACAGGTCCTGCCAGGAGCCTGCTCCAGCATGGGCTTCTTCTGGGTTCAAAGTCTCCTTTAGGCATCCATTTGCTCCAGTGCGTGGTCCTCCATGGGTTGCAGGGGGATCTCTGCTCCACTGTGGACCTTCATAGGCTGCAGGGGGACAGCCTGAGTCAAGATGGTCTACACTCAAGCTGGAGAGGAACCTCTGCTCCAGAACCTGGAGCATCTCCTCCACCGCCTTCTTCAACAACCTTGATGTCTGCAGAGTTGTTTAAAGATTTTTTACTCTCTTCTCTGGCTACAATTTGCTTCTGTACAATAACTTTGATTTCCTTCTTAAATATGTTATCATGGAGGTGTTACTACTGTCCCTGATGGGCTCAGCCTTGGCCAGCACCAGATGTGTCTTGGAGACAGCTGACATTGGCTCTATCAGGCAAAGAGGAAGCTTCTATCTTCTCCTTCATCATGATCTTTTCAAGTGTAAATAGTAAAGTTTCATGTCCTGATATTATGTTCCTTTGAAATCTGTTTTGGCTTGTCTAATCCTGTTGTCAAGATCACAGTTATTTATCATCTGCTGTCTTTCTCTTTCATATATATTACTAGAAAATATACGCAACTATGGATAGTTTCTTTATAACAATGATTTTTGTCGTGGTTTGACCCTGGCCAAATGCCAGGGACTTACGACGTCTACTTTCTATGCTCTCTCCTGCTGCATTTATGCAGAGAAGAGGAATCAAACTAACACAAACACACTGGACTCATGAGTTGAGATGAGGCAGTGGTGGGGAGGGGACGCACAAAAAACATGAGCAAACAGGTGAGAAACTTAAATTGCAAAGTGATTTATTAACCTCACAGAGTCGGAGGATAAATGAGAGGTAAAAATAAGCTTTTAAGACACCATTTCTTTACTCACCCCCCTTCCCTCTTAAGACACTGTTCCTCAGCTCTCCCCCGTTCCTCCTTCAAACAACCAGCAGCTCCGGGTGGGGGGCAGGGTATGGGGTTTTTCCTTAGTCAGTCCATCACCACAATTTTTCTGCTACAAACACTGTTTCTCTGCTCACCCCTCTCCCTCTTAAGACACCATTTCTCAGCTCACCCCCTCCCTCTTTCACACAACCAACAGCTCTGGGGTGGGGCAGGGTATGGGGGTTTCCCTTGGGTCAGGGTCAGTCTAACAGGGAGAAGAGTTCTCTACTCAGCCATGGGGTCCCTCCCACGAGAGACAGTCTTCTGGCGTGGGTTTAATCTCACAAGCAGCAGCCCGGCCAAAATCTGCTGCAAACATGAGTTCTTGTCCATGAAGCGCCGGCTCCCAAGCCCAGGCCAGGCTGTTCCCATCCCAGGAACAAGGCCTTTCTCTCTCANTCCAGAACCTTCACACAGGACACACAGGAGCCATCTTTGTGCCCCTCCCTACCCACTAGCAAAAACTGGGCCAAGTAAAGCCACCACATTTTAAAACTGAAAAAAACATGATTCTTCAGTTCAATAGTACTCAATACGGCCCTGCATTTGTAATGGTACATTTGAATCATATTACAATCCACACTCCACAAGAATGTTTAATGTTTCTCAAGTACAATTATCTGGTGCTACTACAATTACTTGTATTTTTCAGGCACCTGAATTGCTTCTCATAATCACCTGGCTTATTTGTCTGTGTTATCTTACCCAGCAGTGGAAAACATATCTAACTTTGACCAATATTATCAGACTTTCTAAAAATAATCCTTCTTTTCTCTAAAAAAATTTGAAATCCTTCTTTATCAGAGTAATGAGTGCAGACATTTTTTTTTTTTTTTGGCTGATATTTCTCCACTAATGTTCCGTCATTCCTTACTGCTTCCATATTGCTCTAAATTTATTCTTGGAGTAACTTTTCTTCATCTACATTTTTCAGTTCCATTTTCTCCAAATGCCTTGTGGATCCCAGCACTGTGAGCCTGCAGTGTGACAAAGTTATACGCTTGAGCCCTAGCTGATGAACAGATGGGCAGAGAAGAGACGTTTTCTCCAACTTCTCACACGATCTCCAGAGATACTTCCTCTCTGACTTCCTTCTGTTATTTCTCTTTCTCTGAGGATGGTAGTGTCACTCAGCCATACCACATACAATTGCTGTGAAGACACTGAGTTCTAAAAAAGTCTGAGCTCAGAAGACAAAGACTGAATAGTAAGCAGACTTCTACCTAGAAGCCTGCATATAAAAACAGATTCCAACCCAAAGTGGAGAAGTTAGCTTGATTCTGACACAGATTATATCTATGATCCAGGAGATGTGTTCTCAACAGAGATAAATTCCCCTGAGCAATCTTTAGTTGAGATAATTTGGTCATCTGTACTTTAAAAATAGGATGTTGTTGAGTCACTCTCCCAAAGTTAGGAGTCTATGCAGGTTTCCACAGCACAAGCTGAAATCTCTCTATAGTTTGTGACACCTGATTGCAACTAAAGAATTCTTAAACTCAGGGATTTTTACCTGTTAAAAAAA
Source organism: Pardalotus punctatus (assembly GCA_013400915.1). NCBI lineage: Eukaryota > Metazoa > Chordata > Aves > Passeriformes > Pardalotidae > Pardalotus > Pardalotus punctatus. The sequence goes on along the minus strand of VZTX01021837.1, from coordinate 350,062 downwards.
AAGATAGACTACTGAGTTATGAGAAGTTACTCAGCAGATAGCAAAAATCACTTGAATGGAATAGCTTTGAAAAAGGTGGCAAAAGCTCAACAAATTCCTGTGGGACACAAATAGTTTCACCAGAATATTGAAGAAAGTTTTTGTTCCACGTAAGTCTGCTTCAATGCTTCCAGTTCATAAATAATAATATAGGTGGTGTAAAACACAGCAGTTCTTCTTTGTTCATTTGCTTCATACACACAGAAGAAAAGAAACACTGAACAAACCTGAAACAAAAGAAAAAGCTCCACCTCCTCCCCATAACAGAAAAAAAAAATTACAAAACACACAGTGGAATTTGAAATGCTTTGAATCAAAATAAATTTTAATCCCTTTTTGAGAACATATCACTGAATATATGCATGGTAATCATAATGAATACGTGAATAACATGTAAGTTTTGAAAACGTTTTCTTTTGTTGCAAATGTAATGGTTCTATTTTATCTCATGCACTGTTTGGAATGAAGTATTTAAGACAACACTGCGTGGGATTTTTTTCAGAGAAGGACTTTTAGAGATAAATGACCATTTGAAATTAATGCTAACTGGCAGACTTGAAGGAAACTAAAAATTAAGAAATTATATTGGATTAAGGGGATATTTCATAGCTATACATATATATTTCATCAGGAATAACGCCAAGATACCTTTTTGTGTGTGTCTGTTTGTTACCATAGTAACAATATAACTTTTGTTAACAAGAACAATGTTGAAAACTTCTACATTGGCTTGAATGGCCAGACTCGTCAGAGACAATTTCTACATTGAAGTCCCCTCTCTACAAAGTGCTTTGTGGTCCCTCTATGAAATATTTTCAGTACCTTTATTTTACAGACATTATTTTAATTGAATAGATTTTGTTCATTCATGTTTTAAATACATTTTGCTAGAACACAAACTGTGTTGCATCAGATTAGACTTTACAGTACTTTGAGCACATAATAGAAAAGGTGAAAATAAACAAAAGGAAAAGTTAAACCAGCTGTTGATATTTGTGTAATAGATCTCAAGATGGCCCCAATTTTGAGGCTTGTGCACCTATGTACTCTGGTCTGATACCTTTCCAAAATGAAGTATAATAAAAAACAGAACTCATAATTTCTTACATAGAGAAAATGCAAAATGGCTGTGTTGGACAAGTTAAAACAAAAAAATGGACTTATATAAAAGTCTCCCTGGCCCATCATGTTCTTGCTGGGAAATCCTTGCTACTGCCTTTAGCCTTTTAATTTAACAAAAAACATTAACAGTTCCTCCTGTTTCCAAGGAATCTTGCATTTCAGTCAGTGCTGAGACGTGTCACTGATTCTTACTAGTTGCAGTAATCTCTCTCTTCTACCTGACATCCTGCTTCTTTCTGTGTTTCTTTCAGTACTGTCTTCTGTCTGCTTTATCCTGCAAGGTCTAGAAACATTTCTCGTCCTGCATTTCCTTGGTTGTTAGCAAGCAAAGTAAAAATATCTCCCTCTCCAGAGAGTTCCCCCAGAGCCACAGCTGTATTGCAAGGAACAGCATGAAGCTTAAAACAAACAGATCAACCTTATAGAATTTCACACTTCAATACATCTGACCAGAGGCATACATTTCCTCAACTTAAATGTCACCATTTACACAAGTTCATGTACAAATCATGAACATAAGTCTGCTCCAACAGGGACAAGAAAGAATTTTCCTGATCAGCTTGCTAAAACTTCACCCATCCCCTCTCACTGTATATAACCCTTTCCTTACACCATCCCTCCTTGTATTTTATTCATGCTGTACCTGGTTAATTTCTTCACTTCCTGAACTGAACATATGGTTTAAATTGTTGCTCCTCAGCAAGCTGGCTGATGGCAGAAAGCTGGGAGGACTGGCCGATACCCCAGAGGGCTGTGCAGCCCTTGGGAAGGACCTTGACAGGATGGAGAGATGAGCCGAGCTCACCTGTCTGAAATTCAACAAAGGCAATTGCAGGGCCCTGAACCTGGGGTAGAATAACTGTGCAGTAACACAGGCCAGCGGAGGGCACATGCTGGAAAGCAGCTCTGCAGAGAAAGACCTGGCGTGGACCTGGGGTGGACAACAAGCTGTCCATGACCCAGCAATGTGTCCTTGTGGCCAAGAAGGCCAATGGTATCCTGGGGTGCATTAGGAAGAGCATTGCCTGCAGGAAGTTCCACCTGAATATGAAGAACTTTCCTGTGCATATGACAGAACATTGGAACAGATTGCCCAGAGAGGTTGTGTAAAGGTTTGTCAAACCAAAGAGGTTTTTCATAAATTATCAGGATTGTACAGTATTGCTTTAAGACAGTGAAGAATTGTTGAAGCAGTTTGACAAAAACCTGAGCTGAGCCCCTTGCTGATCTTGTACCTGCTCCAGCAACGGCCGACGTGAATGGTGTCTGGAGTGAAGGAGAGGCCTCAGTGTTGTTTCAGTGAGGCACAGAAGGGCACCCACATATCTGTAGCAGCCATCAGCCTCACTCTCTTTGCTGTGCAAAAAAAGCCTTGTTATAAATCTGTTTTTTAAGAAAACAAGGAAGACTCTCAATGAAGTTCAGACAGCCTTTACTGCTGCCTCTGTGCTCTGTGCATAAAGGAGGACCCAAGTGTTTATTGTCTCTTTTGTCAACTATAAATTCTGACCAAATGTAACCAAGACCTTCATTAAGCCCCATTAACATATTAACTTATTCACTCCTCATGATGCAAATGAAGGAGAATGTGGAACATGTAATACATATATGACCAAAATCATCAAACCTCATCTAGAATATTCAAATGTTTCATCCTACTGGGACAGGCCAAAATTAATATATAAAATTGGAGTTTTGGGGCAGAAAGGGCTGGAGGGGAAAACACTTGTGTCTGCTTGGAATCAGTCAATGGACTGTGTCTCTCCTCCTCTCCCAAAGGCTTCTCCTGAAGCCTTTAAGTGAGCTTCATGCCTCCAACTGTATTGGAGAACACCTGGGAATATTTATTTACATATCTATCTCTAAATCTGTATCTCTCTATTAGTTATGTCTTATTATACCTTCTGTCACAACACATGTAACACTGTAGTTAGTGCATTTATTATGGTCAATGCTGGACCCAGTGTCCTGTTTTTTTCAATAAACTGTACTAATCATGAATCTGGACCATGCAAGTCCTTATTCAATGTCATCAGACCTGACTGATAAATTGCATTATTTGTGCATCTGTGCCCATGCAAGGTCCTTTGAACATGACCAGACCTATATGGCTAAATTGGCTGTAATCAGACATCAATCCCAGCCACACTGAACTCCTCTGATCTCTTAGGACCAGCTGGAATACATGGGGAGTTATTTTCTGCTAAATTCCTATACACTTACTGCAACAGTCTCTCCCAGTGGAGATAGGCAAAAGCTATCTGGACACAGTCCTGAGTAACATGCTCCAGGGAACCCTACTTGACCAGGGAGGTTGAACTAGAAGACTTCCAGTGGTCCCTTCCAAGCTTAACCATCATCAGCTTCTGTGAATTATACCAAAAGGAAGCAACAAGATTAAAGTGAACAACAAAAAAGCCCCCATCCTAACTATTTAAAAAAAATACAAGGCAAAACCTTAGTTACAATTGATAAATTATCACCATTATTTGTTACAAGGAAAAAAATTTAAAAAGTCTTACCAAATAGTCACAGTTAAAGCAAGGTACTGCTGTGGAAACACAATGGGAGAATAAAATCTGTTTATGACAGGATAGGTAGGCATACTGTGAAGAATCCAGCTACAGCTCAATGTGGAGAGGTTTTAGTTCAGGTAGCCCACAGGAGGCAATAATGTTCTTTCTAAGGGACAAGTGGGAGGACTGTGACAGAAAAAGAAACAGAGAGAAAGTGAACTTTTATTGCTGAGCATATGACTTAAGTGTGTGTTGTGCTTTTAAGGCTACAAGGCAAGGCAAACATTGTTTTTACAATGTGTGGTATTTTCTCTGCTGCCTATCGAAGTCCATATTCTAATTCATGGGATGTGTGACATGAGCTACCACATTTTAAGTGGCTAGCATTCACAGGCTGTAAATTTATGCTCTAGCCCATCTAATGATACTCTGAGACACTTCAGGAGGAATATGGCTGTGGCTAGACGTGTCATAACAGGAACAATAGAAGAAAACTCAACAGAAAAATAGACGCCAGAACCTTTTATCATGGTACAAAGGTGCAGACTGATTACATCTCAGCTAATGCAAATATTCTACAAGAATATTTTATTTTCTAAAAAATAAAAAAGCAGATTGAAGTAAAAAAAAATCACAAAATTATTTTCATTGAGCAAAGTCGTCTCAGTAAAAAAAAAAGGGTTATGTGGTCATGCTCACAGATCTAAATGGGCTACACAAAGCATATAAGCAAAGTCATTTTTTCTATTAGACATAGGGGAAGACAATATCAGATGAAAGCATATCAGACTGGAAGTGCTGCTACTAACCATTAAGGACAAACATAAACACATGAAAAATATCATAGAGCTACTCTGTGTAAACTTTCAGAATCACTGGTACATCACTGAAATAATGAAAACAATTGCTTGAGATATTACAACAGCATCTCTAGAGTATCTTAATGCCTTTTCTACATTACAATCTAGGCACAAAGCCCCATGACAGCCTGAAACATGGATACTTCCCATTCTGGGTAGTTGAGCTCAGGTAAGTTACAGTAGTTCAGACAGGATGAGTTAGTGAGAAAAACAATTACACTTGAAACCCAAAGTAGTCCCTTTTTTGTAACCCCATATATTGATTTGTGTATCTTCATAAAGATTTGACACTGATTTCAAGCAGTAATACTGTTCTTATGCCATGATTTGCTATTAGTACATTATTTTTAAAGCATTTTCCCAAATTCAGTTTCTGTATTACAGATTTAAAGTCCTTTTCAGAACACTTCTATGTCACAATGTTTTGGGGATTTTTAAACCTATAAGAATAAGAAATCTAGTTCACCTATAATTTTTACTTGTGAAATAGACAGGTCACTTGCCAATCTTTCCTATATTTTCTAAGCTCTTAATAAAATAGCAATAGTTTTATCAGTATTTCTTCATTCTATTTTCTGTCTAAATTAGAAGATCTTTGTTGATATTAATCACCACTTATAGGCTGGGGTGTTTTTCACTTCTTTTATAAAGAAATATATCACACTTTGAGATCAATGAAACTACTTGTATGAACAACTACATCCCAGTTGGGAGTAAAGCTGCACCATTTATTTCTTATGGTGTAGTAGTAGTAGTTATAAACAGTGCTTTTGCTCACCACAAAATTTGTTTCATTGGAGAAGTTGAAGGCTACAGTGTAACCAGTAATTAGCCATTTAATTTCTCTGAAATCCAAACGATTCTCAGAGCAGAGACAGGCTGTATACTGAATTATGAGAACATGCTTTCTTTATGCAGTGTCTTCTTCTACTGGCAATCTCTAGAACAAAATTTGGGGTACACTTCTTGGTCTTGTACTATTCTATTAAATGTAATGTAATGTTAAAATTTACTCTGTTCATCAGAATCAGTAGAGAGCTTTCTTCCTGTATGCCTTGTAAAATTTCACAATGTGAATTTGATGAATAGCAGGCTAATATTAGTAATGTGATGAATGGGAAATTTACATTAAAAAAACCAGAACTACAGACAGACAGAGTTAAAGGAATAGTTTTTGTTATTTTTTTCTGTAAGAATTATAATGTTACACAAGACAACTATCATTAAAAATGGAAGATGCTTTCTGAGTGTAACAAAATAACCATTTACAACTGCAATAAGAGCATATCAAAGCTTTCTTGGGCAGTTTTATAATTTAATCACAATTGCATGATTAAAATGTTATGTGCAACTGTAGTTATTCAGGTTGAAGGGGAATAATTTCCAATGGGAGCCACCTGTATAGAAAGGCTATTAAGATGTTAAGAAGCAAAATGAGCCTAAATGATTGTGAGTGTGTGTGTGTGTGTGATAAATCTTGGTTTTTCACTTCTATACTCTAACAGACTGGGAGTTGAGAGGGGATAAAGTAATTTTTATAAGTACACAAGGGAATAACAAGAGGTTACAGGAAAAGAAGAGTTTGAGTAAATTGGGCTGTGGGTTAAGGAGGAAATTGAATAATTTGCATCTAGGAAAGTGACTATGCTCTCTGGGAGAAGAGCAGTGCTTGGTGTCTGCATAGGCATCCAGAATCTGGCAGACAAATGCTATAATGAGATCAGTACTGTAAGACATACAAAGCTGAAAAGTAGGCTGGAAATCAGAAGAAAAATTTCAGAACAGCCACTCTGTAAGTGCAATAGGACAAGGAAATATAACCAGCTTTAAGATAACACTCTGTGAGAAATAGTTATATGAGGGAGTTACTTTTATTGCACTCAAAAATCTCATTATGGTCTAAAGCAGATGGACAATGTATACAGACCTAAGACTTTGTCCAGGTAAAGTCTTTACAGTCAAAATAAAGCAAAAAGTATTTTCATAAAGGGGTTCACAAAACTTCTGTCTAGTCTCTCCCCATGCTCCTTGGAGGTGTGCTCATTCTTTCAGGGAGCTGTGTGGGTTGTAATTTCCTGAGGTCTTCTTGAACAGCTCCATGATGGTGTTGGCACCCCCTTCCTTCTTTGTACCAGAGTCTGCTTCTGCTTTTGTTTACACATTTTCTTAATACCTTCTTCTCCCTTAGTTGCTAGCTTGCAGTTTGAAAGTAGGACACTAACTTTCCCAGACAGCATAAACGGATAGTACTGTCATACAATAACTACTGAAGTTGGTCAGACCTTTGAGATATACATGGTAGTCACAGAGCCACATAAAAACAAGTTAAATGATAACAAGTTGGTCATCAGACAGTTGTTATTGTGGCCATAACAAGGGGAAACCTCTGCAGTACAAGACAAGGCAAGACAAATCTGGAAACTGTGTAGTATAGGTTTAGTACCAATACTGTGCTCTAATGGCAAAACCATATTCCTCGCAATAATAGGGGATTGAATTCACTGCATAAAACAGATGGATCTACCTTTATCCTTCTGCATGGAGATGCATACAGTTTACTGGCATAAATTAAATATTTATATTTTATGAGATACAGACTACTGTATATGTGAGAAATAATAAACAAAATTGCTTAGATTTTCTATGGTGAATATATATATAGATATTGAGTGGTGATACATATACATATATACATACACACACACACACACACACATACACACACACACATATATATATATACATATATATATCTAGAGTGATAATTTTTAGCCCTGCTTTGACCCATCACCATAATAACAAACAACATTTAAGTTTGTTGGTTATACTATGTATGATTGTCCACTGTCATAAACAGAGAAAACCACGAAAAATAACTAGAAATTAAAAGAAAAAGTCCTAGAAAAATAAAATTAAGAAACACACTAAGCAGGCTAACACACAATATTTTGATCTCTTTGAAGGCATGTGTATCTGTTTGTATCGTAAGAATATCTGCACTTCTATCAAAAGTCCATCTAATGACATCCCCTCTTCAACGGCAGGCAACACTTTCATGTTTTCAATAAATACCACACAGTTTCTTTCTCTGTCTGTGTAGATTCAGTCTTTATTTCACACATACCATAGCCTTTCCCAACAGAATGATGCAGAGGAAAATTCTGTACATTATCTCTAACAAAAGAACTGAAACATTAGAAAATAAAATTTCTGATAGGCATTGGTTTTGATTCTGCCCCCTAGCAAAGAGTGGTCATATGTGCTCTCTAAAAGCTAAAGAAATACACAGGTCTCATTATATTACATTTTCAGATAAAGCTACATCTCAGAATAACATGTGGCACAGTCAGCATCTGAGAAGCACTCAAAGCAAGCTGCTAAGCCTGATCACTTTAAAACTGGATGGCTAGTTTTAGTTGATTCTTCAGAGTTTATTGTAATTTGGGTAATAAAATTTTCTCATTCATATTTTTGAAGGGATTAGAATAAATAAATAAATAAATAAATAAATAAAATTAATTAAAAAATAGAAATATTAAATGAAGAAATAGTCATTTACAAATTGGCATTTTTGCAATTATCTTATCCATTTCTGAGGCATTCTATACCAACACAGAATAAAAAGTAAGCAACATAGGAAGGAAAACATCAAAGTAAACAACATAGGAAAAAGGTGAAACAACATAGAATAAAAATGATACAGTTTTTTGGATTCCGTTTTTTCAAAATAATTGCAGTCAGAAATAGTGAATAGTGCAAGTATTTCTGCTAATGTGTTGGAGGTTTTTTGTTATTTTTGAAATCGAGAAAGTTATAATCAACAAATGTAAAATTTTCAAACTAAGGAATCATCCTCAGAAAGAATTGGTCCAAGTCAGTCAGTCCTTGGAAACATGTCATTCTGTAGTGTTAGGTAAATTGTCACCAGAGAATGCCAGAGATTGAATCAATATGGTAAATATGTTAAGTTTTTCAAATGCTGAAAAGTGTATTGTGAAGGGTAATAAAAACATCCTTATTTTCTGAGGAGAAAATAATATAAACCCTAGAAGGTTTTGTTCATCATCTACAAAATATCAAAATATGATGAAGAATAAATGTGGTCTGTTGAAAGATTTAAACAAGAAAATCTGCCTGTCAATCTTGTTTGAGAAAAGTGTGCTGGAAAGGGGAGGAATTGAGGAATATTTATAATACAGGCTTTTCTAAAGTCACTGTTCAAGAAGCTAGTGACTAAATGAAAGAGATATATCTAAAGATTTTGAGAGAGAAACTTCTGAAAATGTACATGAAAAATGTCAATCCCAAGGAAAAGAGAGGGAAAGAGAGAAAAAGAGGGAAAAGAAGATTTTACTGGACTGTAATTAGCAGTGTCATTTGAGTTAATATTAAAAAACTTTGACTTTATCTAATTTTTTGGAAACTAGTAATTTATGAGATATTTCTTCTTTCTGTGTTTCTCTTTTTTCTCACTTTTTCTGCTCTGTAGAAATCCTTGAATACGGGGAGAATTCCAGTAGCACCAAAGCTTTTATTCTGCTGTAAAGTACCATGGGCAGCACAAAGAAAGAGAAAAATAAACCAGAATTCAGAATTGATTACAAAATGCTTCTACAAGCATTACTCTAAGAAAAACATTTTGGTGCTTCTCCAGCTCTGGTAAATGGCTGTGAGAGGGAAAAGAGCAGAGTGTATGGCAACACTGTGGGGGCAAAGTGGACCATGCAGGTCTGGAGGAATACAAACCCAGGAATGCCATGGAGATGTCAGTGTCCATTGTTTGGTGTGATTCACATCCCCACACTGCCATGGTGTCGCTGGGACACCCATCAGTAATGCTGGAACAGTGAAAAGATCTCCCAAACTGCAGTGAGGAATTTGTTTCTTTTCTTGGAACACATTCTCTGTGGGCAAGCTTACTGTTATGATTTCATTTAGTTTCCAGAGATTTATGCTGACTATAAAATGAACCAAATGCCTCTAAGGCTTTGTATGTCAGTGTCTATTACATACTTTATGAGTCTTCAAAGAGTAATAGGTATTGCATATTTCAACCAGAGGAAACAAATTAAAATAGTCATTAGAATTTGAGACACAAAGATATAACATGTGAACAGCTAACTAGCAATTAATTTTTCAATGGATTTTTTTTCTACGTTCTTATTGTGTACAAAAGCAGTTACTTTCAGGCATTAAAAGGTGAAATTTTAATTTAAAAGGAAATATATTTAGCTAGCGTTTCAAGTTTGTTATCTGTTTAAATAATGTTATGTTATGTTATGTTATGTTATGTTATGTTATGTTATGTTATGTTATATTGATTAGAGCCAAACTTTGTGGCTAGGTGAGTCAGCAGCCAGAAATTTGCATACTTACTGTGGATAACTGTGAAGAAAAACCTTTTATTTTCTGGCAAGATAGGATTAACCTAAGACAAGGAATGATAAAAATGAGTTGATATAACTGGAGAAAGAAAGTGCTTTCATTTTGATAACTGAGAATAATTTTGAAAGTGTGAAAAATTATTTTAAAACACTCTGTGAAATTCCAGTGAGGAAAATGGTTCCGATTTCCCTTTTTTCCCCATTGTATATAATTAGGTTGTAGCTCAAAGCATGGCTCTGGTCAATGACAGACACACTACTATCTCTGAGAGCCAGATAGGTCTGTCCATGTTTTCAGCATTCTTTTCATACGTTTAATAGTATCAACTACTTTTTTTTTTTTTTTAAGAAGAAATGTGAGGATAGGGCTTGTAAAAAAGAAGGCAGCTTGCTGAGTCTCTGGAATGCTAAAGCTTTGCAAAGTAAGAAGAAAAAATACGTAGATTGAAGTACAACATCTTACAGTGAGGTTTATATGTAACAAAGAGATGCAAAGTAGAAGGAGCAAAGGAACCACAGAGAGGTCCATATGTCTCATAAGGACATAGCCCATATGTAATTTGTAGAGAGAGGCTGGAGAATGGGAAACTGAGGGAACTTTGAAAATTCAATTTGCTGGATGCCTTAAAAACCACAAAACTTAGTAAACAGCAGATTATGCTAAGAGTATTAATATGTATATGTATATGTATATGTATATGTATATATAACTTCTTTGCTTCTAATTTGCATGTCTATTACCACATAATACACATAAACATACGTTTATATGTTGTTATGTTATAATACAAGAAAGCTCCATGCATATAAAAATATATAAAATGATAAATAGTCAAAATATTTGTGTACTTTACTTCAATAACTCCTTTTGTGGTATCTACATTAGCTCGAAAAAGACTATGTATTTGGCTCATCTGATTGCTCATCCTGAATATAGATATTGTTGCAGAGAATTTTCTTTTCTAATGTACTATAGAAATAAAAACTTTTTCTATGTTGGGATGGCAGCAGCAGTACAACCTCTCTGGGGAAAAAACTCCAAATATTTTTTTTGTTGGTGTCAGCTCCTTTAAAAGCTACAGAAAAAAAAAGTAACCATTTTCTCAGAGTATCACACCATTCTCAAAATACTATTTTCGAAAGTAATGTGCTTCTTATTTTTCAAAATAAAATTGATATAGTTGCTACTGACAAAAAAAAATAAGATCAATAGAGGCAAATATTAAATAGCTACTGTTAAATTAAAATATTCTAATATCTTTCTCAGGAGGAAAGATATAAACAAAGGAAATTTCAGGAAGGATGGGCCTTTAGATGGAGCAGTGCTTCAAACATTCAGATGAAAACATATTTTGAGCTGGCTAAATTCTGCTCATTTAAGTATTGGTTTGTGTATGCAAACTCATTAGTATTTGTAATTGTTGTCAAATTATCTGTGTGCTTAAAACACATGAAAATTCTGTCTTTGCAGGAGTCAGCATGCAATAGCTGTAAAGCACAGCAAGTAATAAGAGTTAAATTTCGTTACCAGAGAAGTAAATACAAGTTTAATAATTGCTATTAGCAGCAAACAGCCACCACTGTAAAAATCTTTCTGCTGATATCCATGAGGTACTAGAGTTGTCATATTACTGCAAAATTTTGCTAGTCGTACATCAGAGATTTCTAGGAAGACTATCGAGTCGTCTGGAGCTTGCCTTTAAATTTTAAGTGGGGAAAGTCAGGATTCATTCCACAGATTTGCACGTGCACAGCAATTAAATTTTAAGATCATTAGTGTCATTGAAAAAATGTGGAAGCTGGCATTAAGGACATTAGCATTGAGGAAGAAGATTAATTTCTTGCTGCTAAATGCTATTTATTTCTGATTTCTTGCTCATGCTTTACACACTTTGCCTTTTGTTTGAGATTGTGAACTTTGCAATCACAGTGCATCTTAATCATCATCAGGACGCACCAAGGACTGGCTGCTCCTAGAAGACAGGGAGCCAGGAGTTCAGGGTGATCGCAGAGAATCCAGTGCCCTCTGGACAGGGCAGACACTGTCCCTCGGGTCTGACCACACTGGATAGAGCTGTGGCTTTAATGGAGTCTTATTGACAGCTCCAGGCATGGCAAGTGACCTATGAGGGTCCATCAAACAGCAGGAGACCAGGACAGGGCTGGAGACTTGACTTCAGCCAGGGCCCTGTCAGAGACTGAAATAGTTCATGCCTAAAAAATTAATATAAGTTTTGCTCATTATAAAGAAACTACAACCAAGGAAGCCTCCCTTGAAGATACCTGATGCTGGGACTTTGGACTGAAAGTCAAAATGCTGAGATTTGATAAAGGGAAACCTATTGTCCAGTCATCTCAGGCTGAAGGAAAGGTATGCATCCACAAAGGCCAAACCCACCAGCTGCACTGAGAGTCACCTCTGGCTGAGTTTGGGGTGGGGGGAGATCACAGCTCACCACAGAAGCCAGGTTTACACAGATTTCCCCCCCAGCCAAGGGGGGAGGAGGAGGTTTTGGGTGAATGGTGTAACCCCGGGTCAGAGGCAATAAACACGCATCCTCCCTTACACAAACTGGCCCAGTTGTGAAACCCCGAACCCCACAGGCCACATCCAAGGGACGTTCACATGAGAGGCAGCTGAGGAGGTGTCTTAATCCATCAAAGACCCCCCAGAGTGCTCGGCCTCGCACCACAGGAGGGCAAGTGATGCAAGCAGAGTCTGCTGCAAGAGACTGCCCCCTCCCCCGGGGGGACATGCCTCGACATTGCCCCAGGCCTGAGCGTATATTAACCCATGGGATTCTGTGCTTTTAGGGGGGACCATCACCACCAAGAAGAGCAGCTGGAGAGGATCAATGCTACATCGTTGGGATCCTCATATGGTGATATTCTTTTATTCTGTCTCTGTCACTCTCTTTCTGTCCCCCCCACCTCTTTTCCTACTTCTCCTTTTCTCTCTTTTCTTCTTTCTCTCTCTCATATTTACTATACAATAAAACCCATACTATTGACTGGCATATAGTCTCGTTTGCGCCTTAATTTGGGCAGAGGTATTTCTAAAGAGCCTTAATAATTGGATCATAACGTTTTCCAAGTCCTATGCAGGGGAAAGGGACATAGATGGCACTTAACCCAGGTACCCCTACCGCATCACTGGGATCAGGGACCAGCCCAAGCTGAAATGGAGCTCCTTGTGGAGGGGTCAGAGCAGGTCTCAGAGGCTGCTGGGCAGGGACAGTAAGGGCTAGTACCTCTCCTAGTACCCTGACAATCCTCTTCAAGGTGATGGCTCAGGTCTTCTATTTAAAATGTGGCTTGTATGAGTTTCCATGTAACCACTCCAGGGTGGAGGATATTTGCCATTCCTATTACAAAACTAGGAAGCATTTGCTATCAACAGGTCATACAAATAGATCAGCTACTGACAGGGATGCAATTGCAGTTACAGCCAGGTTCCTCTGTTCTTCTTTTCTTTTTTACCTGGACACTTACTCAGAGTGTGAGAAGGCAAGGTAGTTGTGAATAGAAGTTTATGACTTCCAGTTCTTTGTGGTAAGTGTACTACCATTGAAAACCAGAGCCTGTGGATTGTGACAGAAGTGTCTGTGGATATGTGACATAAATGGGGGTTGAACTGAGCATGAAGAACAAAGGCATCTCTTCCTAGTCCTGACTAGAAACAACCTTGCATGGTACTTTTGCTTTATAAATTTAAATATTTCTGTCTACAGAGGTTTAACTGCACAAGAAAATATTGGAATAGGAGTATAATTCGAACCGCACATAATCCACTGTAGAAGCAGATTAAGCTAAATGTTAAATAAAGATACTTGTCCTTGAGAAAGCATGTTCACATTGGGAATTGTATTGCAAAGCTAATAGTACTGATTGAATACAGTTGAAGTAATTGTTTAAGCTACAGCTCAAGCAATTACTTTAGTGAATATCCTGATGTAGAAAAGCCCTTCATGAAGCACAATGTAGGAAAGACAATAAACAGGACAAAACCAAAATGAAACTAAAGTATATCAGAAATAAACTTACAATGATAAAGCGTAATGGTTGAATAGAGATCTTCTATGTTCTGAGCCGCATTTTCTTTGCCAAGCAGACCAGACAGCACAGCACAGCGGCTAGCAAAGCACTGGGAAGCTGCTATGTTAGCTCAGAGCAATATTGCTGTGAGACTCAGTCATCTTGGACAGTGGGTAGAATGAAATATAAATCCATAAATATAAGCCCATGTGGACCTTTCCACTCAGTTGCATAAGTACTATTGTGTGTAGCAGTGAACTCAAGAACACAGAAAGGGGCAGAAAACCCTACAAATATTTAGAGAAGCTTGTGTAGAAACATCTCCTTCTCTCTTATTTTAAAATCACAATTTTCTCCCTCACACATAACCACTCCAGTATATGAAAGACAATGAAAAAGTGATATATCCATAGTATACTTGCTAGAATATTACCTCTTTTTAGATGTGTTTAACATCTGTGTGAGGATTACGTAATATTCAGCATTTACACTAAAGATACAAGGGCTGTGGCATGTAAGTTGAGAGTAGGAAGAAGACTTCCCTGTTGTCTCCCCCACTTCTCCCTGTAGATTTTGAATCCCACTGGATTTATTTTGTGGGATTCCCCAGTGCTGCTACACACACTACTTGAAAATTAATATAGTCTCATACCTTCAAAATGGCATCTAGGTTGCAGAATTATGATTAAAACAGTTGAAATCATTGTTAGTGTTTTTAAGGATAAAATTGTGAGATCGTAAAACATCAATGGATATCTATAAAACAAAAGGAAAACATGGAAGAGCAGAAAAGGAGAGGAAGCTTTTTATTTGTGCACAGTATATTGTGTCACAAAAGAAAGCTCTCAGATGAACTTCCAAAGGCTGTACCATTACATAAAATTGCAGACTCTGTGCTAGAAGTTAATCTTGACATGTGTGAATGTTGGTGAGGGGAGAGACAAAAGAGCAAGCACATACAAAAATAAGCAAAGATTTTTTTTATTTTTTTTTTGTGAGCTAAACTTTAGAGGACTTTGTAGGGTAATATCAGTGTAAATCACCAGTAATCGGTGGAGTTACTTTTACATAAAGTTGCTGCAAAATCAGAATTGAGCACAAGGTGTTTACAGACCATTCACGTATAAAAAAACAGCCATCCCCCTGCTTTTAGGTGTGAAATGTTTACCTGAAAGCTGTCTGAAATTTTGCCAACTATTTGATTCATCTTATTTAACATACACTTTTTAAAAAGATACACCTACAGGAGTCAAGCAGCTCTGACATCTGCACAAATGAGCTGCACTGCCTTGTGTGAGGGAGGCAGGCTGACATTGATATGGCTCAGGAGGGACTGATCCTCTCCAAAACATCCCTATTTCAAATCCCCCACCTTATCCACCACACACACATACAACAGAAAACAGCATTTTCTCCTCTCTGTACTATTTCCAGACTGTAGAAAAAATTGTATGAATTTATCAAAGTGACCTAGAGTAACACCCCAGATGGTGGGGTCATTATATGAAGAGAAAAACTGAGTGGGCTCTCTATGTGCATGAACTTAATGAAACTTCATGCTGCATTCACCTCAATTATTTCCACAACAAAAATAAATCAGTCTAAGTTTTGTGGAAAAAATTTTGAGGCCTGCCAAGATTCTACTGAAAGTTTCTTCTTCATGTCTCTAAGGAATCAACTTATATTACTTGTTCTTAAAGCAACAAGTGGAATTGCGTCAAATTGTCAGCTTTTCTTGGCTCATTCTTAATATTTACTTTGAGATACTTTTGTGTCAGAAAAACTTTTGGTCTCTTTTCTTTGGGCCTTACATTTACCTGTAAGAACATATTTTACAAACATTCTGCAGTGTGGCTGGGAGGGACCCTTTTGCCCTTTGCAGCCATCACAAGTGCCAGAGTAAAGACACTGGCATTGAACCTATGACCTGGATGATAAAGTATTATTTACATAGTAAGTAGAAAAGATTTAGAGAGACTTAGAAGAAGGCTTTAAATATTTAGTGTTCTCAGGGATTATTCTGAGTGTAATTTTTTATATTAAAAAGGCTCTTACATACAATTTTTCATCACTGATCATTAACTGCCGTAAAAGTCATTCATGTCACTTAGAATTATAGAATTCAATGCTTTGTTTAATGTCTAAAGAGACACAATGGGGGAGATGAAAAAGAAAAATACAGAGAGGCAAAATGACTGAATAAAACAATATGTAAAAAATATATAGAGTAGTAGGTCTTAGAATTGCTGTGGTCTCACCGTAGTATCCTGCTATATACTCTTTCAAAACAACTTTAATATAATGTGCATTTATAGCTCTCTACAGTGACTCATACTTACTTTCCTACTTACTTCAATTTTATCTGTCATTTCCTTAATCAAAGAGCAATTATAACCTTCTACATATACACAAATGTAAATTTGACCATTTTAAAGTTGACAAAAAGACCTACACTTTGTAAAATGAAACACATCCTTTTTTACCTATCAAGGAGATTTATTTTTTCTAAATTGTCAGTAGTAATCCAGATGTGGCAAAAAATGAAAACTAGAAACTACTTCTGAGTTACATTTTCTGATTATATGCATGTGTTAATAGCAACAGTGTAGTCAAAAGTGATTGAAAGGTTTGGTGCTAAGGGACATGGTTTATTGGTGGACTTGGTAGTGTCAGGTTTATAATTGGACTTATATATCTTTTCCAACCTGAATGATTCTATAAAAATGTCCTAATGTCTTTGAAAAACTGTTACAAAGCAGATCCATCTAGCTTTCTTTTTATATTTCAGAATTTAACTGTCTAGGGAGATAACATTTTTCAAAACAACTTCTAAAAAGTAGATTGTGCCTAGCTTATTGAGGGGCCATGTTTTATATAGCTGGTGAATGACTGTAAACTAGAGAGAAAATCTGCACTAGTATTAAACCTGTAGCAGACAAGATGCCTTTGTTACTGCCCCACAGGCTTTTGAAAAAAACTGCAAATAGTCCTATGCGTCTCATAAAGTACCAAATATCCATTGTTGCATCTGTATTCCTGAAGACCGAGTCCCTTCCTCTCTGTGTTCCTGCACACCCTGCTCTCATGCAATATTAGCCAATAGCAACATCGCTTTTTGCTGTATTTTTTTGAGCAATACATGTTAGAGCTAAAATTTTAAAGGTCACTTAAACTATAAGGAATGCCTGGCCATGACAAGCTTAGCTGATTTTGAAAATGACTCCATTTAGTCAAGCAACTTGTTGCCTCTGATTTGTTTGTTAAAGCTGAATAGAATATCAGCCTCATACATATGGGGCTAAGAATGTTTTTGTTCTGGAAGCCATCTCAGTGCGTACTGCAATACATCAGAGTAAAATACAGATTTTTATATCTACTGTCAATTCAAATGAGAATCAAGCAATTCTTAGATTTCTTATTTCCTTATTGTTTTCTGGGCTACTGTATTTTTATTAGTTGATAACTTTATTGCAGGGTTTTACTGGGTCTTTCCTCATGATTCTTTTTTATGTTTTCAGGGTGCAAAATTTTCTATAATCCAAAAGGACTTTTTCTTATATTACTGCTAAACTAATTCCTCTCATAATCTGTCGAACCAAAATCAATCAGCTAGGACTATTAATTTTGTCAAGTAATTTTTTTGCACCATGCTAAATATAATATAAAACCTTAGATATATGCATAGATATTGGGTAAAAATCTTAGATTGCTGTTATAAGAGAGAATGTAGCTTGAGCTGTGAAAATGAACAAGTGGCAGACAATTTTGTGCATGTGTCTGATGTAGGAAAAGACAGAGATCTGAAGCCAAGAATTTGAGCTCTCAAGCAGAAGCTTGTTGCTTGCTAGGTGCAACCAGAAAGGGTTTGCTGTAAATTGTGACAGTGACTTGTTTAAACCAAAGCAGTACCTACTTAAGCAGACATGAAATAGAAGCACCAAACAGGAGATGGACCGGGCACTGCTCTTCTTCACTCAGACTTTTGGCTAGTAAAGCGAGGGCCTGAAAAGAAAAGGAGTCCTAAAAGTCCAACAGATCCTAATAAGAAGATACAAAAGACTTGCCATTGGTGAAGGTATCTTGACTGTATGTGATCACCTCCCTTCCTTCCACAAGTTTTGATATGTCTTTCAGGAAGATTGTTCCATGATCTTACTTGGAATGGATTTGAGGCTGATTGGTCAGCAGTTCTCAGAGTCCATTTTGGGTTCTTTTTAAAATGGGTGTGATGTTTCTTTTCCTGTCCATTCTCTGGGGACACCACCCAGTTACCACAACTTTTGAAATAAGACAGAGATTGGATTGACAACTACACTGGCCAGTTCCTTCAGGATCCATCTCCTTGGGTAACATGGCACCACTGGGAATTTTTGAGGAGGGATGCCAGGAAAAATAAAATCAGTGTCAGTCAGGTGGACTTCTGTGTTCTGTGATTACTGATATCACTTTCCGATTTTTTTTTCCAATCAAAAAAAAGTACAAATATGATTAATGTAGGAAGAAGAATTTCTTTAAAAGAGGAAAAAAATTGCAATTGAAATTTTATCATTTCAATAGGCTTGTTGGGAATAGCTCTTAAAAAAACCCCAAAACAACAACAACAACAAAACCAAACAAAAAAAAAACCCAAAACAAAAATCCAACACTTTTAAATAAGAATGAATTTTGGGCTTCAATTTTTACATTTTCTGATTTTTTTTTTTTTTACCCATATAAGTCAAATATTTTATAACAGGGGAAATGTTTTGATTTTTTTTAAGAACATTTCTGTTTTTTCTCTGCACATTTGAACACATTTGAATACAACATTTCTCATTGAATCACTTCCTAGAATATGACTGAAAGTTATTTGAGATCTTTCCAAAGACCACAGTTGAAACCTCTGGTCTATCCATTTTATAGTCACTGAAAAGGTCCTGTAAATATCAGCTGTTAAGTAGGAAACCTTTATAACATATTTAAGGATTTAAAATGCCAATAGGTCAGACTACTTAAAAAAGGAGACTACTGTCTAACAGAAACAGGATTATAAAGAAAATGGCCCATTGTAAAATCAAGTTGACTGTGTTCCTTTGATCTTATAACTTTAGCCTAGACATGACCCATTCAATTGAGTCTTTTAGACACTGTGTATAAATACCTGCTTTTGATATCCTGAAAGTTTTTTTTTTTTTTTTTTTTTTTTTGTTCTCTGAAGCTTTATAAAAATACATGGATGAATTGCATGTAAATAGAATAATCCCGGGATTTTTTCCAGACTTTGTTCACTATTTCTAAAATAATTTCTCTGACTTTACAGCTTTCTAGTTAATACTAAAATTTATAAAATATGTTTAGCAACTCTGGACCAAAGAAGCAGCTATATTAAATCAATTAAGCAATATCATTTGTCCACTGTCTCTTGTGAGCTTTACCTTTCCATAAACTTGGCTTTTGAGTTTGAACTTGATTATAAAAGTCTTTGAGTGGTTTGTGATATCGCATGCTTCAAGGCTGAATTCTTGTTGTTCACACATAAGTGTGTTTAAGAAGAGATATAAATTCTTTAGTGACTCTCTGGCCTATTGATGTTTCTCAGGCTGCAATCTGGTTGCAATTACACAGCAGAGAACTATTTGCATAAGAGAACTCTGAAAAATACAGGTTTTGTCAGACACTTCTTCATAAGTCAGGGATCTGTGCTTGAATAGGTGTTTGCAACTTAATACTAGGATATGCCATTTTTTTTCAGTCACAGGATCTAGATAAAGTTCTTTTGAAAACAAGAAGGTTCTACTAATATTAACTGAAACAGCATATAAGGCCCTTAACTGCTTTATCTCGAGACACATCCATCTCACCAGCTCCCATGCTTAGGAGTTATTAATAATGACATCACAAAATCAACATTTCTTAGAAAATATAACAAATAAAGGAAAAAATATCTATCTGTGTATTATATTTACTATTATGAAAATTCACACTGTTGCCTATATTTGTGGATGTCGCGTTAAAAACATCCCTTCATTATTGTGGTTCTCAGTGCATCTGAGGCCATAATTTTCAAATGCAAATATTATGCTCATTGAATATAAAATAAGTAACAAAACTAGATTCTTAAAAGACAAACTGTACTTGCATCTGTGCTTCAATTCCCTTTTTCATGCAAAGTGCAATTAACTAGGTGCTATTGTGAAAAGAATGTGGCAATGTGATTGCAATCATCACAAAGGACTTATTTTCTGCTTGGTTTTTTTTCTTTTACTCTTTTTTAGGCAGGTACATTTTTTTCAGGATTTTTGGTTAGTTGATACTTTCTTTTGTTTCTTAAAAAAAGAATGGAATTTCCGTGGTTATAAAATATATTTGTAAAACTGTGATCACATTAAAAGGGAAATATATATAGATGGAGTTATTTCTGATCATGTATTACAGATTTTTGTTGTTTTTTTTCTTGGAACAGGTTCTGCCTTAGCCTTTTATTTAATCCTTAGGAAAAAGAGCTTTCAGATTAGAAGCTACTGAGCAATAAGTGCTATACTTCAAATTCCAGCCTTTTTTTTTTTTTTTAATGTTTGTACATCTCTCCTTTTTTTAGAATAAAATAAGAAATAAGTTTTTAATATTTTATGTTTTGGCTTCATCAAGTGCTCTGTGATGGCTAAAAAAATCTATATAGAATTTATCTTTTTTGCACCATTTGCTTCCCAAATTCTAAATTACTTTTGCAAGGGTTTGTAGATAAAATTCAACCTCACTTTCTGCCTTGTAGGAAGTAGTTGCTACAGTCATTTAAGGATATTATCTGACCACCAGGTATGACAAAATTTCTTAAATGTCACAAAACAGGGGATGTCAGCTGTCTCTAGTTCATGTCAGGTAGAACTGAATGAGCTGAAAACTGACTTTTCTCATCCTAACACAAAATCTTAACGTGTTAGAGTGCTCTTTCAAGAGAAAAAACAGAAGAAGCCTTTGAACTGCTTGTGTAAGGCTTTGTAACCTGTTTGCTTTCTTTTAGCTTGCTTGTAAGCTAAAACTTAGGAGGCTGACATAAAAGTCCTGATCAAAGTTCCTTGTTTTCCTTTGAGGAGAAGTGGCAATTCACATAACCACACCCTACACCTTTGGTGGGGGAGGATCTTATTTAGGCTATTAACACAGAGGTTAATCTCACACCCACTGAGCAACAGGGTGGATAAAATAACTTAGAAGTTATTTTTGTCCCCTTAAGCTGGTGACAAGGCAATCATGCTGGCATGAAAAAAGAAACAGAAAGGGAACAGAAACAACCTGGAGTGATGAGAGTAATGACATGAAGGGAATTAGCAGTGAGTAATAACACCATTTGATTTGAGGCTTCAGAAAAAAACTCAGAAAAAAAATTAAAAGAAGCATGAAAATGTAATGCACAAAATAAGAACAAAACAACTATAGTTTGGTGTAAGTTTGGGTCATTGAAATAATGCAGTATTTGTAAGAACTCGGGTTATTTGTGAATCAGATTGCCAACACTGCAGCTAGTACAGGATGCTGCAGCGAGTAGAGTCCTGTTCTACATCCTATTCTAAAACAGAAACTAGTTTTGCACAGCTACTATGGTATGTATACAAATAATTGTTCTAGAATACTGACATTTGCTAATGATCTACTAGTGAGACTTAGAGTCCTGATGTGGATTTTTCCATTGAACAATCATTCGGTCTAAATCCAGTTATCTATCTAGACTGAAGAATAACGGTATGAAAGCTTTTCTCCTTGATTCCCTATTAACAAGGATTTTTTCAATCTTTATGAAAGTTCCTGCCCGTTACTCACCAAAGTACATATATTTGGAACTGAAATAATGCTTAGAGATATGCACTTAGTGGTTTATCCTATCCAAGTCTCCAATGGAGTCTTTAATGGAGAAATTACATGGTTTTGTTCAATTATTTTCATGGATAGGAAAGATGTGTGCTAATATCTTTACAAACAATTCCATGGGTAAAGGTATTGGTGTAAATGTCTTTGTAATGGGTCTTAATGTCTCTTTTTAACTGCAAACAGTTTTGTTACAGAGCCCAGACAGCCTGACTCCTGAAACAGACAAGTGGGTCCGCAAAAGCCTGAGTTTCTGAACTTTGGGGCAAAATGACAACTTCAAGGGGGAATATGTGGTAGGTGGTTCAGGAAGGCTGTACCTTCCTAATACCTGAGCTAATGGAGAAAGGAAGAGGGCAGCATGTGGCTGGGAGTTTAGGATAAAGGGAGGCTGAGTCCTCCAAAACCTCAAGAGAGAAAACCCCACAGGTGTGTGCCCTGGTGGGCACTCTTTATTCAAATAAAGTTTTTATTTATGGACACTGGCTTTTCATAGCATGGTTTTCCATACACGACCAAAAGGAGACAGAGGAGTCCTGCAACTTTATTCAAATAAAGGGAGAGAGTCCACTGTGGTACACACACATGGGGTTTTCTCTCTCAAGGTTTTGGAAGACATAGCCTCCTTTAACCCTAAACTCCCAGCTGCGTGTTGCCCTCTTCCTTTCCCTGTTAGCTAAGGTATTAGGAACGTTTAGGAAGCCAAGGAAAATTTCATTTTCTTTTGCTCTTTTGTCATGTTTGGCACACTTGGAGGTAAAATTACTAATTCAAGCATTTAGCCAGTGGCTATATAATCAACTGCCTTTCCAAGGAGCTTTGTATATATGAGATACATTTCTGTCTCCCCAGAGCTCTGAAAAAAAAGAAAAAAACAACAAAAAACCAGGATAATGAAGATCTTGAAGAAGAAAAGCAAAAGTTTAGAAGTATACTTTTAGAAGCAAACTCCATCTTATCTCACTGTCCAAGACCAAACTCTATTTAAAAGACAGGTTATCTATTCAGTAGGCACAAAATTTGCATATTATTTTTGCAATATGAAACTGCTTTTTAGTTATAATATGATCTCTTTCAATCATTTCACTTTTGCTGTGCTCAGGGTGAAAATAAATAAAGGGTCCTCAACTGTTACATCTAAACACATTTTAAGATCTATTTCCACTTAAAATTTTGTAAAAGCACCTTTCCATAAAGAAAGGGCTAATTGGTTCTTCAAAGTTTGAAATGAAAATATATTGCTTTTGCCTTAATTAATTAATACTACTTTGGTTTGAAATAGGGAGAATTCAAAAACATCATCTGTTTTTTATCAAATTGTAAAGCATTGCTATTTTTTCCTACCAACTATGCACTTCGTTATTAATACAAGAGAACAATCTGGTAATTTAAAATCTGAGAATCTTTGTTTACATGCCACATGCATTTCCAGAAGAACAACATTGTTTCTTGATGCTACTTAAGCTGGGCACATGCAATGACAAGTACTGTAAATACAAACAATAATATGCTAATAAAATTATTTAGCATATGAGTGTATAATGATTACACAGTGAAAACTTTTCTTACCTTTTTTAGAATAAAGGAACTAGAAATAAGGCAATAAGAAGAAAAATAATATTTGAAAGCCTAAAATTGTTTGATAATTATATTATCAAGCAAGTTCTCTAAGATTTCATAGATACTTTTTTTTGTGAGATTAATGGTCTTAAACAGTACTGAGAAAACCCCTCAGAAATACGTTTTCAAGAAATTGTGTCAAAAATATATTCCTTACTTGATCTCTTGACCTTTTTCTGCAACTGTGTTTACACTTGTTCACTGTTAGTCTTGAAATACAGGAAACAAAGTTTTGACACTAGAAAAGAATTGTTAAATACAATAAAAGCACTCCAAAAGAATTCTGTTCCCAATGTTGAAAAGAATACAGTTTGTACATGTAAGGACTGTAAAACACTGGAATTGGTCCCTCAATTATAAATCCCTGTTCAATATCTCTTAATGAGGATTTCCAAGTCCCTAAACTGAAAGTTCTGAAGGTATTTCAGCTCCTTTAGTAGTTCAGAAAGTTCATTCAATATTAGATCCCTGTTCAGTTTGGGGATGTTCCTTTAAATGTACACTCTTAAAACTGAGACAAGGTGTACAACTGGCATTTTCTTTTTCTAGGAATAAAAACTCCTGACAATCTCCTCAGTCAAGTTCTGGTGCTTTGTCCAAAATTTCTTGAATTTATTGAAACTCTTTGGTACAAAGAGTTGGCTGCTACACAGAAGAAGTCCGTGTTGCCTGGTCCAGTTTTACTAATATTTAATGAACAACATTTAAATGTAATGTAAATGTGTGTACTCTCAATCATTTCAGTAATGCATGTGCATACTTCCTCTTGAAGGCTGTGCAAAGTGCTATGCTTAATGAGGATTTATAATTACCCTTTTGGAGTATTGGTCCATGCCTTAGTTTTCAACCGAACATTCCTTAACACCAAAGTTGCTTCATTATAGAATTGGTGTTGTAAATCCATGTGAGGGATGAATAGTCATTTTTGAAAAATACCTGCTGTGCATTAGTAGCTCTTGTTTCAAACAAAATTAGAGGGGAATCTGAAGCCAATAGATATCTTTGTGTAGCATCTGCACATTTTTGTTTGAGATCTGACAACTAACTAGCTACCTAATAGAACCCAATACTATTCTGTAGTCAGCAGCTGTTGAAAAATAGCCATTATGTTCTATCATGTGGGAAATTTGTGTACTTAAGGACAGTTTCCAAGGTAGCTTCACACAAAAGTCATTAGCCAGCAAGTCCCCAACCATGGATTTCTATGATAGAATGCAGCATTTCTGAAGAAGTTGTTATGCCCTATTGGGCCAATAATTTGCATTTTAAGTAGGGTCTAAATAGGTATTTCTCTGACAGACTGGAGCTGTTATGGTTTACTAGGTCAATAATGTATTTTGTAAATACTCCCTAAATAGGCATTTACATAATTTGTATATTTAAAACTCTGTAATTGCGTATCTACACAACAGACCATAATGTCTCCATTAGAACTAGNGAAAAAGAGTAAATTATAATATTAATGAATCCTACAGATATGAAAAATGTTGGAAAATTGAATTCACTAAAGGCTTGTGTTTTTCAAGATCTTTTTTTGCTGTGTTCTCTTTGATTTACTGTACAGTAATAGCACAGTATATTAATTAGCTCTCACTCTCTGTTTTTTTATTGGATGGAAAATACATTCTTTGGTAAGTCAAGGGTCAAGGAATACATGAAAAAGATACTTTTGTTGAAAAGACCCATTCTACTTATTATTTTGTCTACCATTATTAAATAAAAAGTTCTTTAAAATAGTTACAGAACTAACCAGAGGACTGTTATGCCTGAAGAGATCTCATCTTTTGCTTTCTTGACAATTTAACTTCCAATCCATGTTATTATCTAAAACATGTCTACAGACACAGAAATGAATACAGGGATCCCAGAAGGTAGTTCAATCTATCTGTTTTGGGCTGTCCCTTTAAAGAAGATTAGTTATTCTCAGGATATATACATTGTTTGCTCTCTCTTTGTAGAAGGAGCTCAACTGGTGCTTTAGAGTAGAGACCTACACTTTAGCTGACTACCATTAGGTGGTATTCAGCCTGTCCTTACAGAAACCCATTAGATGAACCTATGTCCTAGTCTTTTATGTTTTAGCTCAAGAAGAAAACAGTTAGGTAATTTGCACAGGAAATTTTCAGATTTCTTCATATGCCGTGCTTGGAAAGTCCTTAGGGCCATATTGCAGTTACCATGAGAATTCTGACATATTATTTTCTTCTCATACATAAATCAAAAACCTTATACATAAACTTATTAGCCACATTATTCTGCAAAATATTTAAAGTGATTTTACTACTTATCTACACTGCATACAGGAAGAAATTATATATTTAACATTAAGTTCCATTCAAAGACTGAAACAATCTCAAAAGTAATTTTTATTTCAAATTGTCACTTCAAGCATTTGCAAACAGTTGAGTAAAAACATTCAAGATGTGGGCTGATGTAGGTTGGTGACAAGTGTCATGTGGCTTTTTCAGATTTAATAGCTTCTGCAACTAAAAAGTGTCTCAATTCAAATTCAGTAGAAGTACAAAATTCAAAATGAGCAGTCATTGTAAGTCAGCTAAGCAGTTCAGCATCAGATTTTTAGCTGATGTATGAGTAATGCAGATTCAAAGTAAGGATTCACGGTGTTAATACTGTTCATGAAAGATAAACTCATTCTGCATGACGAAGGCCAGCACAAACTCTAATTAAGCCTTCAATATATGAAGTAAATCTTAAATAAGATATAAATATTCTTTGGGTTTCTGTATGGAAGAGACTTTCACCTTCAAAACTGGGTGGAAGATAAATCCAGAAAGTAATCATGGAATCACAGAATCTATGTTTGTTTGTAGTCACTCTCTCCATATCGCCAAAACACAATGGAACAAACTCCATCTCTGATTCCTATGTTTCACTGAGTAAAAAGAATGAATGAATTTCAACCATTTCTTCTTTGCAGAATGGAAAACCAATTACAAGTTCATATTTCTGTATTTGTTGTCCATTTTATGCAGCAAAATAATTACACCATTACATTACTGAAAACTAACAATTACAATTATGCAATGAAAAATTGTATTAGGACATGCTTGTGTCATTGAAGAAACAAGTCCAGAGCAGAATTTTCTGGATTTTAGCTATTTTTTGTTCATATATTGGCAGAAAAGACCCAGAGCATGTTTCATACAACTGTCCAATTAGAACTTCCCTAGAGTGATAATCAGTAATGAAATATAAAGGGAGGTTAATGCCGAGCTTGGCAGAACTGTCACTGGTGATAATAGATATGGGCAGCTGTGTCACATTTGAGGAAATAAGTGATTTTTGGTTCCTTCAGATTTTCTGTGGGTTTGTGCACTGATATGTCATGTGTTAGAATTCCATCGACAACTTAAATAGCTTACTTACAAGCTTGAAATCTTTGGAGATAAAGTTTGAATTCAGATTAACAAATAGTGATGCTGAGGGTATGCCAAACAAGATGCAGTTGATTGTGAATCGATCTGGTTAGAGAAGCTGCATTGGCAGATAACACAAAAATTTGTGATTCCATACTGCTGATAGAGTTTTGCACTCTACCAACTGGTCTATGATGAGACACTAGTTCTGTTCAATCTGGCCAAATAGTATGACTGCATGGAATTTTTTACATGATAAATCAAAATTTTGGGTATCAAATAAAATAAAAGAAAGTCTGTAATTATTTTCCTTTTTCTTTGATTAAATTAAATATAAGTTTAAGTTTCTTTTTCAGAAATGGGAAGGGACTCTCAGCAATCTGTCCTATAAGAAACAGCTTTATTGATTTATGCAAGTTGAAGTTTCAAACAGTGTACATATTTCTGTATTCCAGTCCTCAGCCTTTGCTTTCTCTCTTGTGCTTCCTTTTAATGAAGCAATCTTCTCTAGATGTCTCTAGAATCTGGTCTGAAATGTTATAGTCTCTTGTTTTTCCTCTGTCTTCTACTAACTACAGCTGATCACAGTTTTCATCATTAAGGTATCTGCATCTTCTGTTGTAACAATAAATGCCATGATAATGACGAAAACATCTTATACCTTCCATCCTTTCCTCCACTGAAATGGACTTGTTTAAAATACACAGATCAAAGAGATACATCTGGATTTAAAAAAAAACCAAACATATGGAAACTTGTGGAAGCTGTAATATGGAGAGTCCAATACCTGCTTTATAGAAAAGTTACAAAAAATTAATCTCATGTCACCTGAATGCCAGCAAGTGATGCAGCCAAATTAAGGGGCAAATTTAATCTTAATGGGTGCAGAATTTATGTATAAATACTCTCTTTCTTAAAATGCTCCATAGAACATTTCTCTGCAGCTCTCACGAGTAGCATTCCTCATCCTAGCAAAGGCAATAGAGTAAAACTTATTCTGGCATCAAAGAGGTCTGCCTGGAAATTTGCATGCTTTATTTTGCACCAGTGCTACCATTTATTCTATAACAAAGTTCCAGGCTATTTTAAAAGAGTAAGAAAAGAAAAGAAATAAGCCAGTCTTACTTTTCTTAGAATAATTGTATAGTATGGTCAAAAAGTACTTGCAGTTTTGTTACTTTTTATGTACAAGCAGTATTTTCATGAGTGAGATTCTTTAGAGAATGGAACATGAAAAGACCAGTGGTGTTACTAAATATACATATATTCATGCTAGCAAAGCAAAGCAATCAAAACTCCAGAATTAGTATGCTGCCTAAAATATCTAAAGAAAAGGAATAATTCAGTTAACTCCTTTCTTTATCAAGAAATCTCCTTTGGCACCCCTCATATGTGAGAGCAATTTCTCTCAGCTCCATATATCCCATAGTCCCAAACAACTTTCCTGGGCATTCTTACATTATTGTTCAGCACCTGTTGCTGTAAAATAATTTATACTAAATGACAAACTGTATAATCAAAATCATTCCAACATATCAAACCTTGGGGCTTTTTTTTTTTTTTTTGAGTTGTGCTTAAGGCAGAAAAAAGTGTACTTGTAGATAATTGTACCAAACATAATATTCTTATACTCACCAAGAATTAATACTGTTTCTGAACACTTAACCTCTATCTAGCAATCACACCACTGTTTCGTGCTGGTCCTCAAAGGCTTGAAATTTGCCAGAAACAGCAATTTTTGTCTCTTACAATATGTGACATCAATTTTGGAAATTCACCTGCAGAGAGCAAAAAACCAGATGAACAACTTACTGCCTTTCAGAGCAAGAATGGATGGGAATAATGGGTTGTGGAAGAAAAGAATTTTGACTGGAAGTAGTCAAGCAAGTAATTATGTAGAGTCTTGTGTAACATATTTAAACTTGCTTCTAACTTAAAAGAGTGAATTTCTCATGGCTTGAGTCCAGTAGTATTACACAGCTGTGATTTTTAACTCCTTAACTGCGTCTAATCATAATAAAGAAGTGTTCCTCTACATCCTTTGCTTCAATCTCTCTGGGATGGAGAACTTTGTCCCACATAGGTGAGCTATCATAGTGACACCATAGTAAATCGCCATTTTCAATGAAATTTAAATTTTTCAGCCAACTGAATACTTCAGCAGTGGATTATTCTTCCAGAAGGTATTTTCTTAAGAAAACATAATTTATGACAACTCACTATAAAAAAATAAAATGAGCTTCTGACTTTCCAATGCTGTGCTCAGAATGCTCAGATACAGTTGCAAAGGAAAGAAATTTCAAACTTAGAAATATCACGTACAAAGTGTTATTTGGAGCAATACTTCAGTTTCTTGTTCTTTGGCAGTAGCTTCTTATTGTTATAAAGATAGCCTTTTCCAAGGAGTAACTAAATGTTGGCAAAAGGAAATTCCATATTTATTGCTCCTCACTGTTTTTCTTGTAACTACAGTCTATGAGTTACACAAAAGCGATTCAATTTCCAGGCGGAAATTCATTTAAATTCAGCCAGGAATGGAAAAAACATGTCATACCTTTTATTCATGCTGTCTCCTTGTATAACTTGCCTTCAGAAAAATAAAAAGAACATCCAGGACACTTTTGCTTTTAAAAAGTAGAAATATGATTCAAAGAGTTCAATATTGATGCATACTCTACTCTCAAGCATTTGTGATTATTAATTTCATTCTGAAAGTAGTGACTTCAATGGTGCTCTTTGAAAACACTATAACAAAATTCCTTTTTCCTCACAATTTTAGCTTACTTACATGACTTTTGTTTCTTTCCCCTCAGTGATATTTGAGTTCTTTCTTTAATTTACATGAATGCCTTTAAATTATAATTCAAAAAGAAATCAATTATTTTTTAATGGTTTTGTTTTTCTCAGGTGCAAAAAAATGAAGAACAATCCTGACAATGGAGAGAGATTATAGTGCTAATGGGCAAAAAGAAATACATTTTTAAGCTTACTCTACAAATCCTTAGACTAGTTTGGGGTGAGGGTTTTTTCAAATATTTTAGGTACGTAGAAAAACAAATAAATGCTTTATAAAACATCAAATAGTTCCTAGAATTTTTTTAATTTAGTATCAATTGCTCATTTCTGTTTTCAAAAAGCTTAGAGTTTTCTGTCTGCCTCTTTAAAGACATAAAAATTTGGGATACTCATGAAATTTTGGAAATAAGGGTCATTACTTAGTAGTTATGCACTCCTAACAATTCAAAGCTACATTTGCATCTCAAGTTGACATATTTGGGCTGGTTGCATAGGTAGCCCTTCAGTATAGTTTAGGGTTTGGGCTGTTGTGCATACCTACACTTGCAATATTTTAAACCCAACACATTTATACTACCCAAAATTAATTACACATCTGAATTGCTTTATGAACATGACTTTAAAAAAACATTTTTTTATGTATTTACAGAACTTCCCTCATAAAGGGTATTTTCCAGAACATGGCCTGTTGCCGGTAGCATGGGCTGGACCAGCTGACCAGCAGGGATGATCAGCAGCTCGTCGGCGGTGTCTGCTAGTGTCCCTGAGCGCCAGGTTCATTGCAGTCAGGGAGAGTCTCCCCCAGCCACGAGTCACGCCTTCCTATGACGGCAGCCACGCTGTCCCCAAAGCTGGAGTGCTGCAAAGAGAGTGTTCCCTCGCCCGGACCCCAATCAGACACACAGTCACACAGTGGTCAGGTGCTTGGGGTCAAAAGCAAAAGACCCCAGCCTCAGCAGGGCACCAGGCTTTATTCTGAGGGCAACAACCAATCCTGGAACGGCACGGGGGAGGAACCAGGGAGGGACAAGGGACAGGGACCAATCGGGAAGGAGGAAGGGAGGAGAGAGTGAGATACGAAAATACCATTATGAACGGAGGGACAGGGGGAGCTCGACCCCTCTCTGGGGCAATCTACCTTCGACTCTACCCCAGGGGGTTTTATTCTCTAGGTCTCCACAGATGCCTCAGGGGGGAAGAAACTCTCTGGGCTTGAACCACCACTACAGTGGCCTACTTATTTGTGGCTCACTTTAAGAACTCGTGGCAAATATGATCCAAAATATCTTGTTATACATATATTCTTGCTATGTTTCTAATTCACTTCAGTGAGCACAGACTCTTGTTTTTTTATACTGGGTCAGCTATCAAGAAATGAAGCTAAAGCAGTCTCTTTGAAGAGAGAAATATTTTTTATTGTATTTGTGGATACAATTTATTTCCTAGAGGAACTGATAGAGAATGCTATTAAGTAAGAATGAATCTTCATCTGATATTCCCAATTTATTTTGAAACTACTGCAAAATTTTTTCCAACAAATGACTGCCAGGATTATTAGCCAACCAATGAGAAATTAAGACAGGCACTGTGATACCAGAAATTGTTTCATTTTCTCAATAATATATAGGTTAATTTTAATACTATTGCACTTAGTTTATCAAGTTCTTGTGGAACGGCTCATCCCCTACGAATGGAATATAAGACATAGTCTTTTTACTGCTTAGATTTCACTGAAGGGCCATCAATCAGAAGGTAAGTTTTGAAAGAGAGGAATAGTTTATCTTGGCCTCTAAGTGACTAAAGAAATCCCTATGCACTATCAAAGGTTGTCACAAAACTGACATTGACAAAGAGTGCAGTACCACCTTCAAAATGTGCTCTCTCTTCAACTGCATATATTTGCATTGATTTTACTGTTTTTCATACATTGCAATATGCATGTATGGTGAAGTGTATGCTGAAAAATATGCTTTTCTATATAGAGTACAAACTCCCAGCAAAAAGCCACATTCTGTACATCTGTATTCTTTGCTCTTTAGTCTTTTTTTTTTTTTTTTTTAATCTTGGCTCTCAAGGTAATAATAAAATGGTAATTTCATGCCATGCGTTTTTCAGTTTGCCCAAGCCAACACTTCATGCTTCTGCTGCAAGAGTTTCTTCAAGCAGCAGTGAAAGATCATACTGCACTGGTATAAGAATTGCATAGATAAACATCCCATGTTGATATAATATGCCACCT
Organism: Pardalotus punctatus; assembly: GCA_013400915.1. Taxonomy (NCBI): domain Eukaryota; kingdom Metazoa; phylum Chordata; class Aves; order Passeriformes; family Pardalotidae; genus Pardalotus; species Pardalotus punctatus. Next base: position 318,232 of record VZTX01021837.1, on the reverse strand, counting down.
AAAGGACAGCAGAAAGACAAACACAAATGAACTGAAATCAAGGACTGGATCAGAGAAGTTTTTGGTGAAATTATATGGTTTATATTATACATGAGTCCTAACAGACCCTGTGGGAATGAACTCAGTAAGTTTATACGGTGGATACAAAATGACAGTGGTAATAGATTTATGACAGTAGGAACATAAACTTAGTTTTCTTGAAAGAGCTAATCACTGATATTTTACAGTTCTGCTCTCCATGGTGGCTTTTGATATTTTTTATGAAAGAATGTTGGGAAAAAAAAAATCATTTATTTTATCAGTTTATTTTGTCCTTTTTAGTTTTCCAACCTCTTTTCTTTCTGATATCTCTTTCCAGCAACTTAAGCAATTCAGATATTCTAATTTACCCTCTCTTTCTCTTAACCATTTTTAAATAGACAGAGTACTATTCAAAATTATGCTTTAATATGGGAATGCTCAGAGACTTTCCAGTAGTTCTGACACCTTCTTTATTTCACTTTTTTCTCTGTACTTTCAACAGAAACGCTTTCATATGACTCTACAGTAAAATATATAGATGAGAAACCTTGTTGGGAAGGATTTCATTATCTTTATTTAATTGATTTTCTTGGTACTTATTAATAAAATTCTTTGATTAAATGGGAAGGAAAAAACTCTCAAAACTTTTCTTGATAAGTAAGTAAAGAATAGCGTTAAGAACAGCATATCATCTTTGGTGTGCGTATTTGGTCACAGTAATGCAGTTTATGCCCAGCTATAATTTTTTTGGCTTAAATTCTACATTTTTCCTTAGCTCACTTGGGTGTTTTGTTTTTTGTTTTTTTCCCCTCTATTTCATCTATTCACTCATTCTTTTTTATTTCTTTTTCTTACTTTAAAAGGAATAATAATAACAAAAGGAACAACTTTTGTGGCAGAGAAATGTAGTGACTGACAGATATAGGCTTCCATGAAGTCTGTGCTCCCAGAGGAATGAAATTTCTTTCGATTGTGAAAGACCTGACCAATAGCTTGTGCAAAAACTAAACTTTATTTATATCTAGACTGTGAAAAATCACATCTGCTAATGAGGTTTTTATACGTTGGAGTAGGCTTTCATGTTGTTGCCATACTAGAAATTGACTCTATAATGAATAGCAAATAGTTACTTCTGTGTTCTATTCTGTAGGTTTATAAGGTATAAAGTTTTAATGATACAATTTATGAGCACTACCACTGACAACTCACAAAGCACTATCTTCCGGAAAGTAACTCTTCTGCCTGACCATAAACGTGTTTGATTTTACTTCTAGAATTCAAACCCCTAAAATCCAGGATGTGCATAACCACAAATCAAATTTTAAAATAACCATCACCTTTTCACAGATTCTCCTTAGTGTGCAAGTCTTAAAATAAAGTGTTTTAATTTTTTTTTTCTTTTAATATCATAAAAGCTGCTAAGTCTTTATAACCAACTCTCACCATCTAGGTCTGTGCTAGCTTGTAATGCATCACAGGGATGATGATGTTCTGATAATATATTACACTAATATATCATCAGTGTGACAATACTCTATGATGGATGAGTAATACATCTTCCAGACAAAGACGTCAAAATCTTGAAAAAAGCAGAACTCCCTTCTCTGTGTGTTACTCTAACTTTATTATCTTAAAACTTTATAAAATGCCCTTAAAATTCTACTCAAATTATTCATTTGGGCAGCCAACACATTCCCACATACACAGGCAGGTTTGTCACAGCTCTGAGATCTGTTGATTCGACAGAACTTTTCTTCACTTTCAGTGTGAGAGATGATAGAAAGTAGCTTCCTTTACATGCAACATATGGTGTTGCATAAGGTAATAAATGTCGCCCTATAGAAGCTCATTACTAGATCAGAAAATGAACTCGGTGTTTAGACACTGTAGTTGCTATTGCCTCTTCTTCCTCATCTTATTTTTCCTCAACTCAATTTTTCTCTTCTTTATGATAAATACAAGTGAAACAGTGCTTTCATATATGAGAAAATAGACATGAAAATATGGAAGTAGTTTTAACTTTGGTTTGTCTCTTCTATTTAATTTCATTGGGAGAGATGTGATTTAACTGAGATGATCTATATCTTCTTAATATAATTCCTGTACATTTAATTTCTAGACTACCATAATTACGTGTCCATTGAAAGATACATCTTTGCTCTTTTGGTACAGAATTAGGAGTCTGTACAAAATGGGGTTGCGCAATTACACCAGAGAATGTGCTGTCGTTAGATTTTAAGCCAGCACCTTGACTGATAGTAAACCTAGCATTTGTTAAAAAGCGGTGTAATATAAAATTCAGAGACCTTGGTTTTGCAATACACTGTAATATTAATAAAGGAAACACTTCTGAAAGGCCTAAATTTTCCCCTCTTGTTGGCCCAGCAACATCAGTGAGAAAAACAATGTAAATTAGTTTTATCAGAAATTAAATAAACAAATATTTTGAAGGAAAGATTAATTTGCACCTGGTTATAGTCCTCAGTAAGTCTTCAGTCAATTGGGGTTCAATTGCTAATTCTATGTTGATTCCTTTGTAATCTTGCTTAAAAATCTTTTTAATAAGGGACTCAGAGCAATGATGGCCATTTATATATATATATATATATATATATATACACACACATATACATATATATATATACATATATATATACATATATATATATATACACACACACACACACACACACATATATATATATTTTTATATGTGTGTGTGTGTAAGACAACCAGGATATTGAAGTAACTTTTTTGAGAATCTAGCTAACATGGGACCAAGAGCCATAAAGTTAGGAGACTCTGTAGAGTCAAGTAGGAGGCAACATCCAGGACAGAACATATAGAAATACCTGGATTACTTGCATTCCCTGTCTTAACAACACAATCTTGTCCTCACTATGGTAATTTATTCTAAATTTATCAGAAGTGCAGTTGTTGTGATTGTTATCAATATGAGGCAGATGTATACGATTCAATACATATGAAGAAAATGTGATTATGGTATAGCTGAGAAAGAAAATAATAATGGCTGTAGAAAAGAGGAATTGTTTATTATATTTTTTGTGTCCATCCAATGCCCGTTATGTGAAATCAGGGTGCCTGCTCTTTAAATTATTATATACAGGAATGAATCCAAATTATTTTGGTGGGCTTTGTCTTTCCATATTGAAAATCAAAGGGAATTTTGTTATATAAAACATTTGGTTCATTAAATCATATTGAAAATAAAAGAATAAGTAAAATGGAACTGAGAAAACTAAATTTTTCAAAGTTCAGTAAGCTAATTAATGTAGAAATATATTTTAAAAATAAGTCCTTATTTCAGATTATAAATATAAACCCAAAATTATTAGTTAACTTTAGAGATACAATATATCTTTTTTATGTATAGTCTCTTAGAAGAATAGAATTTTAGCAGAGCCTAAATGAAAAGTTACACCACATGAGTAGAAAATAGTCCTCACCAATTTTCGTAACTAAAAAGACATTCAATCTATAATTCTATTCTCTCATGTTCTGCAGTGGTATTATATACTAGACTTATTAAATTTGTATAATTGCAGCAAGCTTAAATTATTTAAGAGAATCCATATTTCATTTCGTTTAACATTATTATTAAATTTAGAATCTCTTTAGCAGAACTGAGATCAGATGTAAAAACTCTCCAAGGAAAGTGACACCTCCTTTGAGAAATGATTCTTAGAGATTGTCATGAATACGGACAATTAATCTGCTCTTTTAAAATGAGCTCAGATCTTAAATCTTCTTTTACTTTGTATCAAAGCATCAAAAGTTTTCATCACAGTTCAAGTTTTATAAGATTTGGATCTGGATATCTAGTGTCAATATAAGGGTTTAATTATGTTATATTTAAATATTGTTGATCTTGCAAGATGATGAGAGTTTACAAGAAATATTGAACAAATTCTACTCTCATTAGAAGATAATGAAATTGGTGCTCTTTTCTCTGCCATTTCAGGGCCAGACCCATAATGTTAGAATTTTATTTTTTCACATCATCCATCAAAGATTTCATATTCAAATTTAGTCAAAATATAGTTCTCATCTAAGCGAGTTAGGCCTGCCTAAGCAGTAAATTTTGATTTGCAAAATTGTAAAATTAAAGATGATTATGAAATGCCCAGTATTAACCAGTGACTTCTCCTATGAGCTTCAATTCATCTGGAGTTTAGACCTAAAGGAAAAAACAAACCAAACCAAACCTACAAACAAACAAATAAACAAGCATCCAGCAAACAATCCCCAACACCAAAAAAACCCCACGGCATATATATTTTTTCATTATCTAAGTTTTCAAAAATTTACTGCTGTATTTAAATAATAATAATTTTAAAAAGGTGTGAAGACTGGATACTTGTGAAGGGATTTCTTCCAATTACTTTTTATAATTCCTGCCCTTTCTCAGTCACTTTCAAGGAAGTTGTTTTTTACAATACATGAAGAACTCCTTTAAAATTATTCCATCTTGGGATGATCATTTGTCACTATATGTTTGCAATCTGTAAACATAAATCGATGCTGCTGTAGGAAAAAAAAAAAAAGTACAATCATTATCAAGCTATATTTTAGAAGTATAATACAGAAAAACCATTTATTCTATGTCTAAGAAAAGTTTTCAGTGTCAAAATCTTTCCTGCCTAATGTAATTCTAAAGAAGCTTGATTAATTAAATTTAGAAAACTGTGGACATATTTTCATAAATAATTCTAAAAGTGAGAGAGACTATCCTGCCCTAATAATCTAGAATTATTAATTTTAAACACAACTTCTTCCACAAATAGATAACAGTAAAACCATGTGAGATAAATTGAAGCACTGTTTACTTGTCAGGGTAGTAGATTGTTTTAACTTATATTTTAATGACTGGCAATTCTCTCATCCTTTTAAATCTCTTTTCTACCTTTGAGAACTCTCCTTGTGTTTTAATGGGTGTAAATGCACATAATTTTCTCTTCTGAGTGTTTATATGTCCTTTTTTAGAAACTATATGAGTAGAAGTTCCTAATTCCAAGTGACTTTTATCACATACAGAATAAATAAAGCATTGTTATACCCTAATTTGAAGCAGGTGACTTATAAAAAGAATGTTCACTATGGGAAATATCATTAAATAAAATAATTATATATAATATGTAAATAAATATACATTTGTGTTAAATATTACACAATAGTATAGATATAATAATAAAACAAAAAGCTATAATTTTGGAAGATTAATATATAGATCAACATTACATAAAACACTAGGAAAAAAGAAAACAGATTTGAAGTTCCTGAAGAATAGAGAGCTATAAATAATGTTAAGAGTCAGTTTAAGGGCCTCAGATTGGAATACACACAACAGGTTCAACTAGTAATTCAGAGTATGGGGCAGTTTCATCTTTGCCCTTTCACCTGAGGAAAAGCTTAGATGCCTATTTTTTATCATGTAAATAACTGCAAGGATTTCAATGTATGATTAAAGGGTGGCAGTTGGGTGGTAAGATGTGGGTGAAACTGTCTGGAGATTTCCCTTCTGGAGATCAAAACCACTCAAATACAGACAATATACTAGGATTTTATGTTGGAAGGTAGATCACAGTTACTTGTGGAGCATAAATTAGGACAAAAATCTTTAGGACTAGAGAACAGTGTTTTTTTTTATAATAAAAAGCATTCCATATACAGTTTTGGAAATTGCTCAGAGAATGCAAAAACGCTTAGGAATCTGCATGTGTGTATCGACAGTGATTTCCATGTACAAAAGCTTGAAATTAGATGGCACAATCCAAATTGTTCAGTGAAAGAGAAATGAGAATCTTACTACATCTGAAAATATGGAAAATTATTTTTGTTATTAGTATTGATATTACAAAAAAATGAATCTGAAAGTGGGATTACTGATAAATAAACTGATTAATTAATAACAACTTTTTTTAGTGTTATGTAGCTTGAATACACTTTCAAAGTTATGCAAGGCAGAAATATTGTATAATTCACAAGGTATTTAAGGCTACTTTCTTCGCCTACATGCTCTTTTGGTGTTTCTTTTCATCACAGCTAAATGCCAAAGATGTCCCCGTTGAGTAAGGCTTGTAGGATGCACTAAGCAAAGTCTGGGTTATTTATGCAAAAAAAGGCAAGGAAAGGGTCCCAAAAGACAATGCAATTGTCCTTTGAGGTATATGAGGTCTGAATGGTTGAAGAGTTCTACAAAAGACCTCAATAACAGAAAATGAAAAAAAAAAATATATTTACATATATAAAAAATATCAAGAAGTAGTAGAAGAGTGCAAAGATATGGGGTTTTGTAGCTTCTAATCTCACTGGTGAAGTAACATTTAGATAGTCTGAACAGTTTAATCATTTTTAGGTTTTGAAAATATAATGGGGGTAAAAAAACAACATAAAGAGGGATTGCAGGAAAAAAAGAAAAAATGAAGAGCCATGAATTGTAACTAATCAATGGAGAAAAAAATCCCTGGTAAGGAGTACTCTGAGATCCTGATTTGTTTATTTTATTAAAAAGAAGATTCCGTTTGATGTCTGTACATATTTTTTACAAGAACAAAAGCACAGAATGCTATGTAGTTCTACTACTAGTACCAGAGAAAGTAGTAAAAATAATTGAATTCTGGAAGTTGAAATCAAGTAATCTAGAATGCAAAGAACATCTTCCTTTTCATTTTGACTGAGCAACATTTTAAACAAATGGGTCATTTCCTGACTTGTAAAGGTTAGGCACACAGATTTAACCTTGTAAAGAGTTCTTGCTGAGATGTGAACATTAGAAGAATTTGTGTTCATAACTTGCATACTCCTAGCCTCTCAGTTTTTATATACTCTTTTTTGTTGTTGTTTTTGTTGGGGGGTTTGTTGTTGTTTTTTGATTTTAGTGTTTTTTTGTTCAGCTTGTCCAGCCTATCTGTGCTGTTCCAGCTTTGCTCAATGTCTCCTCTTTCTCCTGGCGTGAGTTGGCAGATGACTTTTGGCTTGTTCATGAGATAGCATCCTGAATTCCACCATTCATTACCTTCTCCCCTGCTCTTTAAAGACCTGCTTATCTAAGAGACAAATGATCAAGGGAATGAACTATACCTTTCCCACACTGAACAGCATTACACTGTAAAACCTAAAACAAGCTTTGACCCTGTAAACATTTCCATTGATGAGATTATGCAATGATTTTGAAAGAAACAAAATTACTGAAGTGTTAAAAAGCTCTGAGACCAAGACCATAGAAATACATACATTGATGTGACAATTTATTGTCACGCAAACAAAATTTATTTTGTTGCTTTTTTGGTTTTTTTTCTTTTTTTTTATTTTTTTAAATGAGCTGTCAACACCTTGAACTGTGAGTTTGGCTTTTTAGTGTTTCTGAGAGGGTTTTTTTGGTATGTAAAGCTATCATCAGTTTTTGTACTTTGCACTACAGTTATGACATCATTTCCTGCATTGCTTTTTGATAGAAATCCACAATAATCATCCTGAGGCCCAACAGCATACCTTGTACTCCAAAATATACACACTAGATTTCAAGATGGATCTTGTATTATAAGTCTAGACAAAGCAACAGTTAATCAAATAGCCCTCTCATTTCCTTAGGATCATGTTTGCCTGAGCAGGTGGAGATTGATTTAAACTCTTCTGTACAGATTCCAAAGAGCTCAAGGAAAAAAAACAAAACTCACCCATAGCCTGAGGTCTGTATAACTTTATTACTGAGGTATTTTGCCTATGAAAATTTTCAGGAAGCCAGGAACAGCATTAACACAACTGTCTGTCTTCCAGGCAGACAAATTGGAGTATGGGCCCACGTTTTTGGGAGGAGGAAGAGAAAAACAGTCAACACTGTCTGTGAACAAAGTCATGAGGAGAAAAAAAACGAACAAACAAGGACAAACAAACAAGCAAAAACCCCTTAAAAAAACAACACCCAAAAACTCCAGCAAAACAGAAAAGAAGTTAAAAAATGCCCTAAAAAATTCAGTGTTACAACTTGTGCCCCTTAATGTTTTGATACAGGCAGACGTCATTAAGAAGACAGGGAATGAATAATAGGGCTATGATAATGACTCCGTCTTTTTTTTTCTACAGCTTTTCTACATATGCCTCAAGGAAGATAAAATGTAATGCAGTTTAGACATTATAAAATAAAAATTAAAAGTCAATTTAAGCACTCTGTTATGGAAATTGCCAGACTACCTAAAAGCCACCACAACAAGGCAGGACAGTGTATGAAAAAGAATTCATCGGCAAAAGCAGAGATGGATTTCTATGGGTCTTCATTCTAAAAGTTATCACTATAAATGTTCACAGATTTACCAACTTACGCAGCATCTCTTTCATTTTATCACCAAAAACTTAATTCCTCTCAAAGTAGCTTTAAAAACAGGAGAAAGTATTGCAGTTTGCTATTGATGGGTCCTATCACAAAAGAGTACCTATTGATTACAGTTATTATCATCATCATCATATACCTCTCATTTTAATGTGCATTGCAATGAATTACTTGGTTTTTATCTCTTCAAAATAATTCTGGGAAAAACTTCCACACTTGAATAATTTTCTGTGATTTCTATAATTCTGGGTGGCTTTGTCGTGGTCATGCAGGACAGAGGCTCAGTTTTCCATTATGATTTTTCCAAAATATCACATTGTATTACAGATATAAATGACACCTATAAATCCAACATAAACCCTTATTAGTATTATTGTATGAAGTAAGTAAAAGACACCCTTGACATCATTCACTGATAAGACTAGTTTAATACTGTGCTATTAAAAGGTACACAGAAAAATTTGTGGTCTAATATAATGCTCTCACACCACTAATTGTAAATGCCTTAACCTTCAAAATTACAGCCAGATTAAACAGTTTGATTAATTTTACAGTGTAGCAGCATTTACGGCTGTAATTTGCATGTAGGAACTCTTTAACAGATTCTTGTTTCCCCCCTCCTGAATGTCTCTTATTTTCCTTTTAAAATATACATATCTTATGAAAAACACGTAGGAAAGCTTACACTTATCCTTACTTGCCTTTTAGGTTGTACGATAAAGTAATTCCCTAAGTTAGAAACTGAATGTTCCTCCCACACAAAATCCCGAACAAACGCAGTAGTAAAATTGCTTCCTATAATGCTCAATATGTCAACTGTCATGCAAAATGTACTTATTTGGAATATTTTTTTCAGGACAAAAGGTCACAACGCAAACATACTTGCACAGCAGATCTGTTAAGTCTGGCACAACCAAACAGGGAACACTGAACTTACCTTTATCTTACACCTCCTTCCCTTCATGATTCATTTCTTGACAAGACTCTATTATGCAGTCCCTGGTGAAGGCTCACCATGTGTGTAACCCTAAGCATATCTCAGAACTAGATGTGTGCCACAGGATATCTGGGTACAAGTAATAGAAGTTTAAGAAAACCTGTTTCCCCTTCATCTCTTCAAATGTTCATTGTCATCCCATTCCTTTAACATCCGATCCATGCAATCCATCCTACACACTAGCTCTCTATTTGAGTCTAGCTACCAAGCAAAAACATGAGACATGCAAACAAACTGTCTACTCCAGCCCCAACAGACAAACAAAGATTAAAAATAATGCCAAATAGAAGTATCAGATGGTAGAAAATAACCCTCAATATCAAACTTTTACAAGTTAATAGCATACCACCATAAAAATATTCACCAGCTGTACCATATTTCCGGTAATTTAGTATTTCAATAATCATCCAAATCCCAGTGAAGTGGTGGAGTCGCCATCCCTGGAGGTGCTCAAGAAGTGACTGGATGTGGCACTTAGTGCTCTGGTTTAGTTGACAAGGTGGTGTTCAGTCAAAGGCTGGACTCAATTATCTTTGAGGTCTTTTCCAACTTTAATGATTTTATTATTCTATGAAGGGAGGAGGGCAGGGAGGGAAATGTCATCACTTATTCATGACTTCGCAAAATAACTCAAAGCTGATAATCTGACTTAAATATCAGTATCTCAAATTCAACATTTTTGCTCTTTGTGCTTAAAACATCATGCTCATAGTTTGAAGGATGAACGCCAACATTATTCATTCGGTAGGTAAAAACTAGAAAAATTTACTGGAGAAAGCTTTTCCTTGCTTTTCAGTCTAATAAAGCAGAGGACCTGATGCACTTTGTAAGGTCTGTCTCTTCTGTACCACAATACAGCCAAAGTAATTTTGTTCTCTAAACAAAAGTGACTCTACACATTTAATAGATTTCTGGTTGATCTGATTTGGGGTAAAAGGTTAGCATGTGCTTGTGGCTGGCAAGCTGAACTCTTGTTTTCACTTCACTAGAATCTTGTTCAGAGGACATGATTCAACTGAACTGAGCTAAAGGGTTGTGATCATACATACTATGGGCACACTTCCTGATAGTAACACAGAGGTGATCTGAAACTGTTTCTTCTGCAACTTTGACCTTAATATTGTGCAATAATATTCTGAATTTCTATAAATCTCAAAAGTTCATTATCATTCATACAAGACCTTCATATGGACTTTGAATCATTCAGTGTTTTTTTAATATTAGCTGGTGCTTTTAATTAAGATATGCATGATATATGAAATTTCACTAAGTGTCTTTCAAGGAGCTTTGATGATAATACAAAATGAGCAATGGAAAGTCTTTGCTTTTAATAACTGCAGAATTATATTATTCTGGGATATATTTCCAAGGCTGTATTCGTTTTGTGGGAGAGGGAAGGAAAAAGGTCTTTTAGTATTGTTAATTAAGATGAAGATTCTCATTAACTAAAGCAAATGTTAAATGGCCCATGGGAGTGCATAAATAATAGGCTTACTAATAAACTGTAGTATATCGAAGCAGAGGAAAATAACTTTAACAATGCTTTTGCAAATTTACTAATTACAATAGCTTCCAGCAGTGCCAGTTCAACCTGCAAACAACTTAAACTCCACTTGTTCTGTTTTCAGAAGTGCTTCAGAGTAATTAAACTATTTTGAATCAAAGTTGCTCAACCTGCTTATTAAAATAAAAGTAGGCAAAATAGTTGTTAAAATATTGCGGACTCCTGGGGGCTATATATTCCATAATTGAAATAGCTCTTTCCTAAAAGGACAGTACTTCTGGAATTGAAATATATTAATACACTTGCATTTTATTCCAATTAACTGTAGTGTTTAATAAGTGTTTTATTCTTGCAGGAAGATGATTTTTCTATTATGAAAGCTATCATGTGGGAAACAGTGGCACTTATGAGTATTTCTAGTTCACAATGACAGCTCTATAAAAAGTCAGTGTTATGCATGGATCTCCTTTACACAAGCAACTAAAGCATGGTATGTGCTTCATAGCTTTTTTCTGAAATGTAAAAATATATCATTATTGTGGGCTAACCTGGCAGGCAGCTGAGCCCCATACAGCCACTTGCTCATTCCCCCCACCCCCAATGGGAAGGGGGGGAAGAATCAGAAGGGTAAAAGTGAGAAAACTTGTGGGTTGAGATAAAGACAGTTTCATGGGGAAAGCAAATTCTGTGCATGAAAGCAAAGCAAAACAAGTCATTCACCACTTCCCATCATCAGGAAGGTTGTCAGCCATCTCAGGGAAACAGGGCTTCAGCATGGATAATGGCCGCTTGGGAAGATAGAAGTCCTAACTCCAAATGTCCCCCCTTCCTACTTCTTGTCCCCAAGTTTTATTGCTGTGCATGATGCCATGTGGTCTGGAATGTCCCTTGGGGCAGTCAGGGTCAGCTGTCCCACCTGTGCTGCCTCCCAAATCCTCATGCACTCCTCAGCTTAATCACCATCAGAAAAGTTCTTGACGCTGTGTAAGCGCTCTTCAGCAATAACAATAGCATTTCTGTTTTATCATCACTGTTTTGGTTGAAAATGACAAACAGCACCCTGTGAGTTTGTGCCATGAAAATTAACCCCATTCCAGTCAAAACAAGTAAAACTATAAAAAAATAATTTAGTATTGAAACGTTGACCAAGTTACAATGTTCTGAAGAACACAGAAAATGGTAGAATCACAGTACAATTTTGTTTGAAAATATCTCTGTGGAGATTCTCTGATTTAACCCCTTAATCAGAGCAAAGTCAGCTCAGTTAGATCAGGTTCCTTTGGGCTTTATCCAGGAGAGTTTTGAAAAGCTCCACAAACGAGAGTTTTCAGAGTCTTTTACCAACTTGTTGCAGTGTTTAGCTCTCGCATCATGAACATTATTTCAGCATATGGATGAATCTGGATTTTCCAGATGGATTTTCTTTTTTCACAATTTATGACTTCAGCCCCTTGGCTATAGTTTTTTCCTCTGGGAAGAGGCTTTTCTATAACTCACTATTATGAAGTTTAAACTAGGAATTAGATCTCCCACATCCTTTTCATCTCCAGGCTGAAAGAAAGTCACATCTCTCACTCTTTCCTCACGTATCATGTTTTCCAGACCCTTAACCACTTTAGTGCTACTCTATGACTCTTTCCTAGTTTGTCAATATCCCTCTGGTTCTGGCAGAGTACCAGAGGTCCATTTGCATTTCTTTCCTTCCTTCTGCCTTCCTGTCTTCCTTCCTGCCTTGAAACTGTGCATTAACTGTTTGTTTATGTGTTGTTGAGAGTACAGGCTTCTCTTCATACGAGGTTTACTGTCAGGGCAATGGATAAACAGAGGGAAAGAAATTCCTTTTTTAGTTATTTTCCTTATGTTGTTTTGAAACACAATCATCCATAATCATCAGCTAGCTAACCCGCCCTTAACAGGTTCCCATTACCAAATTAACAATCCAGTTATGTTTCCCCATGTCTCTTCCCAAAAACTTGAAAAAAAATCTGTTGCTGCAAACTTTTGTACCAAGATAAGTAAGAAAGAACAAAAAGAGTGGAAACATTTTTATTTTTTCTCTTTCCATATGATTAAAGCTATGTTGAACACTGTCCTCTATAAACATAAAGTGATTTTCAGTGTTTTTTGGTTTTGATTCTTCTCACACTTTTCCTACACTGAGTAAGGACTATCAAAACATGTCATTAATCTACAGTTTCTTTGGTAGTTCAGTTGGTGTCTTACGTTTTCAGCATCAACAGGGCATAAACAATCATGAACAGGCAAGCTATGGAAATAATTATCTTCTCAGAAGTGCCTTTGGTTCTCAACCATGCAAATGTGCCTTTGTTATGACACCCTCCTGATGGATCACTCCATTCTCTTTTAATTGATACAACTGGAGGGCTCAAGTACAAACTGTTATACAAAGACCTTGAACACAAGTATTACCAAAAACTTTTCATTTAGTTGTATATTTGAGTATAATCACTGACAGCTGAGGAATTAAGAAAAACTTAAGAATGCTGATGAAACCTAAGCTGAAACTTTGATGGAACATCTGAAATAGCATTTCCAATAGCACATGACATTGGCTTATTACCACTTCCGTTACATGGAAAAATTCAACACAAAATTAGTATGGAAAAGAGTTAAGCACATAGTTGATAGTTTTTAGGTAAGATCATTTTTCCTTTAACACTGTTCAAGTAGTCTGATTGGTTATCCACAGCTTTTTTGTGTTAAAAAAGTGCTTTAAAGATATTTTAAAATTGTTTGAAAACTGTGGAATAGGAGATCAGAACTGGCTTATAAACTTCATGTTAAAACAAGTTCTCTTCAATAGTGGGGTATTTCTTTAACTTACATTCCTTCAGCAATTCTATGTGTATCGGAAAATAGGAGACGCCACCACAAACAATGTAAAGTGCCCAGTTTGGGATTTTTTTCTAGGAAAAAAAAGGCTACCAACTCTTAGGCCACCAACTGACTCTCTACTGGTCTCTATACCTCCTGCATGCCCAGTAAAAACCTTTAGGCTAACAGGGAAGATCTGGTAGAGGGAGAGTGTTTCTCCTTATGAACTTACAAATGCTTACATTCCCACTATAGGTAATAATAAAGTACTTATAACTGAAATGCTCAGTTAAAAACAGTCATAAAGTTCACTATGCACACCTTTGGATATCCTTAAGCAAGAACTCTATCAGTCACTATTTGGAGGAACAAAAAATAATAAACATTAATTTAAGACCAAGACCTCCATTAAAGAGCATCTGTTTCCAGTAAAGCAATCAGACATATCTGCATTTCAAATGCAAGTCTGTATACCACTGAGGCAGTAAAGAGAAACACACATATAAGGAAAGCACATGGTTAAATGCATTCTTGAAATGCATCTCTGTATTGGATGATGTCTCGAGGATTTATAATAACAAATGCATTTTTTCATTTTTACATTTTTAGAAATAAAATGTCACTTCATATAATTAGTTTTCTTCTGCTGCTTTAGTTGTCATTTGTCTTTGTTGATTACTTTTTATTTTTAGTAAATGGGGATGTAGAAACAGGATGGTAAAGGGGGATGTAGAAACAGAATGAACATGTAAAACCCAGTCAGAGGTGTGTATACCCACAACTTGAGTCATGCTGCTCCATAATATTTAGCCAGAGAGTATAGCAGGATTGAAATTTGCAGCACCTCATCACCATCAGGGAAAAACAGAAACAAACCAGTAAGTCAAAGACAAAGAAACTAGACACATTTCTTGGCATTATGTAAATTACAAATTAGCAACCAGTTTGCAACTATCATCTCAAACAGGTATTTGTAAGCCCCATTCTGTTGGTAAACTGCATTATAGCTAGTTTAATTGCATCTCTGTGCTAACTTCATATCTACACTTAAATAGACTGGCTGCAGTTGAATCAACAGCTGTCTCATCTTTTCCACTGAATCTGGTCTTTTTCATTTTCTTAATTGGGAGGAAACTCTGATCCACACACCTCTGGCTTTGTCTGCCCAGTCAATGTGTTTTTCAGCATGGGATCTGAATCACTCAGGTCTGTCCTAACCTTTTTTCTTAGCTCCAAACTCACAGACATCAGCAGTCACTGGCATTCTGCATAAATAAGATTCACCTAGTACCCATAGTGACAAGACAGGTTAATTGTAAAATAGTGTGTGTTGCTGACTCTTGAAGCAACAAAAAGAACAATTCATGTAAACTAAGTTGAAGAAGTACCTGCTGTGTGTGTTTTGAGAGTGGTCTTTTCCAGGAAATTAATTTACTAGCCCAAAATGTAAATATCTGAGCGGGTAAGCATATCAGCATATAAAAACACTTGGAGTTCTAACTGCTACTTTTTGTGTCAAATGTTGAAACATGCTGAGGCACATTCCCAGCTGGTATAAATGCTATCTACTTCACTGACTTCAACTGATAGTTTTCCCCATTCGATATGTGGCTAATTTGGTTTTCCTTACCTAGGATGTAAGTCAGAATAAAGAAACAGAAATATATGTGTATTCCTATATACATAGGAACAGGAGCTGAGGAATTTACCAAGCCTCTATCTTTGTTACTTTTCTCTATCTCTCTATCACTGAATCACAAAGTGTCAGAGAGTGTGCATGTGTCTATCCCCTTTCTTTGCCTTCAGAACAAGGGTATTCTGTGAAAGTGGAACACCAGGAGACTTGGTTGGTCACTTACTCCACCCTCCTGTCAAGACAAGAGCTGTGATAACTACAAATTTCCAAGCAGTTTTTTATCTAACAGGATAGAGACTGGCAGTGATGGAAGCTCCACTGTGCCAAAGGAAATCTAGGGAAGTGACTAATGTACCAGTAGAAATACAAAAGCATTCTAAGTGGAGGTTTTACTGTGAAATTAATGCAATAAGAATACACTGACTGGAGGACTATCAATCAGGGTGCAAATCAATCCAAAATTTAATGACAATGAATGCACTGGAAAACAGCAGGGGATTGTATCTGTATCTTGTAAGTATAAATTTCAATTAAACAAAGCAAAACCAAACAAACAATCAAAAATGAAGGTGAGTTTGTTATATTTAGCATTTAATTTTCAGAATATCAGTTTATTTTGTTCATCCAATAAGCAAGTCTACAAAGGTGATTTAAAGCATCCCCTCATGTCAGCCTACAAGGACACCTCCATGTCTTGCAAAGGCCACTCCCCTCCAGCAGTTTGGCTGCCAGGGGTCAGGGACAGGGCAGCCCTGGCCCACGGCCCAAGCAGCTGCTTCTGGGCAAGGGTCTGCCACAGAGGCTTTCCCCACAGCCTGAGTTGGGCTCAGACTGCCCTGGGATCCCTGGGCTGCCCTGGTCCATGGGCCTAGTCTGCCAGGCTCTGCCATCATCCACCCAGAGGGGCCCCCGGCACTGCTGATCCCCAGCCTCAGGGAGCTGCTGATCGCTGCGGTGCCCACAGACAGCACTGCCAATAAATCACGGAATTGTGCTTTCAGATTGCAGAGCTCCCCATTGAGTTACATATACTACAATAGCAGTGTTTGCCTTGAAATTAAAATGACACAAATACCGACTAAGGAAACAAAAAGCAAAGTCCCAGGGGAGCAAATGAAAACAAGCCTAAATAACCTTTAATACCAGCTCTTGGGCAAAGAGCATTTCCATTTGTTTTACATCTCAGCTCTCCAAACTGCTATGAGAACCTATCCTATACCAATCAAAAAAGAGGGAGTCAGAGTCTTTTTAGGCTCAGATTCAAGTGGAAAAATGTCCCTTTGAAAGAGCTTTTTGATATTTGATAATTTATTTTTCAACTACCATCTTTAGTCTCCTTCTTTCCCAGATACTGTCTTGCTGCAAATATTGTACTTACACAAAGCAGTCTGCATAATGAACTTTAAAATTTATATTTTCAGCAAATAGTTTTGTATGGAACAGTCAAATTTTCTTTCAGCTTTGGTAAGATTCAGGAAAAAGAATTGGTATAGAATTAGATAGGAGTATCTCAGTCTGTTCAGCACACAGCTAAGTGTTTGCAGTGTAATAGCATAACAGTTTGCAGGTGCATGTCATCAACAAGATGCTCCAGGTTAGAATAAGTTAGACTCAGAAGTTCCCATCAATAGTTGAAAGACTTTTATCAGAAATGCTGACTTGAAGGAAGATGCTGAAGAGGGGTTATATGAGATATCCTTATGATCTGATTATTTCTTTGTCTTCTTTGGCACATGATTTACATCATTAAAACCATTAGTAGGGTCTTTTCAGTAGCTGTAATCCAGCTAAAGCCCTTCCTTGGTTTCTCCTGCTGACTAGATAATTCAGACTTTCTGTTTTCTTCAGAAACAAATTTCTAAAAGCTACCTCCATGGGGAATTATCTGATCACTAATTTTTCCACTGCCTTTGAAGCTACCAGTAGGGCTCTAAACAAGATGAAACATGCACAGTGATGCTGTGGCCTTGGACTTTTTTTATCCTATAGCTTGCTGGTAAGAACAAGCCTTTTGGTGCTCAAATGAGCTGAAATCTGCATTTACTGTCTTTCAGGAGACTGCCTTACCTATCAGACTCCAGGTTCTTTCAATTATTGTTGTCCCACTTGCTTTATCCACTTTGTCACAGTATAATTAAATATTCTTTAGACAGAGAATGAATATTTGTATAGCAGGAATGTCTCTGCAAATGAATGAATGGACACTTGCACAACTTCTGACAGTTTTGAAGTTTCATATAACTGTCATAATTGAAGTCTTCTTCATGCAGTTTATCTATATAGCAGTTTTAGCCTCCTCCTGAATTCATCATGTTGAAGCAAATATCTGCTTTACATATAGCATATCAGGAGAACTCTGTTGCTAATCTGATGCCTCAATGTTCATAATGGGCCAAGTTACCCATTTTTTTCATAGCACATGATAAATGAAGTGAACTGCATACAATACCAGTACAAAGCAACCTTAAATTGCATGTAATAATAATAATAACAATAATAATAATAATAATAATAACTATAATTATCAATAACTATTATCAGTGGTAGTAATAGCAGTATATTTTGTCCTTGCTCCTAAACCTGAGGGACCTGTATTAAAGTATATCACCAGAAAACAGAAGGTCAATATTGGGCTTTGACTGTAGTGGGATTCATTTACTCTCTACTGCCTATTTTCATTTACTCTTTACTGCCTATTCTCAAAGGTACCTCACAGAAAGGAAAATTTGCAAACATAGCAGATTAGGAAAAGTATGAAAATCCACTGTAGGGAATATACCAGAAAGTACTCTACTACTTTGCTGACTACCAATCATCAAGTACAAAATCATAGATGACAAAAGCCTTGAAATAGTCAGCAATTTATTATTACCTTTGTTTTTAAGACAAAACCATTACCTTGAAAGCTTATGAAAATACACAAACCAGCCTGTAGGGTTGACTGTGATTTTTCAGTTCCCTGTGAGTGCATAGTCATGCGCAGTGAGAATCAGATTATCATGGATCCCAGCTATGCCCAAAGGACTGTTCAGTGCTGGGAGCAATTAAAAAGAACTTTTCTACTCCTCAGTACTGTCATCCCACACATTGACAAGTCTTTGAAAGCAAAAGCTGAAACGCCTCACACATAATTAGCTGGAACAAACTGATGAAAGAATTAAATATAAAGTGTTCTGCTCAAAGACATGATCATCAATCTACAGTTCATTCCATCACCACTGATTTGAAAATGCAGAAAGATAGGCAAAGTATTCCATTCTCCCACAAAGCCTTTAAGGGGCATAGAAAATGGTTTCAGACCCTTCTTAATCTTTTTTTTTTTTTAAATTATTTTTTAAATTCTATTTTATTTTTGATCTGGTTATCTTAGCTTGATTATTGCAATCCCAATTTCATTATACAGAAATAAAAGGACTTCTAAGGCTTAATTATATTGTTCTGAGAAATAAAATAAAGCATTAAACCAGTCATTTAGGATGTGTTGACCTTTCACATAGTAAACAATTTTAGGTGTCTAAACATCCCAATTTACACTCTGATTTATGACAGCCAATATTGGAAACCTTTTGATCAGATCCCTGGATTACAAAATTTGTTTCTTATTTCTCTTAATAAAGTAAGCCTATTAGTTCAGCAGTACAGCTGAATGTTGAGATGTAACCTCTGCCCAGTTTTATTCAATGCACTGGTTGCCATTTTCTTCAATTAAGTGGACATTTTGCCTCTCTGCTTTTTCTCAGCTAAAACTTTTAGACACAAACTGTTAAAACAGAAGGTGAATGTGAATAAAACTTTAAGATTTGGGTGTAAGTTTTTCATAATTTTGCCTCATTTATGCCAAATATAATGAGACTGGACCAGGATCTGTTTACTGTTTCATCAATAAAGCTAAATCAACAAATTCAGAAGACTGAAGAAGGGTAATTGGAGGTACATTTTGCCACTAAATACTTCTATAGCTAATCTGTCAGTAGAAACCTGCATAATTTTCCAATAAATATGCAAGATGAGCAGCACTGGCTGGATGAATTAGAAAAAGAGAAGTGCCATACTCTACAATCAGCTTGTTTTCATCTGCTGCACACCATTTATAATGTAGGTGGTGTATTTTGGTGAAGTGAAAAAATCAGTAGTCAATTTCTAATCCTGAAAGCATGTTTTCTGTTTTCAGGGTATATATTCAGTTTCTAGGAGCTTGTAATTATTTTAGCATGAGATATTTCTCTTTCATTTAAAATAAAAAGTCTTAGATAGCTAAAAAAAAAAAAGATAAAACCCCACAAGATGAAGCTCGTAACTCATGCTTTTGGGGGAAGGCACCTGAGATCATACCAAGTATATCTATGTAAACATACAATAATTTTCTACACAGACTGTACAGGGACACAGGGTTCTTAATTCTTGATAGTGAATTTTAGACTGGAATCTATTGGACAGATACTGCCTCATTCGTTTCAACTTCTCTATTATTGACTGGTGTCCATAGAAATATGAGGATATTTGTCTTTTCCAAACCCCATAAAGATTTCTTATTGCCTCAGAGAACCAAGTTTGTCTCCTTATTTCTCTCTCTCTTTAAAATGAATAAATGAAAATCTTTAGTTAGAATTTACCAGAATGTTCCACAGAAACCGCTAACATCCTCAGTTGCCCCTCAGGGATGTCACCCATTTCCACCATTGTAACACTATTTCTACTTTCAGGGAGAAAAGAACACCATGAACAGATTTCTGAAATTAGGAAGATGCACCAGCTGCAGGCTAGAAACACACTTAGAGAGATGCTAACCATTCATACATTTCCTTAGTTCCTATATGAATTTCACAGAGGATGTTTCTTTCCTTATCAGGACACAGCTCAGAACTATGCAGAGCAGAGACTGACTGGGCTGCAGCAAGAAATCAGCTTGATTTTCCATTGTTAAGATATTGTGGTGACAGGCATTCTACAAAAATCCATTTACAGAAATAGAAGAAAAGTAGAATAGATGATTACTCTCTTTTCTGAGTAGGAATATACTGTACCTCAGCTTGTCACTTCCATTTGGCAGGTACTCTCAACAGAGCAATCCATAGATTACTTTCTTTAGCAATCTAGCAGAGTTCAATAGGTTATTCAGCATTACTTTTTTTCTCAGTTATTTTGCTTAGGAAAAGATCCTACTCATCCAATTTTGGCAAACAAAGGATACTTTTTCCCTTTAAAAAAAAAAAAAAATTAAATCCATCAGTACGGCCCAAGTAGGAACACAATTCCTTTGATATAACTACCAAAACCACAATGCTGAAAATATATCAAAACCTTTTGATGACTCTGCTCTATCAAACTCTGTCCCAGAAGAGAGATATTTGGTAAAGAGTCTCCTTGAGGTTACACCAGCGCATTTTAATTAAAACTCTAATGAAATAATGTTCTATGAAATTATGTTGGACTGGAACTTACAGTATGTGCCAATTATAAACTTGCAATTTCAAAATTAAATCAAAGTATATTTAATTTTATTGACAAAACAACAAACAGAGATGCTTGTTTATGACTTTTTATAATTATGATTATAATTAATTTTTATACAGGAATCAATAGCCTGTTGAAGAATTCTGAAATATTAAAGCTATCAGAAATGTTTTGAAATCATATAAATAAAATTGTGATGACATCAGCTCATGCAAGGAGTTGATTAGTACTCAAGATAGAAGGGCCATTTTAGTTACACTAAGAGTTTGTTTTGGAGACTGTGTAATTATGAAATGGTTTGGTTTGAAAGGAACTTTTGACTATTATTTAGTTCCAATCCTCCTGCCATGGGCAGAGACATCTTCCACTAGACTAGGTTTCTCAAAGCCCCATCCAACCTGGCTTTGAACACTTTCGGGGGGGGTACCCACAGCTTTTCTGGGCAACCTGTTTGACTGTCTCACCACCCTCAGGGTGAAGAATTTTTTCTTAATATCTGATCTAAATCAACCTTCTTGCAGTTTAAAGCCATTGCCCCTTGTCCACCATAGGCCCATTCCCCTCCAACTTTCTTGTAGGCTCCCTTCAGGTAGTGGAAGGTGCTATAAGGTGACCGCAGAGCCTTCTCTTCTCCAGGCTGAGCAACCACATCTTTCTCAGTCTTTTCTCATAGGAGAAGTGCTATATCCCTCTAATCATCTTCGCTGTCCTCCTCTGGATTCACTTTAACAGGTTCATATCTTTCCTGTGTGGGGGACCCCAGAGCTGGATACAGAACTCCGGGTGGGATCTCACAAGAGCAGTTCAAAAGGACAAAATTAGCTCCCTCGACCTGCTGGCTATACTCCTTTTGATGCATCCCAGGATACAGTTGGCTTTCTGTGTTTTCTGCAAGTGCACACTGCCAGCTCACATTCAGCTTGCCCACCAACACCCCAAGTCCTTCTCTGCAAGGCTGTTCTCAATTCATTCTCTATCCAGCCTGTATTTGTGATTGGGATTGCCATGACCCAGGTGGAGGACTTTGCACTTGGCCTTCTTGGACTTTATGAGGCTCACATAGCCCCACCTTTCCAGGCTATCAAAGCCCCTCTGATGACATCCCTTCCCTCCAGCTGTTGACATCATCACACATCTTGGTGTTGTTAGTGAACATGCTGAGCATACTTTTAATCCCACTGTTGATGTCACTGACAAAGTTGTTGAACAGTACCTGGTCTTGTGATGTTTCCTCTTTTTCAGTAAGTGGAAACTTCACTGGACTGTCACTGCTTCTCAAATATGATAATGACTTAACAACTTCCTCTGCCAGCTTCCTCAGGACCCATGCATACATCTCATCAGGTCCCATGCAAATGTACACCTTCAGGTTTCTTAGATAGATCTTCTCCTACAGCAGGCAGTACTTCATTCTCCCAGTCCCTGCCTTTGCCTTTTGCAGCTCACATGGAGCACTTGAATAGTTTAGCAAAAAAACCAAACATTGAGTACCTCAACTTTCTTTATATCCTGGGTAACCATGTCTCTCCTTCCAGAAAGGACTCGCTTCTTCTCTAGACTTCCTTTTATCCCTAATGCACATATAGAAGGTTTTCTATTTGCTGTTGACATCCCTGTCCAGATTTAATTCTATCAGGACTTTAGCTTTCCTAACCTTTTTCCTGGCTGCTCAGACAATTTCTCTGTAATACCCCCAGGCTATCTGTCTTAACTACCACCCTCCGTAGGTTTCCTTGTAATGTTAGAGTTTGTCCAGAAGCTCCTTGGTCAATCCCACAGGCCTTCTGGAATTTTTGTCTGACCTCCTCTTTGTTGGGATGCATCACTCCTGATGATCATTGAATATCACCTACTTTCTTGGGACCCTCTTCCCCTACAGGGCTTTATCTCTTCGACTACCAAGCACATCCTTGATGAGGTCAAACTCTGCTCTTCTGAAGACCAGTTAGCAAGCTTTCTGTGCACCCTCCTCACAGCCTTAAGAATCTTGAATTCCACCACTCCATAGTCACTGCAGTCAAGGTTTCTTTTGAGTTTCACATTCCCCATCAGTCCCTCCTTGTTGGCAAGAGCAGGGTCTATCATAGCACCTCTCCTAACTGGCTCTTCTATTACTTGGGAAAGAAGGTACCATGAAACATTCCAAGAACCACATGGATTGCTTATGTCCTGCTGTTTTGCTCCTCCAACAGATCATTGGAGCAGCTGAAGTCACACATAAGGACCAGGGCTTGTACATATAAGGCTGCTTCTATCTCTCTATAGAGGGTCTCATCAGCTCAGCTTTCTGATCAGGCAGCAAGTAGCAGACTCCCACTATAATATGAGCTGTTCCTTTCCTCCCTTTAATCCTGACCCAGAAACTCTCAACCAGCTCCTCTTCAGTCCTCAGGTGTATCTCTAAGGACTCTAAAAACTAAGCTGTTCATTGACAAAGAGGATGATAACCCCTGTCCGTATTCCCTACTGTCCTTTCTAAAGAGGAAGTCCCTACTATCCTTCCATTCCAATACTCCAGTCACAGGGGCCATCCCTCCACATCTTCATGATGCCAATAAGATCATGATGCCCTTCAGATGTGTGCACAGGAACTCTTCTTGCTTATTCCCATGCTCCATGTGTGTGCCTAGAGGAATTTGAGTTGGGTCCCTGATGAAGATGATTTACTGGCTGGAGTGGATGGAATTCCTTTGTGCTGTTCTCCAGGTGCTCTCCTGGTGACCTGTAAACCCTCTCCAGGCTCTGGGCATCTCTTCCCAGCCCTGGCATCAAACTGTTGTGAGCGGGATGGATTGAGGTTCCACTCTCCCAATAACTTTAGTTTAAAGGTCTCTTCATCAGCTTGACAGGCGTAACACTGAAGATGCTCTTCCCCTCCTCTTACAGATGGACCCCATCACCTCCCAGTAGACCAAGTTTCTCAAAGTGAGTTCCATGGCCTAAGCAGCCAAACCCCTGTCTTGTGGCACCAGTCCCATAGCCATCTGTTGATTTGCCAGATTCAGCCAGCTGTCCCTTTCAAGCCGTTTTCTTTTGACCAGGAGGACTGATGCACTCCAGAGACCCTCACCACCATTCCCAGGGTTCTGCAATGCTTCTTATGCTCCTGGCATATGCAAAGTACTGTAAAGAGGATTAACATTAGCCCAGTTGAAGCCAGTAAATTACTGTAGTACAAAATAAATTACTTAGACATTGTAATTCTATCACTAAGTACACTTCTTCTGCTTTTCAGGGGGAATAAAATTCTTTTCCAGAAAATTATTTTAGAATTTTATTATATAAATTTAACTTACAGTCTTTCTTCCTCTCCTTTAATCCTTTACCCCAACTGTGCCTCTTCAGTTAGGATACATATCAATTGTGAAGTATGGCTATAAATTTCAGATACTTTAAAGATGTTTTTGTGCTTATCAGTCTGCACCTTTGCTTTAACCCTATGGCTCTGGCAGATAGATGCAGGGTAGGACATCTGCCCTGCTGTGGTGCTAATCAGTTGGGAAGAATCTTGCTGGGGGTTGTCTTGCTGGGGATAGCTCATCCTTTCCTGAACTCTCTCCATGTCTTCATTTTTCTCAATAACAACAGAGATACTAATTAAAAACAAATGTTAGTTATGTCAGCTTATCATGTCCCTCTTTCTTGACAAGTTAGTTTAATGATAACTATCAGTGTGCAAGAATTCCACTGGCAACTTTTCCAGTTCAACCATTCCCTCTTTTCCTTGATGTAACTACCTTGAATATTTTTTTATGATAATTCAAAGGTGAGAACAAACAAGATTTTCAAATGTGTCTTGTTTGCTGATATTCAGAGACCTCTCTACTGAACTTACTGTGTCTTTTATGAACTCTCACATGGTATTTATAATTTCTTAATATTTTTAGAGACCAGTTTAGCAGTGAGGTTTTAGGAAGCATGAGTCAGAAACTCAGATACATATTGTCTTAGGTCTCTACCTAGGTGAAAAATTTGATGTGATTTGCACATCAAGGAGGAAGAGAAGTTTTAATCTAGGGTAGAACCAAACTAATGTAAACTATTCATTCAAGTCTTTTCTAAGAGCTTGCAGTTTAATTTTTACTCAGATTCCCTAACAAGAATGTTGCATAAATGCAAGAAAGCATAAATAATTCTCACTTATATCTTATTAATCATCACTTGTGATAAAGCAATACATTAATAATGATAATAATAATAATAATAATAATGAATATTCAGTTATCTCTTTCACTAATTTATTAGATTTCCAGACTTTTAGTTGTTACACAACTAGAAATTTGATAATCAAAATTATTGTAATGTTAATTCTTCTAAATAAAATTAAGTTCAATATTCCACTCATTAGTTTCAGAATGTCTGTTTAGCAGTACTAAATTAACCAAGCTTATGAGGAACATTTAGAGAATTTAGTTCAAATATCTGAAGTAATAGCACTGCAATAATAAACACAAGATCATAAACTTTTAACTTTATCACTCTGCATGTTGATTCTTATAGTGGTGAAAGTGATGATACCTATGAGCAAAGAGGTAGGACAATGGATCGTGACCTTTGTCTGAACTTGTGAAATATTTGGTAGAAAAAGATGAACTTTTTTAGAAACAAGTATCCCAGATAATTGTTTCACAGCTATTGCTAAATAAAAAAAACACAACAAGGAAAGAAAACCTGAAAGCTTGTAAAACATATTTTGTTTTATCACATCTGGACTTTTCTTAATCACAATAGATTCCAGTGATCTTATCTAATTATTTTATCTATCTCTTCACCTGTGCATTTATTATACAGATTTTATCAGTGTATATGTCTGTGTACATATATGACAGGAAAAACATATATCATATTGAAATGGAAGTCCATTGTGGGCAGACTGAGCTACCAAAATTGAAATCCAGCTAAGGAATGATCATATACAGAAGCTTCAGAATTATCATTCTTTTCTATTAGGGACACAATATAATCACAGTATATTCTGGAGTGTTTTCAATTCTGTAATTATGAATGTAGAAATATATTTATATTTATATTTATATTTATATTTATATTTATATTTAATAGAAAATGTGAAAGCATTACACACAATACACTTCTGATATAAAAATAAGAGATTTGTCTTTCCAGAAATTCTAAAATTTCATAATTTTGAAGCTGGTGAGTAAAGGTAACAGCATTAGGCTCTATTCAAACTTTGTCTTGCATGTGTAATGATTTTTGAATGATTCCTGAGATCTCAGCTGATTATCCTATGAACTTGCAGCTCTCAGAAATGTTCAGTTAGAATGGATGCTGAGAACTGTGAGAATGAAGGATACAGACAACTGAATGGATGGAAAGACAGACAGACAAATGGTCATTTATGTGTTTATGTAGGAAGATAATGTATAAAGGTTGCTTCTTAACACACAAAAATAATTAATAGATGTTTAGAAATCAGTGATTATCTACTCTTTCATTTTAACTTAACAAGTAGATTTTTAAAATATGTAAATATGGAAGACAGACACTAATTCAACTTCCAATCAAACATTTATATGACAGGTTCAATCCTTTTCAGATTAACTTAAATTTGAAGTCAGGTTGTTTTAAATTTTTCTTCAAATTAAGTAATATTCAACTGCACAGCTGAGCTCAGCCCACAGAAAAATGTACTTTTTCCATTGATCAAAATAATCTGAACACACCGTCATTAATTGCAATGCATAAGTCATACAGGTTTCAAAAAGTCCAAAGAGCCTGAGACTAAGTGTCACTTACCAAATAATCTGAAATTCTTTGAAAGCAAATAGGATTGGGCTCCTTAATGACTTGGGCACTATTGAAAATAGAACTTCTTGTAAGCATTCTGATAGAATTTCTATGACATTTTTGTCAGGGTCAAATTTCATGCTTGAGGTTTAACCTTCATTATTACATTTTCATGTCAGCAGGGTACTGCTCATATAAAAGACATTATATCAGTCTAAAACTAGGATGTTGAATTAAGCATTCAGTCTCCAACTGTGTGCTTTTTCTTTTGTTCCTTGCTTTTTTAACATAGAATTTATTTACATACCGATTGGGATATTCACATATTCACATCTTCAATCTTAGGCTATTTCGCTTCATTGTTTTTTTTCTCCAGCATCTGCCTTTTCCACTGGCCCCAAACCTACAGCTCTCTAGAGCCAAATTTGACCTAGTAATGGAGTTGTTGTGGTAAATTGACCTTGGCTCAAGCCAGGTACCCAATAAGCCATTCTGTCGCTCCTCCTCAACAGGAGTGGGTGAGAAAAAAGTTGACAAAACGCTCATGGATTGACACAAGCACAGGGTGAACATTCATCAAGTATTATCATGGGAAAACAGATTTAAATTTGGGAAAATTAGTTTAATCTATTACCATCAAATCAGAGTAAGATAAGTTTGTCAAACAAAGATATATCTCAAAACACCTGTCCCCCACCTCTCACTTTTTTCTGGGTTCGACTTCATTGTCAATTTCTTTACCTACTCTGTGAGTGGCACAGAGGGATGGGCAATGAGGATTGTGGTCAGTTCATCACAAGTCGTCTCTGCCACTCTACCTCATCACTCTTTTCCCATGGCAGATGGTCCTCCATTAATTTCTCCAACATAGATTCTTACCATGGGCTGCAGTTCTTCACAAACTGTTCCAGCAGGGTCTCTTCCACATGGTGCAGTCCTCCAGGAACAGAGTGGTCCAGCATAGGTCCACCACAAAATTGTACGTCCTGACAGGAACCTGCTCGAGCACAGGCTCTCCATGGGATTACAGCCTCCTCCAGTATTGGAAGTTGAGGGGTGTGGAATTTCTTCCCATCCCTGGCGCTAGGTTACTAATGGCTGGATACTTAAGGACTATTAACTCCTTTGTAAGAGACAGAGAGCTAGCTGGGCGTGGGGAGTGGAGAGCAGATGCGGTCATCAGATACGGCACTGGACCACCGGCTATGGGGAAGGCAGCAGGCGGGAATGCAGGCTCCTCAGCTACAGCGACAGAAAGGTTTTTCAGATCTGTGCTGTTTTCTTCTCGTTGGTGAGTGAGCTTTCGTCTGGGAAGGGGATGTCTCCTGGAGGGCACATCCTCCTGGCTGTGCTGGCAGTTTCTGTGCAAGGGGGCCGGCAGCCGCCACCCCGTGCTCTCTCTGTGGGAGCACTGCCACGGCTGGGGAGTCCCTGCCACCTTCTGCCTGCAAGCCTGGCTGGGCTCGTCTCTGCCACCCCTGCTCCCTGCTCTGAGCTCCTGCAGCACGTCTGCTGAACACCCCCCTGCAACCCCCATCCCGCCGCGGCGCCCGCCTGCCTCTCAGTACCTCACCATAACCCGCTGCACCACAGCGCCACCTGCAGTTGTGCGGGAGTCATCGCACCCGCCCTGCCCAGCCGGGAGCCCGACAGCGCCCCTGCCGGCTGGGACCGGAACTGCACCAAACGCAAAAAGCGCTTGACAGCCCAGAGACTTCTGTCACTGCATCTTCTGGGTTTTGTTTGTTTGTTTGTTATTGCCACTCTTGTTGATGATTGTTTGCCTTGCTATAGATACTAGTAAAAAAATTGTTATTCCTTTTTCCCCCGTATCTTTGCCTGAAAGCCCTTGATTCCAAAGTTATAATAATTCAAAGGGAAGGGGTTTGAAATTTGTGGGTTCTAAGGTAGGGTCCCACCTTCCTTAGCAGACACCTGTCTTCAAACCAAGACATCCAGGCATATCCATTTGCTTCAGCAAGGAGTCCTCCATGAGCTGCAGTGTGGATACCTACTTCACCATGGTGCTCTATGGGCTGCAGGGGCACTGCTGGCTCAGCATGGTCTTCTCCACAGTATGCAGGGGAATCTGACACAGGAGCTCCTCTTTCTTCACTGACCTTAGTGTCTGCATAAGTTATTTCTCTCACATATTCTCACTCCTCTCTGACAGCTACTGTTGTTCAGCAGGTTTTTTCCCTTCTTAAACATGTTATTGCAGTAGTGCTTCTACCCTTACCACCGTTTCTAATTGACTGTACTCTCCTCTAAGTCTTGGCTGGATAATTTGTACTTCACCTCATACACAGAGATTCCTTAATATGTTTTTTTGTCACCCATGAAAAATTAAGAAGCTGCTTCACTAATCAGTGGGAGAAAAGCTTTTTTAGGACTGGAGACCCCAGAGCAAAGTGGAGTCAGT
This sequence comes from Pardalotus punctatus, assembly GCA_013400915.1. NCBI lineage: Eukaryota > Metazoa > Chordata > Aves > Passeriformes > Pardalotidae > Pardalotus > Pardalotus punctatus. The sequence goes on along the minus strand of VZTX01021837.1, from coordinate 289,268 downwards.
TAAGTTTTCAAATGAAGAGTTGAGAAGATGAGCAATGCATTTGTCATAATGTAGAAATAAATCCAGACAATTTGAAGAACATGATAAGCAGGAGGGAATGTGACAGGGTAGACAAAGAAGACCTTGGCTGAATGGAAACAATTATTTCAGAATATTATTTAGGAGTTTATGAACATTGCTAGAGTAGGAAATCACAGCGAAGAAAATGACTGAGTAACTGGTCTTGCCCTAACACCTTCAATGAATAGCATAATGAGCAAAACCACCAGAGGCCCAAAAGCTCCAAAAGAACTTAAATTCCCCCACAGCATTGCTTAACACTTATGAAAGCTCCCTTTGCCTTTGTTTTGCCTAGTCAAAAGAGACACTGAGTTAGTATACCCTGCAGCTCTTGATAATGAACTTACCCTTTAGGTGGCAGATGACAGTCTTTGACTCTTTTTTGTGCTTTAAAATGTTACGGTAAGTTGAAAGGGTTATTTGCCTTCACTCTGTGGATTTTCTCTTCCTTTAACAGGTATCTAGTGAGTGGAAAAAAAGTATTCTTTCTATCAGATGGCCTGATTGGTTAAGTTGCAGGAATCCTCAGCTGGTGTGTAACATAACTTGGTTTTCTTTCACTGATCATTACCAGCACTGCCTAGCATTATTATAAGATAGTGATGAAACCTTATAAATCTTTTTATCTGAATAGTGGTGGTGAGAGGTGTGATAGCCTTCAGTTAATACAGAAAGCTGAACTCTTCTAACTTTAGTGGAAGCTGTATATTGTAACTGAAGACTTTACCATTAAAATAGAGCACATTCATAGCATAATCCTGCAGCAAACTTGGTTTCTGTAAAGCATTTTACCAGTGCAGTTATGGAAAACTAAATCCTTATTTGATAGCAAAGCAAGGTTTGAAAAAGGTCTTTCGTGGACTAATACTGAGTTTCATTAGGGTATATGAGGCTGACATTCAATAATCCACATTGTAGCTTTGGAAGTGTCCCTGCACTTTTCTCCTACTCACTGAAAAATGAGATGATTGCCCAATTCTAAGGTTGTGCTTAATTTCAAGGAAAAGCAAATTAATTAATATAAAAATCGTGCAAACTTTTTTTTTTCAACTAAATTATCATTTTCATGACATGAAGAGTAGAATTTTTCTTACAATCTAGTCTTCTACTGAAATAGGCACTATTCAGACAAAAGCCTTATCAACTCATAGAATCCAACATCTGAATTGAAGAGGTGTACAAATGACAATGTGCTCTGCAATTTCCCTTATGATTTGGATAATATTAGTAAGAGATTCTAGGCTGAGTGAAGTATCATTGCTGTTCTCTTTATGAGAAAAAAAAAATGTCTTTCACAGTGCAAATCTTCTGTAACTGATTTTTTTTAATGTCAAGTATTAGTACACATAGTGATCCAAATGCATCCAGGCAAGATCTGTCCCAGACATCTATCCCTAACTCACAAGGTAGGGACAAAAAAACTTCATATTCTAAAAGTAAGATGAAATGTGTTGATTTTCAAACAGGCAAACAAACAAACAAACAAACAAATTAGGTGTTAATGCTGTTAACAGCAACTATTAAATGCTACAACTTTGTTTAAAAATGAAAATTATTGGGTTTTGAACAACAAAGAGTTTTTTAGACAGTCCAGATCCCCCTGCAACCAATAGTGTTTATGTCTATTACTTTCTATATAATCAGTTCTCATCATGGTCCCAGTGAGAGGAAATCTTAAGCATAAGATAAATTTTACTGTATTACTAATATATTATTGTTAAATCCTACAGACCTTTAGGAGCTTAATCAGTCACAATTAAGACATGAAAATCTAGACCTTTAGAGTTGAACTAAATTTCTTTCAGATTTTAAGTGTTACACACCTATGAATCATTTATCTTAAAGAACTACTGGATAATCCACTGTGTGAAATTTTGAATAGAGCATGGAAATAAATGTTTAGTAGAAATGAAGGTGATGTTTTACAAAATGTATGCTCAAATGCTACCCAAGATAATTACAGAAGCCTTGCTTCTTCCATTCCATCAAGCACATTTTTCTGGTTTTAAATTTTTAAAAATGCTTTTTGTTTCAAGTATCAGAGGTCCCCTGTACTTTCAAACTGCAGAATGAAAGCACATTCTTTCTCTGTGCTCTTTGTCTAATCTTGTGTGATGCTGGTTTTAATACACTTGTAACACATATTTTGGTACGCTGGGGGAAAATCAGAAGGCTTAGATGTTTATATATATATATATATATATATATATATAATTAAAATATTGTATATTATAATTATATTATAATTATATATTTAATTTAATAGAAATTAAAAACAGTAAAATTCCTGTAACTTATAACTCTACTAGATGATTTATATAATTAGGTATTGTTTTTACAGTAAGTGTCCACAGTTTAGAATTGTTGTAAATTATTATTTATCTGAGACTGGAACAGCTAAAAAATTTTGCAATAAACATAAAGAATGCTTTTATTAAAATATAGAAATACAGCTTTTGGAAAATATTTCCAGTAAGGTAAATTTTTTAATATCTTTACATAATGAGTACCTTGACTAGGCCTCCACACAACTAAATAGGAGTAGGCATACACCAGACCTCAAGTTTCCTGGAACAGCTGTTTCAGATCTGAAAATGTATTATATGTTTTATATATAATATATATATATTACATTTAATATATATGTATTATTTCTTGTATATCATATATTATGTATTATCTATTACATCTGCTTTAGAATCTGATATCCAAGTGTGATTTTGGATGATTGTTATACAAAAGTGCCCAGACCCTACCTGAAACCCTTACCTCATAAATCCAAAGTCCTAAAAAGGCATATCTACTCTATAAAAGTATTGAAAGTCAGTAATTAAATTTGAGCACTGGCCTCCAGTCACCTACCTTTTCAGTTTTCTCTCTGGGCCAGCTGTGAATGAGTCTTCTGTAAGACTAAATATGAGTAGAATTTGGAGCATGCTATACTTTGGAAAGTCTTGCTCCAAAAGCTCAGTATGCAGGACTGCATTAATTTTGTATTCCTCCATGTTATGGCCTTCTGGCACTTTTCTGGCACCATCCCTCTGCCCCATCCCTCTCACCCTCCCTTATATAAAGGTCTTTTCAGATCCATTCTATAAAACACCATTCTGATGGACTGAAAATCATCCTTAAATTATTTCAGACAAGTTGAAATGAAAAATATAAAAAAGAGTAGGCCACAAAAATATGTAATATATGTCCAAATGCTACAAGAATGCCCTACAAGATCCATTGAGGATTCACAGCTAAAGTTATCTATTGAGGAAGTGGCTGTCTATTCTAGAAGGAGTCAGGTGGATGTTAACCTGTCTGTGCTACTTGGTCTAAGGTCCAGGGCTGTCTTTTATCCAGCCACAGAATATTTGGGCTCATCTAAACTAAAACTTTCTAGTGGTGCTTATGAAGAGTAAAACAGAAACAGAAAATTCTACTTACATATGGTAGTGATAGGAAAAGGAGCTATTTTAAGGAATTGCAAAATCTAGTAACTTCTGAACTGTTTAATTTAAATAAGAAAAAAAAATAATTTGAATTTGAAAAAAAAAGGAGAGAATTTTTTTCTTCTTTTATTTAAAAATAAATACTTACTTAAAAAAATAAATTTGTCTAAAACTGTCAACAAAAAAATGCCAATAAATAACTAATTTGGTCAGCCATGAGTGAGTGTGCATTTGTTGTATTCAATAAGAGATTTCACTTTAAAAAAATAAGTTAAAATACACTACAGAAATGATTTTTATCCTTTCTTGCCAAGTGTATATTTTACTTTTTTCTTTCTATTTTATATTTTTAATATGAAGAGCTAGCTAGACTCTTCTGGCAAGGGTTACATTCAAAGAATCAACAGTGTTCACTGATGCTGCCTTGGGTCCTGCTGTGTATTCTGTATTGGGGATGGAGGGAGTGTTGCACGGCTCTATCTGGATCTCAATAAGAAAGACACAGAAGAAAATAATGCAATAACACAGTTGTTTTAGAAAGACAGAATAATGCCAGGAATATAAATAGTGAGTAAATCTTACTTCGCTTCACATGATGGGCACCCTGAGTTCATGCAACATTAGACACGAGGCAGAGCCTGGATGGATTTTCCCATTGTACACTGCTCGGATCCTGCCTATGAGATGGTTAAATTTCCTTTCCATACCATAGTGTCTTTTCTTCTGCGTAAAAAAACCATGTATCTTCTCCTTATACCTGATGCCTTATCTCACAACACCCAACTGTGCAGCAAAGGCTGCTATGGGGCTTCCAGGAGATTGTCCTGCAGCAACTGCTTGTGCTGCATAGGGCCTGCCCCAACCCGGAGTACAAGTCTGTAGAGTGGGTGTGGGATGTTCAAGGTCACCAGCTCCTCAAGATCCCCAATATACTATTTCTCATTACTTCTATTAGTCTATGTATCTATTTATCAAGAACACCTACCACACAAAGTTGAAAACCTTTGTGTCATATCTTGATCCCCTCTATATATTTTGAGCTAAATAAGCCTTCTAAAAAAAGTCAAAAAACTTTTTTTTTAAGATATATATTTTCCAAACTGTCCTTCAAAGTAGAAAATTATTATTGATACTTATAAAATTTCCTAGTTATTATGTACGCATGCTTGGACTTACCAGTATTGACTTTTAGAATTTTTATTTATTTAATGTCTTCTGCATTTACTGTCATCTAACTGCAGAGAGATTTGATATCAGTGCAATAATATGTAGCAGATACAGCTAATTATGACTCTATTTCATCATTTATGACTGTTTCATCATTTTGAATAGCTGTGATAAAAATGGTAAGACAAATTAAAACACAGTGGCTCTTTTGCTAATAGAACTGCTTTATAAATTTGACCAATATTATGAGAGTCTGCAATATTTTGCAAGATATTTCCTTGTTAAACCTGACTTCCCTCTGAAGTACATACACATGCAAACCCTACACTAATATGGGAGGATTTTAGTGCCTTATGAAGCAAAGCCATTCAGAATTAATGGAGCAACTCCTATCTGGGTATAGATATTTCAGCTGTACATATTACAGTCCTGCATTTCAAAGAAAGGTATGTCATGCTACCAAAAAGACAACCAGCAGTGAATTGAAAATACTTTAATCAGAACACAAATTCTTTTCATCTCCCATTTTTCTCCTCGGAAGTGTATGTGCCCTGTTATTTCCACCAAAATACATTGGGAAGTCACTTTTGTTATTATAATTATTGAGAATATAAGCATCTTAAAAAAATTATCATTTACAAGATGTTACAATGTAGAAAGAGCACCAGGTTCTACAACAAAAGCATTTCCAGTCTAATTAAACACAGTAGATAGGGTAAACATAAGGAAAACACTCACTGACTTGCATGCAGCCATAGATCTTGTCAACTAAATGTTTAGTTTACTGATATCCAGCTTTTCTCAGTAGCCAGCTCAACAGAAATTCTAAACAGGCAAACAAACATGCAGAGGAGTAGTACCACTACAGCTCTACAGTTGGATGTAGAGCTGTAGTGGTAGCAACCAGCTCCTCAATTCTTTCTGTCTTATAATAGACTCAAAGCTATGGTCCTACAGCAGCTGCCACATGCTGTCCCTGCTGAATCAAGTCATCCAGTTTTCAACTTATTCCCCCAGAGCTGGAGAGGCAGATGACCAGTAGGAATAAACTTAGTGTCTGTATTATTCTTCCTGTTGAGCTATACACAAAGGCTCAATGTTGAATATCATAGTCTTAAGCTTTAGACCACGACACAGCATATAGAATTTCCATGGAATTTTGTCTTTCAAATGTTGTTTATGTGACATCAAAGGAAAAATTTGCTCAACTTGTTGAGATAATGGGCACAAGGGGAAATTTCTCTTCCAAATATCTCTCTGGATTTATATTACATGTCAACAAATGTAACTCCTACTTCTGTAAATTATTAATTAATACTAGTGGAGGATATGGTGCTAAATGATTTTCTTAAGCTTGCCCAATTCACATAAATATGAATATTATCTAACCCAGACATCTGTAGGGAAAATGAGAAAGAAGAAATTATAGATATTGGGGTGGGGGGGAAGCATTTCAGTTTTCCAGTTTCATAGAACATACATATTTTTAAAAATTGAAATAGAGACACCCAGGTCTACTTACAATTTGTTTGATTTAGAATTAGCTGGATTCAAGAGTAACTTTTGCCCTTAAATCTGTGAGAAACAGGCTGCTTTTAACTTGTAACTAACTGTAGTGAGCTTTGACTGTTTCAGGGACTATAGTTCAATTGTCTATATGACCATAGCCAGGTCAAAGGCCTGAATCTACAGGGTTTTGACTTCCCATTCTTCTGTTCCAAGAGGGAACAGTCAGAACTGTTCAATAAGCTGGGAGGTAGCAACCCAAAGCTGAATTATGGCAAGGATGTTCTTGTGTTTTTAAACTAAGCACTGATTGTGGTACTTGTGTTCGTCTCTGACGGAGAAATTTTTCCTTTAATATCCATGCATTCACCTCAGATAAAAGAGGTCAGTTCACTTGGGACACTTTCAGTAGAGGTGTTAGCTGCCAGAATTCCTTTGTGGTTCCTCAACAACCCTACAAAAAGTGGAGGAGCAGAGTGTCTATATTCAAATGCATGTTCTTCTTGTATCCCATTGCTGGAAGGCATCCACACCCATGTCAGGGAGAGACTCAAAAAAGCTATCTGAGAGATAATGAGGACTTTTACAAGGATAATCTCAGGATGTAAGAATTTGACCTATGATCTGGACAGAAGAATGTGAGTACACCCAAGGACATGAAATAAGAAGGTAGGCCGTCTCATCCAGAATAACTTTTGGCTCTTCCAAAGATATGTTACCCATTTTAAAGTCTGTTGCCAAAGTTCTTGCTCCTAATTCCAGTTTCAGAGGTGCAGTGACTGAACAATTACTGAAAGATAAAGAGATTTAAAACATCAGCAGTACGTTCAAAAGGGTGAACCATTAAAATCAGTGTTAGCAGGACAGTTCTCATGATTCTATTGATCTACTCATTGAAAAATAGCATTAGAGATGGCTTTTCCTTACAGTCTTGTTATACCCTTACAGGACAAAGAAAGTATAAAACCACACAAATACAAAAGCAAAATTTTGCACTGACTGTTAAATTATACAACTTAACCTTGAGGAAGGGGAGTAAGTGCTTCTCCAGCATCCAGTGCCAGATGAACTGTTTGACCAAACCTATTTTTCATCAAATAGAAGAAAATAGATAATATTTTTATAAGTGAATGATTAGTCACCTCTGAAATATGAACTCATTGTTTGTCAATACAGCTGTTCCCCAGCTAAATCTCTTAGTACCCAAACTTCTTCCCATCCCCATTTTCAGACAACAGACATCTTAGATAGAAATCTGTTGTCAAGAAGAAAACTCCATAAACCACAGACAGCAGCTAATTGCATGGTATTAGAGGTGGAAGTGTTACTGCTGTCACTAATTTAAATAATATCACTCAGGAAACCCATCAGTATCTCATGAATTTCAGAGGTAATCTGAAAACTATTTTACAAACTGGTACAACTTATTAATTCAAATATATCTTAACATAGCTTTTGAAGAGATGACAGCAAAGTATATTTTTATCAGCTTTAACTTAAGTTAGACTGATTTTAGCTTTTTATTATTATTTTAAGGAAAAAGTACTTACAAGTGTACTTTTATTTTGCATCTGGCACCGTAGACTTGTGCACATCTAAGTGGCATTGCAGGTCACTGACCATTTCACCTTGGATTATGGGGCCTTTGTTCTGCTCCCTGTCCCTGTCTTCCAGTTCAGGGGGCAGGGTACCCCAAAAATAACTGGTCTTGCTATTAAAGCCTGAGAAAAACTAGTCATTAAGTACTTCAGTGTCTTTTTGTGACTGTGGATGTCCAGGGTAACAATTCTGCTGACTTCCCTCCTTACTTCTCCAGGAATCAAAAACTGTCAAGATGACCTCCAACCATGACATCACTCACCAGTCCTTCTCTGTTCAGAAACAGGTCCAGTGGGCACAGCTTCCACAGTTTGATAGCTCACCAGCTGTGTCAGGAAGTTATTTTCTGCACACTCCTAGATTTCTACTCTAGGAACCTCCTATACTGTTTCCTCTCTGTTGTGTTGTATTGTATTTCCAGCAGACATCTGGTAAGTTGAAGCCCCCCATGAGAACAAGGGCTGAGGTCATGAGACTTCTCCCAGCTGCTTATAGAATATTTCTTCTGTCTCTTTATTTTGGGTGGCTTGTTGTCTTGGTTTGAAGACAGTTGTCTGCTAAGGAAGGTGGGCACCTCCTTTAGAAACAGCAAATGTGAACCCCCTTCCCTCCAAATTATTACAACTTTGGAATCAAGGGCTTTCAGGCAAAGACACGGGGGAAAAGGAATAACAGTTCTTTACTAGTATCTATAGTAAGGCAAACAATCAATAACAGCAGTAGCAATAACAAACAAATAAACAAACAAACAAGCAAAAAAAATCAGAAAACCCAGTGGCAGATGTTTCTGGGCTGTCAAGCGCTTTTCCCGTTCGGTGCAGTTCCAGTCCCAGCCGGCAGGGGCGCTGTCGGGCTCCCGGCCGGGCAGGGCGGGTGCGATGACTCCCGCGCAGCTGCAGGGGGCGCTGTGGCGCGGTCAGCTCTGTGGGTGCGGGTTATGGCGAGGCACTCAGAGGCGGGCGGGCGCTGCAGTGGGACAGGCAGGGCAGGCAGGCGTGCAGCAGATGTGGCACAGGGAGCTCAGACCAGGGGCGGGAGCAGCAGAAACGGGGTCATCAGGGCTTGCCGGCAAAAAGGTGGCAGGGACTCCTCAATCTGCTCTGGCAGGGAAAGTGAGGGGCGGTGGTCACCAGGCCCCTTCCATAGAAGTTGCTAGCACAGCCCGAGAGATGTGCAACTCAGGAATGTGCCCTTTTCCCAAATGAAAACTCACGCACCAAGGAAAAGAAAGCAGCACCGATCCAAAAAATACCTCCTGTAGCTGCACCCGAGGAGAGCCCGCAGTTCCCCCCCTGCTGCCTGTCCACTTTCCCGGTGGTGGAGTGTCTTATCAGGAATACCAAATCTCTCCTCCCCTCCCCACATGCAGCCAACTCTTTGTCTCTTACAAAAGGAGTTAATAGTCCTTAAATATCCAGCCATCAGTAACTTAGCAACAGGAATGGGAACAAAATTCCACCATCCCTCAACCTTCAACAGTTGTCTATAACACACTCGAACCAGGGTGTCTGCCTTGTTTGCCTTCCCCCTGATTCTTACCTTTAAACACTTGACTTTCATCATCATCATTAAGCTCTAGACACTCAAACCCCTCCCTAACATACAGGGCTACCCCACTGTCTGTCCTTCCTTGCCGATGCCTTCTGAAGAGGTTATAGCCATCCATTCTAGCATTCCAGTTGTGAGAATCATCCCACCATATCTCCATGATAGCAACTGTGTGAGAGTTTTCTTGCTGTCCAATGTCTTCCAGCTCCTCTTGTTTGTTACCCACTCTGTGTGCACTGATGTTCATGCCACGCCGTGGGAGGTCAGAAAATATTCAATATTACTAGTCTTTGTTGTAGCAACATTATTTGTTACATTTTTCTGGCTTGCCTGTAAGATTTTATATGGTTGGCTTAACATGCATAAGTTGTATTTTTTCAGACATTTTTATTGACAGTAGTTAAAAATTCAGATGGATGTTTAAAGCAGTAGATATAGTACTTTGTTGCAATAAGTGGAAGCTGATATAGTGAAATGAACTGGGCAGTGTGTAAATCTAAATTTCCAAAGAAACTATTAATAATCAGGTACTTATCTCTACTATGTCAGTATCTGATCACTGTTAAGAGTTAATATTGATGCTCCTTAGTCATATGTGAAGGGAAATTTTGAGGCAGAACCATAATCTCTGTGAAATACTGAGTGGCCTCCATTTGAAGTGAGAGTTATTGTCAGAACTGATTGTCTGAGATTTCATCAGAGATTTCATACAACTTTATCACTAATTTTGTTAATAGGATAACTTAAAATTGATCTGGATGTGATCTAGTCATCTCAGTGCCAACAAACAGGAATGTTGTGGATTGTGTAACTTACTGACAGAAGCTTGCCCAGACAGGTCTCAACCTACCACTGACAGGGATCACAAAATATTCTAGACAATTTGTTCTTGTTGACCATCTTTACCTATATGAAGAGAGTTCATATTGAAATTCATTATTTTGGAGGGATTAGATGTCCAAATAGTCTGTAGGAGGCTATAAGATTGGAAGCTATGCATATTTCTTTGCAGAATGTAGTTCTAGATAAACATCCTCTAAACTGTCCAGAAAAGGTTGCATTGAGTTTTAGGCTGTAGATATTCACCATCTTCTGGGTCATTTCCTGCAGTAAAAAACCATGAAAATCTCTTCGATAAAAAGGATGATTTGTTTCTCATAGAATATGATTTTTAACCTGTGGATTTGAATATATAATTTTTGAATAATCTTGGGGGGGAGGAAAGAAATAAAATGTTAAATTAATGGAAAAATATAATGTTTATGACTTTTAAATAAATCCTTCTCGCAGAACTTTTTAGGATAGAAAACAGTTCAGAGACATGAAAAGTCATGGTGAATATCTGAGTATCTAAATGATACCAATTTTTTTTTCCTTTAAAATGTATTCTCAATATTTTCTTTCTAAATCAAATATTTGTATGGGATCCATTCTTTTAGATTCTGAATACTTTCATGCAACTGCCAAAATCCTGATAGCTCCTCTCTTGAACAGATGTAGTAATTGCTAGAAATTTCCTGAGAGAGTCAATTCTCTTGAGATTTCCTACATATTTGCCAATTAGTATGGATAGCTGGAGAGGCAGCCAAATTTTTGTGATGTTTATCTGAAGCATATCACTGAGCCTCTTGTGGTTCATCCATTGCTAATGAGAGAATTAAATTTAAGATGGTGTATGTATACTGTTGAGAATATTATTGGTAAAATCTGTACCACTCAGAATTCAGGGTCTATTTTATCATTAATTTCAATGGGGCCAGAATTTAATCCATTGTACAAAAACACTGTATAAAGCAGGTGATTCAAAATGAAGATACAGACTGTTACCTGTGCTAGAATTCTGCAATCCTGAAAGAAAATGAAGTTCATAAAAGGAAGACAGCAGTGAAAAATTTTAAAATTCTCTATTACCTTATGCATTGGGGAAGTTGTATGTAACATATTTGACAACTGCAAAGAAATTCTGTCCTACTTAAATGATGTCAATAGCAGGTATAAATAAAACTAGGATGTGGATGCACCAAGTAATAAATTATAAATAGAGGGGGGGTTTTAATGTTCTTACTTCAATAATTTTTTTATCGTTTGTCATAAAGCTACAAGCCCCTTTGACATTTTGATCCGCTTGTCCTTATTTAGTTTCCAGATATTAATTAATGAAATCAGCTGCTCTCCAGGTTTTGCTAAACATCCCAAAATTTTGCCTTGGCCATTTAAGCTGTTTTGCTAACTTGTCATTGGAGACATATTTGTTCTGCTTTTCATCATATAAATTTATATTTATTATACTGCAGATTTATACAGCCTATTCTCATTATACTGTTTCTTCATCTTCAAATCTCTTCCTCCCAACCAGCTTGATTCCACTAGTTCAACTACTGCATGCCTTTGCAATGCCCTTCCATATGAGATCATGAACAGTGGATTGGCACTGTTTTCCAGTCAAAATTAAAACCCCATTTGTTCAGCTTGACTTATGTTTAGTGACAGCTCTGTGTATTTCTCACTGTGATGTGAATACACAAAGGGTACAGTATAAAGATGCACTGACTTATTTGCATTGTGTGGAAAATGTGACTGGAGTAATTACCAGTGCCCAAGTTTTTATCCTTGTTTTCATTAAAGTCGCTATTATGCCAATGACAGAGGTAAATAATAGAATTGTTTGATTAGTGTCTGTCTTGAACAAAATGTGAATGAAAAAAAACAACTAATAAAGAACACAACAAAAATATAATGTAAAAAAAAAAAAACCCGAAAAGCACTTCATAACAGGCCAGGTATAAATGTCACCAATGAAGTAAGACCAAATATGTGGTGTTAATTCTGACTTAGATAAATCCAGTTCTTAATAGAAAAAGTGGGGGATGCTTGTAAAAAACACAATTAGACAAGATAAACATTGTATTTTTTCATGGTCTCTGTTGAATACTATGTTCAATTTCCTCTATGGTCTAGAGCACTTTAGAGCATGTTACATTGCATGGGCTAACTTTGACTAAAACATTCTGAATATATGTAGGATTATTTTCTATTTCTACAGTGTTTACAAAAATTTTGTGTTGAAAAATACCTATCTGTATCAGTTCCAGGCAAAACTCTTAGGCTCTGTATTACATAGCTACAATTATTATTATTTACTCTTAGTTACCAATAATTTTAGTATTGTTAAGATATTTTCACTATCATATTTTATTGGTGTAGCATTATCTTGGGCTTACTGCTTGTGCCTCTGGATGAGTTATAACATTATGGTGTGCTTTTCATTGTCCATAGTACTTCTCCAGCTATTGGGTAAATGTCAAAGTTTGGGCCATACTTTCACCTATAGACTTATTATTCCAGTCTGGGAATGTACTGATCTTTTATGGGGGATGCAGCTATGTTTCATAATAATGCACAGATCGCAAAGCTTCATTAAATACTCTATCCACAGATGGGCTGTGTACAGTAGTCACCTTGTTATTTATGAATGCACCTATTTCAACATCTTCTACATGTTCTGTTTTGAAAAACTGGTAATTCCTGAAAGGGTTATTTTCCTTACATAGAAGTCATGATTCAATAGTTTGTGCCAATTCAAAAAAATGTTTAAATGTACTCTTGCAGACTGTTACAAATTGAAGATCGTGTGAAATTTAAATTAGCTTTTAACCGGTGTGGCTCTATGGAAGTGAGTGGAGCTAGGCTAATTTTTACCAGTTCAGAATAAGTAAAAAATACTTACAGTTTCATTTATTAAATTATCATCATAACAAGCTGATTTTGCAGAGTGATTAAAATTATAAATTAATACATTTTGACAAGAAAGGAAGACAAATTTTTGAAAGTTTGAAATCATCATTTTGCTTTACAACAACTCAGCAAGGACCAACTTCTGCAAGAAAGAGCAACACTTACAATAAAAATTCCTTTTCTGAGATGCAGTAAAGAATCAATATTTAAAGTCTACTGTTTGGCAATGTCATTGTTTAATGAACATGGCAATAATGAGTCACGTGGAGTGCCCTTCATACTGAATGGCAGTAGTGATAGGAGAGTCAGAGCACAAAATAGTAATACTATGAAAACAGTCAACTTCTTATGCAAGTAGAAGTAACACTGTCAGAAATGTCGTTAGAACATTGTAGTCTGGGAGTGCTATATTTGGAAATAACCATTCCTTAGATGACTATCACAGCATAATTGATTCAGTATTCATAATAATTTTTTACAATAATTGTTAAATTAAGCATTGGTCATACGGAACTACACGACATTGACAGTGAATTGTCATAACAGTCAGAATTGACTTGCTCATGTTCCCAGTATTCTAAAAATTGCAAGCATTTAAATTGTAAAATACCTGTAACATTTTTCTAATATATATATATTTTTTAAATGAGAAGGCAGACTCATGAAGACAAACTAAAAAGAAGTTTTTCTTTTCATTTGTTAGGAAATGCATAAAAAATTTAAAAAACCTCAATTCTCAGAAATAATGAACAATGTATAAAAATGTTTTGAATATAACTAAGGTATACTAGAAGAAAATAAAAAGGTAAATTCTCTGTAAACATTTCAATGTGTGATTTGAATGCTGAGACTCATAAGCTTTAATCCCTTGAGCATCTGGAAATTTTATAGCCTTGTAGGTACCTAAATCCCATTTTAAATCTTCCCTTAACCTTAAGTCTGTAAGTGAAAATTGGTATTATTTCTAAATCATTTAAATGTATTTGAAAACATTACTTCTGGCTAAAGAAATTATTGGAGCTGTTTCATTACAAAGATTTCTTTGACTGCTTCTTTTTTATAATGTATAACAAAAGAGCAGAGAGAAGATGTAGGTCTCCAAGTTAATTTCAAAGTTAAAAGGTAGGTTTTCTCTTCCTTATCAGCTGGACATAAAAATTTCTGCTGATCTTTGACAATGTGAATCTTTGAAGTATGTTGGTTGTTATTTTCTTCATTCACAGTAAAAAAAGAAAAGTACATTAACTGGTGCTTTCATTTTCCATATGTGATTCAGAGTGCAGAACACAGTCTTATGAAGATCTGTAGTTGTTGATAAGAATTAACAGTGTGAAAGATATGCTTGGCCTGTAGTTATGCAGCCTTTTATATTTCATGTAAGACACAGACAAGAATATGCCACGTTCAGTCAAGTATTTGATTACTAGGCTGAAAAGCTGTTACATTAGTATGGAAGGTAAATGATAAGATTCAGACTGTTGCAGTGAACTGAGGAAAAGGATGAATCAAAACAAACAGCAATCTGCATGTCTCTTCTAACCAAAGGGAAAAAAGCCACAGCTATGTTAATCCAAATACAATGTAGACTGATAAACCTATAATCTTAGTAGACAAGATATAACCTTTATTTCAGAGCTAATGAAGCAGAGGAGGGAAGAAAAGAACAATAGCATAGATTATGTGGTGTTTATAACCTTTAGATATACATACATAAAGTTAAGAAAAGGAAAAGTGCATAAAAGCTATTCCTTCTTTTGTGGCAGACATTTCCTTTGCTGATTTCAGACAAGGGAACCTTGTAGTATCTGAAACTGCAAATCCTACTCCAGAAATTGAATTCACCAGAGCGTAGAGGATTAAGTAGGACTGAAGTGTGATCACCAGAAAGAAGCTCTGAAGAAAGACTTATGAAAAAGGAAAAAAAAGACAAAATCAATTGGTTGATGTTTAACACATAATTAGTTGATTCCTCTCTTCTTTTTCCTTTTGTTTCATAAAAATAACCTCTGCTCTGTGCAAACATTGCAGAATTTTTCTTTAATGTCTCAATTTCTTGAATGTTAAAACTGATTTTCTGTCCCACTGATCTGCATGGCACACCAAATTTAAATGTTAGTTAATAACAGAGCAAGCTCCTCATAGGCCAGTACACATGGCCGTGTACTGTTCAGCTCTCAGCTCTTTCCCAGGCAATACTTCACACACTGGACTAAACACACACTCATTGCTATGGTGAAAGCCTTAATTTCATATAATTTCCTACTCTCAGAAAGCCCAGGCTGCGCCATCAGAAAGTAAACACAGTGTCTGTAATTCCTGCAGTTGAACAATTGAGACAACAGAGAGAGGAGGCTCGTATATATGTATAGCTGTGTTGACGAGTTATTGAAAAGAAGAATCTGATGCCACAAAAACAAGCTGCATTCTTTCTCTGATGATCCTTTTCTGGTGGAGCTAAACTAATCCAAAATTTTGGGCTGTTAGGAAAAGTACAATATTGGAAGACAACTTAATTAAATCTGGAACAATACTGGCAGAGGCATAATTCTCTTGCTTGAGAAGAACATCAAGCAAAAGACTGCAGAAAAGATAGAAGTTTAAGATATGTAAGGAAGTACTATATTCTTCTGTGTTTGTATTAATATCTTGCATTTTTCTTAAGATTTTATTTCCTGATTTCTATATACCTGAAAATAATTGAACAGATTTTCAGGAGGTGTTAAGTATTTGCCTTTAAAATCCTGGCTTCTCTAAGGCCTCTTTTTCTTTCCTTTAAATGAGAAAACCAGAAAGAGAGATGCCATAAATCATTGTCTTAAGTTTGGGGAGAGGTGAAAGCTTTGTGGTGGGGTATGGCTGGAAGAATTTTATTTCTGTATTATGATATAGAATGTCATGTCTACATTAAAAAAATGAAGCACAGACAGGATAAGTATCTAACCAAAATAAGGAACCTGTTGATTAAACAGATTTCCAGCACCTTCCTCACTTCCTCAGTTCTAAATAATATATCATGTTTCTCTCATGGCTAAGGCAAAAGAAAGGAAATCATTATGTATTGAAAGAGTAGGAGCCAGGAGTTCATAATTGTTTATGACTGTTAGAACTGGAAAAAAAAATAAATTCCCATTATACTTCTGATTCATTTTCATGATCCATTGACCAGCTGGTATGAGAAGCACCATTAATGAAGCATGAGATTTCATGCAGTTTGGCCACCCAGCAGGAGATATGCTTCACCTTATGCTGATTCTCTTTTAACTGAGCTCCCACAGCCAGGAAAGTCAATGTGTTAAGGACGCATTAAAAAAAAAAAAAAAAAAAAGAAAAAAAAGAAAAAAGGTATGTATATATAATTCAGTCTTCTTTGGATATCACTGACAACTATCACACTGCTTCTTAGAGTGACAGCTTTCAACAGAGCATTGCCCTGTGAAATAGAGTACAGAGCCACACACTGTGAAAGGAAAAGTGTAAAATCAAAGGAGTTTTGTAACAGCAACTATTCAGTGAGATTTTAGGTATTTTTAACAAAAGCAATCTGGGGCTTTTTCTTTCTCATAAGAAGTCAGTATTGGAAGCAAATTATATTTTATATATATTAACTCAGTAACAACATTAAAGCACATGGAAGTTTTTTTTGAAAGAAGACTCTTACATTTACTTAAACATGAGTGCATGGACATATGTGATGGAGTTGTTTAGGCATGTCATTGTACATATTAATTATATTTTCCTCCTAAACCAATCTCATTATAGAAAAACCTCTTTGATGCATTTGCACAACAGGTATGAAATAATGACCAAAAGCCTAAATCTAGTTCAGGCCCCAGGACTCTTTATTAAGTATTTCACTATTGCCCTCTGCATATCCTTGTCACTTAAGATGAAGAATGAGCTGAAGAGTTTTGCCGAACTGTATATGAAAATTAACAAATAGTTTTAAAGTACATTCTTATTTAATTTTGGTATTCATTTCCATTTTAACATCCCAAGCTTGAAGTTTGAAAATGCTGCTGAATTAAATACTACTGAAACTGAAGTAGAAAATTGTCAGAGGATATCACTGGGGTGGTATTGGGCATCTGGGGGACGTGTGGCAACAGTCATATTCCCCCAAGTTTACATATCAAATTTCAAAGTCAAGAAGGCACCATTTATTACTCTGTTCATTGTAATGAGATGAGACAATGATCAGCACTTTGTAGGACAGTTTTTTAATTGTTCAAAGAGCAATAGAAAGATATAATTTCATGACAGTAAGAGATTTTAAATATACCCTAGGTAATTGCAGATATTATTGTAAATAACTCTCGTTATTACAGAGATTAATGCTTGGGTCAAAAGGAATCCAAAGAGTAAGCAGCAAGAAACTTTGTAAAGTGCTCTTAATAAATAATATGGGAAGATATGTGCAACCTAGTAAAAAGTAAATGCATTCTTTTTGTTACTCTATAGATATCTGTTATTCTCTGACCTCCACTTACTCGCTTTATATCAAAAATTATACCCAATCTATTCCTATCACTGCTGTAGATAATTTATGTAGGGTCAGTGTGGGAACTGACATCTGGCCTGCCTCAGCTCACAGACATCGAGCTAGCACAATCTTCTCATACCTGTGTGAATCTTAGCCATACCCGTGTGAATCCTAGCCATATCCGTGAGAATATCTTAACATCAACAGAAGCAGGAATTAACAACATTGGAAGGAGGGGCACACCTGTCAGAAGGAGTCTGTCTTACTGCAAGATTGTGTGCTGACTTTGGGTGGCCAATGGTATTGGGGGGTGGTGAACTGGGAACCAATGGGTGAGTAGTGCGAATGTTAGAAAGGGGTAAAAAAGGGCTTTGTAGTGGTAAATAAAACTTCTTCCTTGAACTGAAGCTGTTTCCGTGTGTGTCATGCCCGTCTCAGCAACGACAGGTCAGATGGTCTAAGGGGGAAAAAAGACTAAAATTCTAAACAACTCCCATTGTTCTTTGGTATGACAAACCTGTGCAAAATGTTTTCTCCCCTTTTAGCTCTGCTGTGGTATATAGAAGAAGCTTAAAGCAAAAGAAAAGCTGGAAAAAATTTAGCATCCCAAATCAGAACAAAGAGAAATTTATAACAATGAAACCAAACTGGCTTCAAGAAACAGCACCAAAGTTTAATTCTCTGAGTAACCGAAAACAGAGAAATTTTAATTGTTGCATGTGTCTTCTAAAGATTGAAGTGTAGGGACTAAATAATATAATAAACTACAGCTGGGTCATAAGGAAATAATGAAGTCGTATTAACTAACTAAAATCACTAAAGTGCATTACAAAACCACATGCAATAGTGATGGTATTTTATGTCATAATCTCAGCATGATTTCTGAACAGCTTAGTATTAGCTACAGTACTTCCACTCTGATGCAGTTTTTAATTTCTTCCAATCCGTCTTCCTTCCTAGAAAGGTGAATTGTGCCAGAAGACTTTCAAGTTAATTACTTGCTGAGTGACACACACTCACAGGCTGGCTACAGCTTGTCTCTCTATTTGTAGGTGTCACCCACCACTCCAAAGTATTGAACAAAATATTGAGTCTGAAAGTATAAAAAAAAAAACCAACCAGTAACTTCCATTTTACACACTGAAATACCAGGGGAAACAAAATGGATCTTGGAATCTACAAGTGAAATTGGAATTTGTCAGTGTTAAACTACCTGAACACTCCTATTTTCCTAAAAAGTGTTGCAAGGCTTTAAATGACTACAAGTAACCAGTGCCTCAATTTTCTCATCACCAAAATACGCCATTTATCATCTACCCTATATTAAAGTTAACACATGAACTGGTGGATACTGAGTGTTGGGTTTATTTCAAAATTTTTTGGTGAGCCAAAGAAGATTTGTCACAGTTGTTAAGAAACATCTGCCAGAAATTGTCTTTTAAATAAAATTTAGATTGTTCTACAATGAGAAGATGCAAAGAGTGTGTTATAAAGAAATTCTCTTGGAATTCTGATTTTTATTGGAATAAAATAAAAGCCCCCTCAAAAAATAAGGCAATAATTAATATAAAATTAAATAATTATGAGATGACATTTGCTTGAGTTGAGTTATTAATTGGGTGATGAGACAGAAATTCTACAGATTTATACATATAAAAAGGAATTGATTTTCCAACAGAAAGTTTAAAATTATGAACAGGGCATTAATTAAATCAGAGGCTTTCTTTAAGAGAACAATGAATGAAATTACCTTATACAGTGATGAAGAGAATAAATAGCTTTACAAGTGTGTTAAAAGAGAAAAATAAACTGGACACCTGCAAAACCATCTTATTTTAAATATCTAGTCCTTAAAATCTAATTCAGTACCATTTTCAGAACATCTGGCATAAAGCCAGGTATATCAAGTTTAGCACCACACTGAGGATTATCAAAATTCAGAACTCAATTAATGTTGAGATCTTTTAAATATAAGTTTCATTACAGTGCTACTTAGATAACAAAGATAGGTGTAACAGTTCTGCGAGGTGATGAAATGAGCCTTGGAATAAAATTGTGAGTTTGCAAATATAATAAAAAAAAATTGTTCTGTGGGTTATGAAATACCCCAGGCAACTCCCCGGAGCCTTGAAGTAATCAGGAGAATACTTTGGTCCGTCCTTTTAATTTCAAAGGTTTTTGTTCTGCAGAGAGAATAGAGTTTCACAAATGACATTTTTTAATGAAACACTCTTTATCTTAAAAAAAAAAAAATCAACCAGTTAATATCTTCATACAAGGCTATCTCAAAAGACATCTCTGACTGAATCAAGAAAGGAGGAATGAAGGTTGCCCAGTCTGTTACTTATCCAGACACAAGTGAAATAATAATGAGACAAACAGTGGAAAGGGTTCTCATTCTTTCTTCTGTAAATAGAGGCAACAAAGTAAAGAAATTTTAGTCTACAGGAAGGCACAAATGATTGGGGTGGAAACAGGAGACAGAAAGGATGCACACTGCTGTTGATGAGCAACAGGCAACTACTCCTAATAAGGATGTCTAGCCTGCCTGACCTTACCATGGAAACAAAAAAAGGAGAAAGAAATTAGCAGGAGATAAAATTAGCCAATTATCCTTCTGCAAGAACTTATGCTTGTACAACCATGACAGACCCTGGAGGAATCCAAATTATTGAGACTGCTTTTTCTCCCATGTGATCATGTAGTGACAGAACATATTCCACAGCAGCAGTGGGTGCTGTATAGAAGTTAGCCTATAGGAAATAACTGATTTTTTGTCTATTTTTATAAAATATTCACAGACATTTAGCTGCAGAACATGGAAAGATGTTATGAAGATACCCATGTTCCAAACACCTCTGTAATTTGGCATGTATAAATGAATGATGCATTCCTCTTCAGTGAAATTGCTTAGGCTGCCTATAAGAAACACATCTGAACACCACTCTTTTTTAAAGAGGTGACAAAAGGATACTTAGCTCTACTTGTATTGCAAAAACTGATCAAAATCTCGGGCTCCTGGCTCACTACAAATGGCACTTTTATTGGTATTTTTCTGATTTGTGGTGAATGAAAGGATCCTGGAGCGCTCTTCGTTGCTGACCAGGAGCATTTTTTCCATGCTAAGGAAAAATGTTTATTTCATTAAACTTTAGGTAAAGATCTGTAGGTCTTCATTTGCTAATATGCCAGAAATATTTCAGAGGCCTCCTAAAGGGTCGGGAAGAAAAGTCATCAGATACAAAAATTCTCAAATAGAAGTTTAGAACTTTAATAGATAAATAGACAACTATTGAATATTTGATGAAGAATACATAATTTCTTGTATCATGCTTTTCTTGATAGTTTAGACTAGACACAGTATTCAGATGGGATCTAACAAGCGCCAAGCAGAGGCCAATAGTTCCTCTCTTTGGTGCCCTGTCTGTACCCCTGTGAACACCTCCAGGCTTCCAGGGCACACAGCTGGCTTATGCTCAGTTTTTCTCTGCCAAGGCTCCCAAATCCCTCCCTACAGAGCTGCTGCCAGTCAGGCAGTCCCCAGCCTGTGTCCCTGCACTGGTGAATCCAGTCCCAGAGTAACAATGGGCATTTTCATTCATTTGTTTTAGTGGTGGTGCATTCAGCCATAAGAAACACAATTTTCCTGGCATCACAGACAGCCTACATCTCAGCAGACAAGCAATATTGGGACACAGGTTCTAAGGAGAACAGACATGTCTTTTGAAAGGGTTAGTTGCGGTTCTACAAAAGATATATCTCCTCCACCTCCTAAAGAATGATCCAGAAACCATAGACAGCTGGTCACCAGAAGGCCAGACTATATATCAAATGGTTAAGGCAGGATGGGTCAACTGTGTTTCAGAGCTGCTTTCTTATCTGTACTATTTTTACAGGAAAATCTGAGTGACTATGCTGACAACATTTACCTGAGAGATGAATCTCCCTTTTAGGGCAGCCCGTAGTTCTGGAGAAATGTCTGTATGACTATATTAGTGTGAGGTTATTTTAAAAGTACCGTGACATTTAGTTATGAAATATTTTAAGGTCTCCTAAATGCTTATAGTTTCTTTCCTCCTCACTTGAATTAATGACAATGAGAACAGCACTATTTTAGAAGCACAAGAAAACAAATAAAAGATCCTTACCTCTTAACACTTAATTTAAATTTTTTATTTATTTGAAGGTTTTGTTTGTTTGTCATGGGGGGGGTCTGTGTACTGGGTCTGGTTGGGATGGAAGTAACTTCCTTCAGCACCTCTATGATCATGCTTTTTAGATTTGTGAGTAAAAGAGAACTGATAACTTACCCATGTTTTAATTATTGCTGAATATTGCTTGCACAGCATCAAGGCCTTCTGTGTTTCCCACTCCGCACCCCACTCCAGGAAGCAGGCTGTGTATCAGCAAGAGCTTAAAAGGAGAAACAGATAGAACAATGAATCCAAACTGACCAAAGGGATATACCACACCATATAGCTTCATGCTCAGTAATAAAACTTGGGAGGGAGGCTGAGGTTTTGCAAGGTAACCATTATTCAGAGGCAGGTTACCATCAGTCTGCTAGCAAGAGATGGTTTGGAATTGCATTTGCATCACCTTTTGGGTTTTGGGTGGGTTTTTTCATTCACTTATTAAACTGCCTTTATCTCAATCCATGATTTTTTTCTTTTATTTGCCCTTCTAATTCTCTCCCCCATCATCCTGACAGTGGGGAGTGAACAATTGGCTGGTGGATGCTTAGTTGTTAGCTGGGATCAATCCCTTACACTCTGGGACTGAACTAGTTCTGTTTCTGAAAGATAAGATGCATATGCAAAACAGAAGATGTTATCATTC
The DNA here is from genome assembly GCA_013400915.1 of Pardalotus punctatus. Taxonomy (NCBI): domain Eukaryota; kingdom Metazoa; phylum Chordata; class Aves; order Passeriformes; family Pardalotidae; genus Pardalotus; species Pardalotus punctatus. Next base: position 266,894 of record VZTX01021837.1, on the reverse strand, counting down.
CATGCACAAATATTTTTATGATGCAGTTAACTTGACTTGTTCTGAATAATTTTGAATATTGCTTATTTTTCAGATATAGTCTCTTTTTTTTTTTTATAGTCATAAAGAATATTTTGGTGTTTTTCCTAAGGTATCTATATATTAGCTGCAGTCACCTGTGTAGTCAGAAAAATTGTAGTCTTGATCTCCCAAGTACCATATCATTTCCTGCAAATAGGAATTACAATTGAATATCTTGTAGGCATTTTTAAAGTACTTCAACTATAGAAAATGAGTTAATATACCTAAGTCTTTATTATGAACTTCTTTCAAACTTCTGGAGAATGGAATTAACATTCAAAGATAAGACTAGACTTGACACAGAGATGTTTTATAGTTTTATGGTCATTTGAATTGGAAATGAGAAATATTTGTTTTCTAGCTTGGAAAGGGTGTCTCATGAGGACATATATATTTATAAGTGTTCTTAACTTTAGAGCTTTGAAATGTCGTGAAAGTAATGAAAGTCATAAGCTCTCCACTGGTGGAGAAAATAAGCCTTATGTTATGTATTGACATAAGATCTAGCTGTTAGGTAGAATTGAAGCCAAATAAGAACAACTTTCCATCTAATTCTTAATCTTGATTTGAGTTTCAAATTCTCTCTGAAGTGTCACACACCTGACCACAGTGACAAGACTGAGGTTTAATGATAGGCTAAATTATAGAGCTTTCAAAATGAGATTTAAAAAACTCACATAACAGTCAAAACACTTTTCCAATGTTTTCCAAAGCTATTGATTCCACAAAAGGTGACAGATCCCTCTAATATATTTTGAGATCAATGAAATTTTGCAAGACACCTTGACCTTTGCTTCAGCAATGAGATCAGAAGCTACAGGGTAATCTTGTCCATCTTTCTTACCAATGGAATAGCCTTTTGATCTATGTGCAGGCTAATTTATTCCTCTGTAAACTCAATATTCAAATAAATTATACACATTTGTCCCCAGACTAGGTTCTTCCCGGTTTGAATTTTTATTTACTTGGCTGCTCTTTGAAGTAATTTGCACAAGTTCTGACAATTCACTGACTCATCGTGTCAGCTTAGCTCCATAGTTCAAAGATATTCCATAGAAGAGGAATTTTCTCAAAACTCATACTTTAACGTTTAACAGATTCAGATATGAAACAGTAATTTGGGGTGAAAATATGTAGTTTTATTAGCTAAACAATACTTGAAATTCCACCCACAATTTGGTTTCTGCTATATAGAGATCCTGTTGATGCCACCTAACAGAGAAAAAATGTTTGTTCAAATGCAGATTAAGCTACTATATTTATCATCACCAGACTTTTAGGAAGATATTTGGAAGTATTCTCTTGTGAAAGAGGACATTTTCTTAATTAAAAAAACAGGGGAAAGGAGATGTCCTGGGCTAAAGGGAGTATATCAGAAGGCTTCACCTGCTAGCAGGTGTTGTGGGTTTCAGAGACAAAGGCTTCAGAAGGGTCCTTCTGAAGATAACCAGGAAAGTGCCTGGATATAATCCTCATTGCCATGTAGAATTCAAAAGACAAAACTGTGAAGCAGTAAAAAGCTAGAGTGTGGGAAAAGTTCCCACTGATTAAAAGAAATGCCTCCTGCAGCAGAATGATAGGATTTGTGCAAGGTAGTCTCATACATTAGCACTGTTCTTTGGTTCTTATTCTAGGAACTAAAACCCCTGGGTTTTCACTTCCCAACAGGCTGGCTATCATGAAGGTCATCATGGCTATTGATGAGTATAATGCTGGGGCTTTTTTCCTGCAGAAAAAAAAAATAAATCTTTTATTTCTGTTGCCTCTTTATAATTGATTATAGTACTTAAATATCACAGCTCTGAACCAGCATAACAGGACACAGAGCTGCACTGGTATGAAATAATTAGAAAGTTGTGTATCACAGAGCTCAAAACAAGACTGAATCAAGAAAGGAAGAATGAAGGTTCCAGCCTTAAAACAAGAAGCATGAGAAGAATAAGATGTAAATTAGGGATATGTGTGCTGTCCTGGCAGTCAGTGATTTTGAAACATTAACCATCTAAATAATGTCAAATTTCCTAGAGAAATTTTTGACAAATGAAAGCAAAAGTAGGTTTTGACAAGTAATGATGCAACACATGGGCTTGTACTTAAGTTAGAGGACAAGCATAATGAATAATAGCGAAACTGTTTATCTCAATGCTTAGCCAAAAAACAATGGGAGATAATGTTTGGTATTATCAGATGTTCCAGGTAATTTTTCAAGAGAGAATAAAGATTGGTAAGTAGAGTGAGAAATTGTGATTGATGCCCTTAAAATCAATGTCTTTTTAGGCAGGTTATAGAAAGGTAAACCTGAGGAAGAAGATGAAACAAAGGAAGCATTTATAGCCTTGATAACAGAGAACTTTGTGGCAGGATTTTATCTAAATCTCAGGAACAAAATATTTATCAAGTGTAGGTGGTATGGTGTATCAGTACCTACACAGGAGTTCACCCATTAAAGGAGTTGTTTTAGAGGCATTATACAGAACAAACTGAAAGATTAGTTGAATTGAATGCCATTCAGGATGATGATACCAACAGAATATAAGAATGGTCTGGGTAGATAAGAACAGTTCAGGACAACCTTTTGGATAAAGAAGAATGTGAGAAGAGAAACTGTAGAAACATTATGTATCCACTGATTTTAATGGTGGAAGAGTAAAAGATGAGATGGTTAAAAAAAGTGTAAAACAGAATTGCCATGAGGGAGGTCAGGGGAAGAAAGAGCTTGAAGCAGAAGAAGAAAAAGGAATTAGAGGCAAGAAAAAATTATTAGAAATTGATGGATAAATCAGGTGTGAGCATTGCAGCAAGAGAAAAATGCAAAAAGTCCAAAAACCAAACAAACCAAGGGAAAAAAATTGCTCATGAACCATGTAAGACAGTGACTCATCAGATGAATTAGCATTTCTCAAATGAAAGTCTTTCCCAAAACACCTTCCAATTAATTCTGTACAAATATGCTACATATATTCAGTTTTGAAGTCTTCCAAAATTTTCTGAGTGGTGATCTCTGAAACTGTGTGATGAGCAATGCTTCCCATTAAATTACTTCTACCCATAACAAACACTTCTTTTATGACTCTGTCTGCATAGCTGACCAAACTCTTACTTTTAAGATCATTTTAATAGAGTGGCATTGCTGCTGAAAAGAAGTAAAGTGAAAATGTTTCATGGCAAAGTCCAGGTACAATGGGACTTTAATTAGGTTTCTGGCCAAGGCATACTTCAGCTTTCACTGAAAAAAGAGAAAGAGAAGACTGCTACTGATTACAGAGGCATTGAATAAAAAATGCATGACAAGATAAAGATTCCATGAGATTTCTTTGTCTTTCCTTCCCTTTAATAGAGGAGACAAAATCATTATTTTTTCTTTAAGGTTATATTAATATTTGGACTTATTTTCATAGATTTTATAAAGCACAAATATAAAATGCGAAATAATTTATTTTGTTTCCTCTGCTGTGTTAGTTTTTTTTCCTTATTTTTTCACTAGACTAGAAAAAGCAGAAGGAAAACAATTTAGAGGAGTCTTGAGAAAAGTGATACTTAGATACCATTTTAAAAAAATGTTTCCCTCTCCCCTTTATATTTTTCTCTCTTCAGCTAACATTTCTCTCATCTACTACCTGCTAGGAAGTTGGTTTAAATAGTTGCAATACTTTCCCCGCATGAGAAGAACCAGGCATGTTGTGACCTCCCTTCCCTCTTTTGTTGAGTTTAGGAAAATTAAAATTCCTCTATTCTCTGCCTTTTACTATTTCCTGAAACAGTTGCCTCTGTTGATAATTGAATATAAATGAAAGAAACCTTTTCAATAAATTAGTGTCAATCAAAAAATGAACAGAAACTTGGCAATGTCAGAACTGGTAGTCAGAAGATTTGCCATTTATGTAGTCATAACTTGGACCATTCCTTTCTGTCAAACCATGGTGATCAAGAATTGTACAAAATATTACCTTGCAATGAGTATTACATTAGGGCTTTTTTTCAGGTGAAAAGGCCTTCTGGGCTCCTAATTGAATTAATGGAAGTTGATTTATAAACTAACAAATACATAAATAAAAGATGCAAATACTGAAGATGCCTGTGGTCAAAACTAATTAATATATGGATTGTTGGAAATTATCAAGATAAACTATTTAACTATTTTTTTTCTTATTTTTTAACTGTATAAGCACATAATGCTTGATTCTCCTTGCAAGCCACAGATACTAGAAAAGTCAGTTGGAAAAGCAGCTAGTGAGTATGCTAGAATCACTTATTTTAGCTCAAAAATAGGAAAAAAATCACAAAGCTATTAAATATGGTGAGAGCCAGATTCTGCAGGATGAATTGAATGTAATTGCAGAAGCACAGGCATCTCAAAATGCCAAACCTAAAAAATCCTTCATTTCCCTCCATCAGGCTTTCTATTGTCTGCATCATTATTTCCGTATCTCACAGGATAATGGGATGAATTGTTGTGTCCTTACCTTCTCCCTGCTTGCCTTACAGCAAGCACTATGTGGCTTCACTACAGGGTTCAACTAATGTGAGGACAAGACAAGGTAGCTTGTAATTTTCACATGAGTAAACATGTCAAAGTAAACTCTTTTCTCCTTCAAGACTTTAACTTGCACTAGTAACTCAGATTATAGCAACAAGCACCTTTGCTTTCACTGAATTTTTTGTTGTATCATGATTACTTTGAACTAAAAAGGGAATACAAAAGTTTACCTTTTAGTTATGTGAAAACCAGAATTGTTCTGGGGTAAGAGCTTCATCACTGTCTTAAAGAGAAGAAAGTATTCCTGTGTCATCTATTTCTTGACTTTTATTATGCTTCCAACCTGTACTTATTCCTTCTCTCAAAAAAATTGGTGCATTTACTGTCACCCAAACAAACACAAGTTGAGCAATACAGCTTTGCCCAAATAGTGGCTGGAATGAGTTGAAAATACTACTATGAAACACATTCATTTATGAGATGGTGCTTTACAAAGGGCAGGCTGTCAACTTTGTTCCTTAGTCACATTTGAATTTGAAGAGAGCTCATGCAGAAGGAGAAATGAGAAGGACAAGGGAAAGCAGGTTAAGATAGGAACAAATACAAGGAAGTCTGGGATTACATAGGGCCAAGTAACTTCTATGCAAGCAAGGATTTTCTTTTTTTCTACTATATATAAAATAATTTGGCATAGAGGAGTAATTTTTAAAGCCCTTTTGTCAAGTGACAGTAGTCTTAAACCCTGGCAATACAGATAATAATAAAGCCCCATACTTATTTAAATAAATAGGACTGTTTCTCTAATCATCCTGACCTGAGACAACTATTAGCTGTAAACCCTTCTAATTGCTTCCTAGAATAGGATTACTTTCACCTGACTGAGTAAACTGACATTTTAAATTCCCTTTTTACAATATAATAGGATATGTTCTGTTCAATGCTGCATTTCTAATGTCCCAGTTTCTGAAAAAAACATATTGTGAATTTCATTCAAAATACTGAGGCAGGTGTCTAAGTAGATATCCCAAACAAAAAGAAAACACAACAAAAGCCAGGATTTAACTTCCAATGAGGAAGGAGAGGCAAGGAAACCTGTCAGCTTGTGCAATCCTTAATAATCAGAATAACATAGAAGCTATATAAATTTGCATCAAATTCACCTACATGGTATGCAAACCTTGTCCCAAAGTAATTTTATTTTTTAGAGACACATTTTGCATGAAAAGATCACACACTGTCTGCAGGGAATGTCTCTGCTGAATGAAAATGCTCAGATGCAAATCCTGATGCTACTGGAGTGGTAAAAGTTCTAGAAATATAAAGACCAGACTTGGGGATATATGCAGCAGATGTTTGCAGCTGGGTATGATGTAGGTGAGAAATACAGAAAATATTGCATATATTTCTCAACAATGTTACGCAATTACAATAATTGAAACTGCCAAATTTAGAATTTTGTCTGGTGACTCAAATATGTAAAGATGATAACTTTTTCCATCAAATTCTTAAAGAAAGAATGGATCTTATTGAAGAACTTGAAATATAAGGTAGAGAAAATACTTCAAGGATATCAGATTGCCAAGGTTACATATAATTTTGTACAACTGTGTTATTTCACAAAGTCAAAGGAACAGCTCATATTAGAAGCCTAATTTTTGAGATTAAAAATGTTACTCATATATAAATTAGCCCACTTCCCTCTTATAGTTCCTCATCCAAAAATTTATTTCAAAATCTTTTTTGGAGGTACTTTTGTAGAAGCTGCAACTTCTTCCATTGAAAGCCACTGGCTACACAGTTGACTCCAGAGAAAAAAAACAAAACAGAAGTAATAAAAAAAAAAAAAACCAAACAAACAAATACTTGGGGAAATAGGAAAAGTCACTTCAGATGAAAATAAACTATATTTACTGTATTCCGAAATCCAGAGAACCTGTCCTGCAGCAACGTATGATCCACATGTTCAAAGAGTGTTGAAATTAGTTGAAAGCACTGGGCAGTAAGCTGGGGTTCAAGTGAATGGAACCCCAAAACCTCCTTAAAAATTGGACGCTAATACAGCAGAGAGAGGTGAAAGCTTGGCTCTATAACCATCATAAGATTTGTTCTGAGCTCAGGTGGATTTAGAATTTCAGTCAGAAAGTTTAAATGTCCTTCAGAAGATTTTCAGAATTAAAAGTTATCTTAAAAATATTAAATACATTACTACATTAATATGTAAAAGTTTTTCAGACCTTCTCATGAGACACTCATTAAAAGTTTTCCTCTCTAGCCTCATTGCAAAAGAGTTTTGCTAGTTTAGAGTCAACTTAAGTATTTTACATCAGTTCTTATTTCTTTTACCATAAATTTTAGCACTACATTCTCTGAATGTATAGTGCTTGATGTTTTGACCATTATATCACCACAATAACTTCTTTGGAAGCATAAATATGCACTTCTAACTTTTCCAAATTTCTTTGAGAACCTCCTATGAAAATATTTTAATCATAGACAAAAATCAAAGCAATTCTGGAAGAAAATATTGTTAGAAAGTATTTATAATCATTTAAGGTTTTGTATTATGAAATTTCAAGCTAAACTGAACATTAAATAAACAAACCTTACTGATTTTGCTTTATTTGTATTATCTAGATCTTTTGTTTAACTCAGAATAAAGGGAAAAATTAAAACATGCTGACCAAATTGAAATGCTTCTACATCTGATTTAGATTTTCAAGTGTATCTTTTAATTCAAGGCTGAACATTCCATTATACTGCACTAGAAATACTAGTATTTCTTCAAATAATAAATATTGTGCAATGTAGGTTGCACATTATTGGTTTTATAAGGTGATTCACATTGTAACCATGTAGTAGGGGAACAGCTCCTTCTGTTATCTAAAATTTGGGATGTTACATGCAATTTAGACAAAGAGATGGTCTCTTCTGCAGACATATTCGCTTCTGTTAGTTCAGCAATGCCATCCCAGTCACATCCAACTGTATTGTGAAATAGATGGAGTTCTCCATGGGAAAAGCATCAGCTGATTTCCAAGTTGATTTCAGGGTGGCTGGGCTGATGAAATGGTTGCTGAAGGCAGTGTCACAGATGCTGTGTGAGGAGCAGAGTATAAGAATGGCTTGCTAGTGAGATGGGAACATGCACACATCCAGTGGATTAACCAGAACTCTAGTGCCAGCAGAGTTCCATATTCCTGGCTCTTGATTCATCTGTCAAAGGCACTGCTAAGCAGTGGCCCATGAGGATGTCACACCAGAGGGAAGAGCAACATCAGCACAAAGGCATCATGCCATTTAATAGCATGTTAGGTAATTTGACATCTCTGCAAACAAGGTATTTATTAAATTGTGAAGAGGTTTACTATTGATAGGTAGCACAACCAAAACTTGTAAGCACTGTGAGGGTGCATGGTTGATATAATCAGGATCTTTAAAATATTCTAGGTTGGTTTAGTCTCCTTGATGTGAACAGCTGAATTTTTTTCTGTTTTGCCTGACATAAAAAATTTACTGCAAATCAAAAGTAATTTCCATGGAAAGTTTATGCTTTCTGGATTTTTATTTTAGTTTTAATTGAAATAAATTCAGAATGTAGGAAAACAAAAGTAGCTTCAGAAAAGTAGCAGGACTATTTTGTTAAATCATTCTCAAATTTGAATTTAAAATAAAAAAAATTGTGTTTTTTGCATCACTTAAATTTTCCATCAAAATAAACAATTTTTAGATTGCTTTTTGATAGTCAAAAAGTACTTCTTTGGGTATCTTTCTGGTAGAAAGGCATAATATAAGTTCTTCTACTTAAATGAATTCACCGTCCATATTTTTGCTCTTGATTAGGAAACCACACTAGCACTCGTGCTGTACACACAATGCTTGTGCACTTGGTGGAACTGACACACATCACACATTCCATCCGTAGTCAGACATGCCATTCACCACACAAGAGCAGTTTGGTTGCATCTGGAAAGCCTTGGAACCGGTATAAACACGGTGTACTGTTGATCTACTTGTAAAAATTAAGACCGAAGAGTCCAGCAAAGCCGTAGCAGACATGGCTACCTACCCCAACTGGCATCAGAACACCAAGAAACTACGGACAAGGGACTAAACCTTTTGAATTTTGCATATTTTCAGTGGCCTCAAACACAGAAGAATGTCGAAACACTGTGGTTCTGCATGCAATTGTCTTGATGTAACAGTAAAAAAAGAGAAAACATGCATTAACTTAGTTTATTTCAGAAAGAAAAAGCAAACAAAGTTAAATAAAAGAAGACTAGATTTCTGTTTCTCTCCCACAAAGAAGCACCAAGTTTCCCATCATCACAACAATTGTGCACTCTTGATCAATTATTGATGTTTCAGCAGCTATCATTATGGTTTATCGGGACTTACATTCCTGACATTAGGAACATTATAGATGAAGTGCTCCAGTGCTGGGTAAAAAGATGGGGTGGTTTGAAGAAGGACTTAGTATAAGAATGTGACCACAGGTGTGAAGGAGAGGGGAGCAAAATCGGTATTTCAAGTAATATGGAGCTGCTCCACATGTTGCAGTCACAGTACACATCAAAGCATTAGAGAAAGTTTCCAACTTTCTATTAGGGAATTCACTTCTTTTATCACCTTGTAGTCCATGGCAGTGATACAAGGTGCTAATGTGCTTAGGTGATAAAGTATTAACCAGCAAGTATTCAGGAAAGAACTGGGTGTCAAGTTACGTCTTTAAAGTTTAATGTCTAAGCATCAAAGTTTTCACTAATTCATAAATAAATTAATGGTTCTTGACTGTTTTCTTTGCCTAGTGCAAAAATTTGCCTCTTTTGGAAGCTCTCTACTCATTCTGTTTGCTGTATTTGCATTGTGATCTTGATGAGTTGCTTGGTTTCCTTCCTTATTTTTCTAAAAGTTTGCATCCTGAGAGGTGTTCTGGAAGCCAAATAGCTGAATCTTGTAGGATGCATCACCACATATTTTCATTTGCATATGCCTCCCCAGATTCTGTTAAAAACATGCCACCTGATTCGCTGAAGCACTGGAAGACTGGAAAAATACCACAGGAAAACAAACAGCCCCCTCACACACACATTGCAAAGGCTCTGAATTTTCTCACTGTGAGATCTGAAAGCATGATGTGCTTGCTCACCACCCAGAACATTGCTCAGTCAATCTTCACTAGCGTCCGTTATTTTCTCTTTTGAAGCTCACGCTGAGTTAAAAGGCTGCTTAGTGTAAAAAGACAATAAATAGTAACATATTTGTATGTGAGAAGTTTTATTATCTTGAACAAGCAATTAGATGAGAAGCAATGATAATGTCACACTGACAACACTAGTATGTACAAAAAGGAGAATGAGCTAATCTTTCTGTGTCAAACACAAACCTGTTATTTTAATGCCTTACCCAGTACACTCAAATAATAACACTATCATGATGTGAAGTTTATGTCCCATTTTAAAAATATATTTTGTATATCAAATTAATTTACTATTAATATAAGTACTTTTTTCAATGCTGTTTTGAAAAATATTCTATAATATCATACATCAGTTTCAAAGAGTTGGAAGATAGCTTAATTTATAGCCTGAAGCTATACAAACTTGATCATATCAGTACATCTGTCAGGAACCAATTTACCTGTCCTTTGAGAATTTTTGACATATCAAAATTTTCCCATTTAAAATGAGTCCAGAAAAGTCAAAATCCCTAAAACAAAACAGTGAGAGCTGACTAATCCTTCAGTCAATACACAGTTTAATTTCACATATTGTATTTTGCATAGGCAACAAAAACAAAAACAAAAACCAAAAAACCAAAAAAACAAAAAAACCCCTCACACCACTGACTGGTAGTTTTGGGTTTTTTGTTTGGTTTTTTTTTGTTTGTTTGTTTTTTTGTTTGTTTTGTTTGTTTGTTTTGGCTTTTTTGTTTGTTTTTTGTTTGTTTTTGTAATTTTCATTTACATTATTCATTGGCTTTCAATTAAGATTTTTTGATACAAAAAAAACCCATCCCAAAATTAGAAATATTATTAGCACTATTAGAGTCACCTCTATTTAATGGATCCCCAAATCTACACAGAGAAGAGCCATGGAAAATTTATTTCTTGCCAGTAAGAAGATGAAAATTCTCCATCTGGGTATGTGCTTTAAGGCAATTATTGAACTTAAGAAATATCACATAAAAAAAGAAAAAGAAAATCAAAGTATTTATGAATTCTTATCTAATTATTTAAAATCTGCTGTTGAAGCCAAACTTGTATCCTAGGATTTGCAATTCCAAAAAATATATTCATTCTGAGAAAGATGGGAGAAGCTATACTATAAATGCAGTATTAGCAAACACTAATGCTTTGGTAATAGTAAATCCTAAACAAACAGTTCCTTAAGTGTGTTTAAGAGAAACAAAATCGTGTTATTTTCTACAAAAATGGACATCTGTTGGTAGTTATTTGCCTGTTTACCCTGTGTTTATTATTTACATTTTGTGCATTAAAATCTTATTGTTTATTAAAAATGAGTTAGTGAAATCAAGCCTTATGGCAAGAGAGGAAAGCAACAGAATGAAGCAGAAACTATCAGAATAAAGCAAATCTGCCCTGAAGCCCCATTAATCTGAGGCTTTATGACTGCCTGCTGCTTGTGCTAAGATGTCAACAACTGAAGTGTTGTAGGTTTGGGATATTTTTAATCTCTAAATGCAACAACCATCAGTCAGAGGAGAAATTACATTTGACTAAATGAGTGTGGCTTTCCTTTGGGGTAAAGGAAATGTGTCAGAATTATCACAGTGAGACTTGCAGAGCGTCTGGGCTGCATTAATTTATCTTGGAGGTCTTTAATGTCTCCAGAACAGTAGTTCACACAGACCACATGCTTTTTCTGACACAACGAGCAATTTCCCAGGAGACTTTACTTTGCTTTACGCTTCCACAAGCAGTTTTAGGCAGCTTGACACAGACTGAGTTTCATCAGTGGTCTAATTTCCCTAGGATTTATATTCTCCTTAATGCCAACAATGATATTTGTCCTTGGGGTAAATTGCACATAGGTGGATTTTTTATTTTTATTTCTTTTTTTTTAAATTTTCATTAGAATTATGAATGGCACTGTGGTTAAAACTGTGGTGATGTGCAGTTTAAAGCGAATCAGTGACATGGGGAATATTATCAAATTTTTTTCTCACTCTGATGGCATCCCTAACTTGAAAGAGGAACAAATTCAATTTAATCTTTTAAGAAGCTTGGCAGAAGGTATATAAACTCACAGACAACAAGACAAATAATTTAGAATTGATAAAAGAGAAGTGAGTCTTGAAAAAAATCCCAGAGGGTAACTTTAACAGCCCACAGGTCTGAAGGATAAACAATCATTGCATCCTCCCTGACATGAAGATCCCTTTGGCTGCACTCATTTTGCAGCTTAGCAGGAAAGAATTAATTTTGCAATACAAGCTCTTCAGAGTAATGCAGATGAAACTCTTTTAATTCAGACCCCCTTTTTAACAGTCCTACAATTGTTCTTCTGTGCTATAAAACATCCTTTTGCAAGCTAAAGAACAGCAGAATGGTGCTTAGGGCTTAGACACAGGAGAAGAGCCTGCAAGACCCCTCATACCTTCTCAGGTGACGGAGGAAAAGAGAAGAGCAGTAAGAGGAGAGCAAATGTTGAGGCAGGATCACACATGTGATCTGGTTTGAAGGGACTAACAAAGGGGTGGGTGCTCCTTTTTGTCACCACAGAATCACATAATATTCTGAGTTGGAAGGGACCCACAAGAATCATCAAATGCAACTCTTAAGCGAATGGCCTATAAAGGGATCAAACACACAACCCTGGAGTTATTAGCACCATGCTCTGACCAACTGAGTAATCTCAGAATAATTGAGCTAATCTCAGGGTCAACGCATGAGGAGAGGAATTGTGACAAGCAATATGGTAAGATCAAGTCAGTGACTGAGTCTGCATATTTTATGGCAAAAGAATTGTTAATGGTTCACTGTATGAATGCTGAATGCATTGAGATTAAAGCACAGGCATTTCTTTTATTCTGCTGAATTCTTACACTAAATTTTGCACAGAGTCATTTTCCTAAACAACTGCATAAACCTGGAAAACTACATTTGCAATAGAAAAGTCAGCAAACTCTATGCTAAAAAAGTAAAATGACACCACTATACAAAAATGCTTTGTTATCTATTTGACCAGCTGTGAGGGCCTCCAACCTGAAGATTTCTTTATTACAGTGCCCTCAGTTGTCTGCTTGACTTGACTTGACAGGACAGAAGAGAATCACTTTATTAACACCATGTACACTAAATAGATCAGTTTATCCTCAAGGCAGTACTGTAAATTTTATATAGGTAATGAAGATGGTTTCTTGGTAGCAACTGGATAACAATGAAGCTTTAAAATTCTGTTGAAATTTGAGCAAAAATAATTCTTAATAGTTCTTAATCAAGTCTTAATATCTTAATTGACTACAATATATTTCTGCAATCTACAATTAAAATTACAGAATTAAAATTACAGAATGAGTTTTCAGAAATAACCTAGGCTGTTAGAAAATGCTATACTGTTATTTATAAGAGTTATAAACTATTTGTTAACAAAAGCAAGGAAAAATGTTACTGGCAGTTTAATTATTGCAATGCAATACTTGGAGCTTGTATTGCTTATTCCCGTACTTTAACCCATTCAATAAAGGTAGTTTGCTTTGGTTTGGGTTTTTAATTTACTTATTTCATTTTCCTTACTGCTACAGCTGATATAGCTTAAATTTTAAATTTTCTTCTGTATTTTTTCCAATACAAAGTTTTAAAAGGGATGTGCACAACAAGTGAGCTCAGAAATGCTACTAGTTAGCTTCTCTGCCTCATCTTTTCAGAGTAATGACTTTGGATGTGTTTTGTTTTAGTTTCAGTAACAGGTTTCATGAGTTTTGATCCTCGGGTGAGTGCATGCTTCTGGTCATTCTTTTAATTAAATATTAAATACTTTTCTAAAGACAGAAGGTCTCCAAAAAGAAAGAAATGGGAAAGTGGGAGAATTTGAATATATTCATGTGAGTGCTGTGATCTGCATCTGGACAAAATGTACAAGTTGATGGAGCTCTTTTATCACTACTTTACCTTCTTGACCAGTGTGTGTAATAGTCATTTTACACTGAATGCAGCGGTTAGAGCTGGGAAATACTGAATGTCTCCTGACAAGATGGAAGACAGCTCAACATTGTCAGAGGTAATGCTCCTTTTTTGCAGGTGGTGGTCTAATGATGTATAGACCATGATGTATGACCATATGAGGAAGAAACACTCATCTAGGCACAGGTGGTACATTGAATTGTACTGGAAAAAGGTAACAGCAGCAACAACAAAAACTATCAAAAAACCCAAAACCCCCACCACCATGAATGTCAGGAAAAAAAAAAAAATCCCTAAATAACCCTCTCCCATCCTCCAAAAAAAACCCAAACAAATAAACTTAAGGATACAAAACATATCCGTGGAGGAAACTCCTGTTGCTCTACTCATAGGCAGTGCACTAAAGTTCTACTGTTGTGTCAAAGAGCAGAAGGCACACAGACCCTTCCCACTAACCAGAGCAACGTGGCTACAATTAAGCTTTGAACAGGTTCCTGTAAAGTGGTCTGAAATCCACATAATCATCTAGGGAAGACACAGCATGCAAAGGCAAATTCCCTAAACTGCTATATGACTAAGGAGTAATTTCAGCAGTTTCATATGTGCTCTTCCTTCCCATCCCTTACACCCACTGTAAGAGATCTCTGGCTATTTAACCTGTACATGAGAATCATAGAATAGTTTAGTTTGGAAAAGACCTCTGAGATCATAAAGTCCAACCATTAACCCAGCACTGTCAAATCCACCACTAAATCATGTCCCTAAGCCCCACATCTACATGTCTTTTAAATACTTAGAGGGATGGTGAGTAATCTACTTCAAGGGGCAGCCTGTTCCAGTGTTTGACAACCCTTTCCATGAATTTTTTTTCCCAATATCCAATCTAAACCTACACCAAATAAGGTAAATCAGTGTCTTATAGCATGCTTTCAAAGCATCTAGCACAATATGTTGCCAAGTTCTACAAAAGCCCTCTATTCAATACAAAAATAGGAATATGTGATAGTAAAGGCTGATTGTCGCAACATAGTGTTGGAGATTCATTCAAACACAAGTCTACAACATCAGCTGCATCTAAACCGCATGTTGTCTGTCTGCTAAAGCAATGTGAATATTTTGCTGTTTGTAGGACTCAGAAACAAAGTACTCCAATACTCCATCTGGTCTCCATCCTGAGAGCATGCCTATTCAATTCAGGATAATATTTTTAAGCTTGAGTTTTTCTGTACCTCTTAGAAAAATGCATTATTTGAGCACTGCCTATTGCTTTTCACTAACATGCAAATATCTTTTGGATTTTGAATAAATTCTGAATCTGAATAAATTTTGGGTGTTTTATTAGACAAAAAGATAACTAGATGATCTGGCTGCACATTTGGATGTATTTATCTAGTATATTTTCCTCTCATCTGACTCTTTTTATTCTTATTGTGACCTATGCTCCCTCCTGTTTGGATTTTTTTTCCTCATATCCATACTTAACTTAAGGTTCTTGGAAAACAGCAGAAAAAGTTATTGATTCCAGGTCATGTAAAGACAATATGTAAATAAAAATGCATAGCATTCTTATATTAACTTTTATAAGTTCACCTATTGCTGTGTGCACACTTACAGAATGTGGTTATGAACTTTCCATTAAACTCATGTGATATCCAGGAATTCAATATAATCTAGCCAGTATTGCCTCTGACATTAGTAAAGAATACTTTAACTTACACAGAGCCTCCCACAACAGGTTCTCCTTTAAAAATTGTGCTGTTCTGGTTAGAGTAATATTTGCCAAAATAGTGTGTATTTTAGAGAAAAATGATTCTGTGGAACTTGAAGCCACATATTTTTTCTAGTTAAGATAAATCACGTTAAATCAACCAACGTTCTATGAAAATAAAGTCAAGGAAATCAAACACTCAGTAGTTTATAGTCCCAGAAAACAGGGCATAGAGTTTTCATAATAAAAAAATAGGAATTTAAACATGAGAGCACAGTATTAGTTCTCTTTCTTCTTCCATCAGAGAGCAATGCTACTAATAGCATGTTGACTGAAACAGAACTTTGCAAGTAGTTGAGAGTGGCTTTTTTTTTATTTTTCAAACCAAAACTAAAGGCAAAAAACCTAATAATTTTTTAAAAAAATAAGTGGAATAAATATGGTATTGTTGTTTCAATGGTTTGCTTGTTTTTCTACTCTAAAACATTTTTAACTAGAAAAATGTCAATCATTTGCATACCTCTTATACATGCACATCTAGCAAAGTCTATGAATTCATTAAACTCAGCTGGTTTCACCAGGTCAAACTATGTAATAGCAATGTTTAATCTCTCAGTATTGCTTCATTTCTATTATCTAGACAGATATCTTCTTTTAATTCAGCAGTATAGCAAAGCCAGGCTCTCAGATAACACTGACCATCATATGTTTTAATAAATAATATCATACTTTGACCAATTTTTTTGGTTGCACTTGCATTCTTTCTTCCCTATCATGATGACAGGAATGCACTTAAGTAGCAAGTCTGGGGAAAAGATCTACCTGGACTAATTGGCATCATGGATCATAGTCTTTTCAGAGCCCTGGGAGCTGGAGGGCAGGGTTCATCTCACCTACCACAAGCAGCTGGAAGTTAGGCAAACAGTTGGGTTTCTCAGCAGGGTTTGCTCCATAGTCATCCGAGAGAAAGAAAAAAATCCAGATGAGGTTGCTTAGCAACTTCAAGTTTCTTCAAATAGCTGTCTTAAAATGGGATGAATTTTCCTCTGGAGACCTCCTTCTCCTTCCACTGATTATACATGAAAATACTTGAAGTGGCTGCCTAACTTCTGGACCAGTAAAAGAGGTGAAATTAATTCCATCTCAAGACCCAATTACAGCACAATCAGAGTTCTGGTTGTGCTCCAGGGAGTGTAGTGGAAGGAAACTTGAATATTGCTGCACAAAAGGTGAAGAAGTTCATCTAAATAAGTAAAGAGAATAGATATTTCCCAAATTGGTAAAGTACAACAATGGCACGTGCTGAGAAGATGATGCATTTTTGCATTGTTTTACATCCATAAACAGAGAGCAATATGGAAGAGGTCTGGGAATATTCTGCACAGACAGACTAAGATCATTATTAACAGACTTATTTATGAATTCACATTTATCCCAATTTAGAAAGAATTAAATCAAATTTATTCAGTTTTGTTTTAATCCTTTGTCATATCAAGGGGCAAAACATCATCTGACACAGCTTTGTTTCATTTTAAACAAAGATACTGCTTCTGTTTTTTTCTGTGTTTGAAACCAGCTTCTTCTTCAATGTTAGAGGAAAACAACTCTCCTCCCACGATTTTTTCAGTAACTCTTCACAACTGTCATATGTCACACACTCTAAGCAAAGAATTTAGGCATCAGGCTTATGAAGAACTGACAGTTGAATGGTTAGCAGTTCATCTTGATCAATTTTTGAATGCACATAAAAAGCTCTTAAGGACCCTAGCTATGGAATTAAGGATGGAAATTTCATGTGGAGCTAAAGTACTTTCTAACTGTTTCTTAGCAAGTCACAGATACTGCAGTATTTTTATTTTTTTTTTTAATTTTCACTGTGTCTGTAGATAGCAGGTGACACTTACTCTGCAGAACACTGTACTTGTGTCTCTTCTGAATACAAGCATTTGTACTGTTGCCCTGAAACACTAGGTAGGTTGTTAATTAGTTTGTGTGTGTACACCTGAATGAGGCTGGGAGCAGTTTCAGATAAATGTGTCTAATCTAAGGGCTTTGCTGTGGCCCATTAGAGACATGTTTCTGTAACATGAAAGGGAGAGTGGTTTATGTCTGCCCATGTAAATGGCACAGTTCCTACTGCACTACATGCTTTGTTTACATGCTTATTTTCTATAGAAGGTGCTTAAATACCCTTGTAGGTTTGGTCTTCTCTGTTGTAAGTGGTGCACATGGAGGTTCATTCTGTGCTGGAATGTATGGTCCTTTGGACTGGCCAGGAGAATGTTATATTTTTATTAATATTTAGGAAGGCCTACCTTCTTAATATTTGGAGGGGAGAAGGATTTTTCTTTTCTTAGTGGAAAGTGGATTCAGGTTATCCAAATCAAATTATTGCCTTATTTCCTGTACCAAAAGAATATATAACTTCATTATTTCACCTCTGCACATTAAGCTAATTTGTTTCACAAGTACATTTTGGAAAAGTGTATTGCTATTGCAATTAAGTGGACAATTATTGCAGAAATGTTGAGAAATTTTTCATTCAGTGTGATTTTTCAAATTTCTGGGAAATGAGAAGTCTTTTCCCCAAGCAAAATAGTTTCAAAATATTTGCAGATTAAGACACAAAGGTAATCTATTTGGATCAGGTTAATCAAAGCAATTTAAATAATTTTGAAAGTCTTAATTACATGCAGGAATCATATGGTCACAGTTTTGTCTGCAAACCATGGATAAAGGAAATAAACAAAAAGCAACCAAGATTTCTCAGTACTTTCAGTGAACCAGTATTTCCAAGAAAAAAAACACTATTAAAGATTGTGACTAGGACTAATTATCCATGTAAAAACTGTTTACATAAGACTGAAAAATAAAGTTCTAAGTCAGTTTATAAAAGAATTGTGACTGGAAATCCAGCTTGGCACTGATACTTTCCTGTATGTTGCTTTATTTTCACTTTCTCTTAATGTATTTTTACTTTCCATCCAATATTTGTCATTTTTACTTGAACATACGACACTTTACTTTTCGTATATGCAATAAATAATTCTTCTATGGTCATTTTAGTAAATTGATTGAAAATCTGTACAGTTGAATTCTTATACATAGTTATACTAGGTTTATGTACTTTCAAAACCTTCACCAGCTTTAAACCGATTAAATGTTTGGTAAACGTGAAGGCCTTGCTGCTATAAAATCTGGCCTGATCTTTTAAAACTTCAGTTCAGCAGAACATAACCCATTTTTATCTAATTTTACCATTTTAAAGCAGCATATTGGCAGACAGAGGAAAGAAAGCAAGATAACTGTGATCAATACCATTGATCTATGGATGGCAAAAAAATCAAAATAAATTAATAAATTTGAAACTACTCAGGATTTCTAAGAATATTTCTCTACATATTTAACCCACAAAATCAAGTTAACTATAATATTAGTCTTGAATCTTGACTTACTGAGGAAAACAAATTTTCTCATAGAAATAAATGGAGAAGAGGTGCATGTATGTAAATATGCATCTGTGTGGCAAATAAATCAAATCATTTTGTTCCAATTATCTAAGTAAATCATTGGGTTTTTTAAAAGGTGGGAAACATTTAAATTTAGAGATTTAATTTACTTTAAAATTCTGTAAAGACAGAATGCAGATTAGGCTATGAAACTGATTATTACATATGTTCTTAACTAAAGCTTTTACTATTTTATTTGGGAAACCAGAAACATAAAATAACTCTAGAGACTTCTTAGCTTAATCCAATGGTCTCTGTGACAATGGATTGCTTTATACATCTGTTTAAACTTCATTTTGTTTTAAACAGCTCAAAGTTTAGCAAT
Source organism: Pardalotus punctatus (assembly GCA_013400915.1). Classification (NCBI taxonomy): domain Eukaryota; kingdom Metazoa; phylum Chordata; class Aves; order Passeriformes; family Pardalotidae; genus Pardalotus; species Pardalotus punctatus. The sequence continues at coordinate 247,673 of VZTX01021837.1, read as the reverse complement.
ATGTAATGGCTCTTATCATGTTTTGGTCTTGATGTATGTTCCTTCCCACGTACATATCTTCCCTCCTCTCCTGTCTTTTTTGGGAACCTGAAGTCATATACAGAAGTAAAAGTTGCCTTCAAACAAGATAACAAGAGTGGCTGTTCCTTGCATAATTTTATCAAAGGAAGAGGCTCAATTATGGGAAAAAAATAGAAGATTTCTTACTCTCTCTCTTATGTCCTGTGCTCTGGATAGTATATACATAGGCTGGAGGCAGCCAAAATCTTGTGCTTGTCAGGTCTGATTTAGCAACAGTTGGGAGGAAATTGTTAAAAGCAGAAGGATGGTGGGGCGGGTGGTAGATTCACTCCAGTGACCTCACATCTGAGAATGCCAAGGCCTGGAGAATAAGTGTGGGAAACCCCATATATTACACCTACTGCTGTTTGTCCTCCGTCTGTTTTGAGAAGGAGAATTTCTGTGTAGAGATGACGTAGGTGTTTTGAGAGACTTGGAGGCACTCTCACAGACATGCTTGAGCTCCCTGTCTTGGGAGAGAGATCAAAGCGGAGGAGATCAGAGTACAGTGGTAAACTGCACATGCACAGGCCCTTGATAAATGTGTGAAAACAGCAGGGCCACTGTCCATCAGGATGGACTGAGCCTCATGGTGCCCATGTTCCTGCTTGCGTGTCTCTGTCCAGGTGCTTCAGGATCCTCTGGTTAGTGAGTACTGACATAAATTTTCTCATTGCATTTCAGCTGCAGTTTTGTGGTTGTTCCAGCTGCCTGCCTGTGTTGACTCACACAGTAATGTTCCAACAGTCTTTCAAAGTCATACTCTTCATCGTATTCTTTAACAAATGGATCATTTAAAGTCTTTCACAGAAAGAAAGGAAAAAGCTGGGAGAAAATCTGGAAAAGAAGCTAATAGCATTCTTTTGAAGTGATTGACTAAGTGAAAATACAGATGTTTTTAAGACTAGTTTTTCAACTAGTGGTAATTATTTGATCCAATTTCTTTATGCTTCAGAATCTTAAAATCTCTGGTGAAAATGAGCAGAGCTAAAGTTACAAAACCGATAGTTTTGTTCTTGTGAATCTCAGGAAGCCTTTGCTTATTTATATGTTTCTTGATTTTTCTGTTCAGCACTGTTCTTTTTTGACATCACACAGTCTTTCATTTGAGAACTATTCACTACATATTTAAGATTTCTGACAATGGAAAAAAATCATACTGAAGTGGCATAATTAAGTGAAGTTGTTACTACCAAACAGCAGACCAAGTTTTGCATACAGACCCTAGGCCATTTGTGGGAACACAGATTTGTGAAAATTCAAGTCTGCCTTGGCTTATCAGAAGTATTGGAAGAGATGACATGAGATATCAGCCCCACTGGCAGACCTAGACATCATTTTCTGACTACATATAGATGGAAAAACCAAGGGATAAAAATGGATCATTACTTTTCCCTTCTGAAGTTTTATTTCCACTTAGTTCTGTTTAAACAGGTTAAGTGTAAATATGTCAGGAAAAAGAAAAACTGATGGGAAAGAGTGATTGAACTCAGAATGATCTAACATGGCAACCAGCCCAACTCTGTGCACTGCTGAGTGATCTTAGCCTCTGTGAAACAAGGAAATGTTTAGAATTTCAACGAAGATTAGGTATGTAATTACCGCTTCCCATGGATGCTAGCAGACAAATCTTTGTGAAGGTAAACAAAGAAAGATGAATAGGGGTGAAAAGAGAAGAGACTTGACTCCAAGAGACCTCATAAAATATAAAACTGAAGTACAGTCTGTCTTGCAATAAAAGCATTCCTTCCTTATCCTTTTGGTGCACTTTTTGCTTTTCCATATCTCTTTCCACTGCCCACTCTTTTTCAGAAAGAGCATTTTGTATTCCTCCCCTATATGGAGTAGCCTTCTGCGTGTTAGAGCACAGCCTTAGATTTCCACCCATCTCTCCCTATTTGCTGTCACACCTACGCTTTTTCCTTTTTGGCCTACTTTTGATGTATATTCCACTTACAGTCTATATTGTAAAACTTTTTATCCCCATCATGCCACACTGTTTGCACTAGAAATGCTCCTTTTTTTTCTAAATGTTTAGCACATAATTTCAATATTTCCATCCTGTAGTAGTTACTGTGCTATATGAAATGAAAAACATAATGAAAAACAGATGTGAAGGAGCAGGTCTTTTGCTGTCTAATATATATAAATACGCTTGTTTTACTACAAACTTGTGGATGGCCTCAAGAGAGGTGTGGCCATTTCCATTTATCTGAGTGTCCTATGTCTGTTATTGAACAGATCTATGCCTACCTTGAAGCAGGTACCAGTTCCCTAGATGCTACTGAATAAACTCAAGGAAATATTGTGAAAGGATACTTTGTTCATCTCTGCAGTTCCAGGGATTCCTTTGTACCTGGATGGTCTCCTAATATTGATTAGAGTAGCCACAATGTTCCCAAACAGAAGCCAAAAGAGTGAAAAAAAGCAGAGCCATTAGTCATGCCTTTTTATCATCCAGACATCTTCCTATTACAAAAATACCTTTTAGGATCTGCAAGATTAAAACTTGCACTGGGACCTTAGGACATCAGAGATATACACTTGTCAGGAGATTTTATTTTTATTCTCTCATATAATTACTGGGACAAAAATTATAATATTTTTTCCCCCCCCAGTATTCTTATTGGGTAAAAAGTGGACCAACTGTGGAATGGAAATACTAATTAGAAATTTGCTTTCTATGTTTTACCTGAACAACATTAATTGATTTTGTTCTGGGTCTGGATTTAGCTTTCTGATATTCAAAATATTAGACCAAATTCTGCACTCTGTTAAACATATCCAGACATTGCCTTCATGACTGTGCAGCATTCAGAGAAGACCTAGTTCATTCAGAGCCAAATTTAACTGCCACTTAATTCAGTGGAAAGGCTCTGACTGGTATCTGTGAGTTACATCAATCCCTTAATAATTTCAAATGAGACCTAATGGTGAATTGGTTCTTACTAGGTACAGTGAACTGTGAATATGAGTCTGTTGAGCTCATCAATGATAGTACTAAATCAATAACAAGAGCCTAAAGAAAAAAAAATACTTAGGTTTCTTACTTGGCTTTTTGATGGAAACCTTTTGTTATAGGTACAGTTTCACCACCAGATTAAACCAATATCTTTTTTCACCCCAACTACTGAAAGCAGAGCCCTAATAACATTTCAAAACTACAAACTAGCCTCATGGTTCATCTTTCTCAGAGAAAATATTGGTACTAAGTTAATTATGCTACAAGACTTAGACAACTGCACTTTGCAGCATTTCATGCTATTCTGCTGGTGCCCACAACAGCTATCGTCAGGGTTTGTCAGTAGAGAAAGTAATGGCAACCAGTTTCTAGAAGTCCTATTGCAAATTTTTATCTTATGTCATTGACTGAAATAGTCATTAGCACCCAGGAACCCCAAAAAATGCACAAATGGCAAAAACCAAAATTTAGGATACTCCAGTTCTCTCATTTCAGTAAATGACATGTTATGCTTCAACTTAAAATGCTAGGTCAAGCAAGACACAATATTCTGTAATATTGAACATTTGGTGTCATAGTAGTGAGCAGTGATTACTTGTACCAAAAGAAGCTGCACCAGAAACCAGGAAATTCATTATTGTTGCTGGCAAAACTGTTTATTTCTGTGAATGACTTGAACATTATTAGACACAATTCCCAAAAGATCCCTTGCAACTTTGTATTATGTTCACTTTCAGGTATAGTGACAAACCCATCATTATCAATAGCTGTAAGTGACACTAGAGCTGTAAACCTACTGAGCACCCAGGGAAATGTCACACACCTTGTTTTCTTTCACCTTAAAATTGTTTGCCACTGTAGTAGCATTAGAGGATAATTTTGCATTCTCCAATGTGTATTGCACACAAATGTGTTGCTAGTAAAGATAGAGTAAATTTTCCTCCTCATGGGTATGCCTTTACCCCTGTTATTAAAACAGACCAAACTGAGCTGGTAGCATGAGGCTCTGTATTTAAGCCTCAGTTAATAAGAGGGTCCTTAACAAAGCCCTCCTCTGAACCCTCCCACTGCATTCAGTTGCAAATCACTGTTTGGCTGGCAAAGCCGCCGCACTGTCCCCCCCAGCCCCAAACCTTCTCACGCTGAGCACTGCGGCTCTATCAGCAGCAGCAGCGTCTCTGCGAGGGGCAGCAACACCTCTCCTTGCGAGGAACGTTTTTTTATTAATCAGTGGCATCGAATGGAAACCAATCAGACAGAGAGTCCCTTTGGCTTCTGATCGCTGCCTGCCTGACTTAAAAGTGATGCCGGGAGAGAGGGAGCCCTAGTGAGACGCAAGTGCATTCCTCGCTGAGGAGACGGGAACATGCAGAAGGGAGGAAGCAGGTAGAGAAGCACCACGGAGCGGACCGAGCCGGGCTCGCACAGACAGCCTGGGGTGAGTAGATGAACTTTCTGTAGCATGAGAACTGATGACTGCAAAAGAGCAGGTGCTTTCTTTAGGAGTGTCTAAAATGCTAAAGATGCCTTAGACATACTTTTTAGGGAAGAGGGAGTGGAGGGGCAGTGTCAGCAGAGCACTTTGGACATATTTATCTTAAAGAGTTCAGCACCACACCCCCCATCCCCCCGTCCCCAGATTGCTGAAATCTAAATTTCTGATACTGTATGTATGACAACTACTTGTGCATATTAAAAAATTAGCAATGCATATGCTATTTGGCAATAATATTAGAGAGTATTCAGTTTTTACTGCCATATAGGAGTAACAATATAGCCTAACTTTTGTGCAAGATGCTTTTTCACCTGTCCAGATACAAACTCTCCCCCTTTTTTTTTTTTTTTCATGTATGTGTTTGTTGATACATCTAATAAAACCAAACCCTGTTAAGAAGTATGAAAAAATAGGAGGTTTTTTTTTTTTTTTTTTTTGCTTTTCTTTCATATGTGTTACAGGGGAAAGTGCAGCTCAGGGTTCAGAAAAACTGAGAGCTGAGGGAGATGTCCCTTTGGATATCTGTATCAGTAAGTCAAAGTCAACAGGCTTAAAGTGTAAGGATGTTTTCCATAAGTCCTTCCAAACTACCTTGTCAGCCTAATATATATAATCAGAGTCCCACAGAAAGCAAAGCAGAAAGCATAAAACGTCAAACTGAACACTTGATTCTGAAGTAACCAGCAGAAAACAATTGAATGACATTTTGTCTTTTCACATGCAAGAAACATGCTGTCACATCCATTCAATTTCACTGTATGAGCTTCAAAGAAAGAACGATGTATATGAACTAAAAGGCAATTGATATCCCTTGCTGTAGTAAGGCACTGTGCATACAGTAGCCACTCACCTTGTCACAGATTTAAGTCTCAGGTAAGAAAAGGGAATGGTATTTTCTTAAGATACTTTCCATTTGCAGTAGACAAATTTACAACCAGTGTCAGTCTTGCTGTGATTTAATGATAAAAGTGAAAAAACTCCTATTTTACTGAAATCATAACAGGTTTATGTTTCATTGCTGAGTACTACACCAGCTACTCATGGTAAGGATAAATATGGATAAAAAGGCAAGTGTAAGATTTCTAATAGTTTTGGTGATGCAATCAAAGGTTTGTTTAATAAATAATATTGGTTGTAGTGATGGGAATTGCTAATGACAGATCTTTAAAAATCGTTGTTTCCAAGTCATTCTCCATATTTGAAATTTAATTTCTATACCAAAAAATTGAGAGAAATAATTAAATATTTAGAAGACTTGTGTTATAATTTGTCTGATTATTAAGAAATGTGTTAATAGAACTATGTTAGTGTTACAAGAGGTGTATTGCTATCTATATGTCAATCTGACACATAAAATATATTGTCCTGTCATTTGTATTTCACTGTGTAATAATGTAAATTCAAGAGAGAATTAAATACGTTTACAGCTAATGCAATTTTCCATTAACAAAAATATAAAACCTTATACAGTCAAAAATGTCTATGAAATAACTCTTGGTTTGGGTTTTTTAAGTAAGGTAAACAAAATTATTTTTAAATGGAGAAATGTAACTGTATCTGTACTATTACTATTTGTACCTAAAACACTTGCCAAGTCTTTTTAAACTTGATGGAGTGAGTTCAGCAAAGTTTTTCACATGTTTATTGTGTGAACAAAGTAGAGTATTTAATTTCAGATATGGTCTTGTAGCCATTATTGTAGAATATTATGATTTGTGTGTTACCAGTACATCTCACCTAAACACAAAAAGAAGTTTGGTGATGCAGTTTGTAGAGAAAATGTGGGGAGAAACACCTCTGTCATATGCTTTGTACAGCTCCATGGTAAACGTGCGTCAAGCTCATAGCATTTTCACGCTTGCCTGCGGAAGTGACCATTTGGAAAAGGCTGTCCTTCCCTTCAGACAGCAGCCCATGGGCAGGGATTTGTGCTCTCCTCTCACACGGCTGTTGCTCCACAAGGATGCTGATCTCAGCAGCAGTTGCATGGTACTGGCAGAGACACCCTCTCATCATGGCATCAGCCAATAAGGATAATTTCATTCCCTGACCTATCCACCAAACAAAATGTAATAACTGAAATCCACTAGTTTAAATGTCATCACCCATAATGCTGCTGAAAGAACAGCACAACTTAATTCTGACAATCGCTTATCTCTGGCATCAGTACATGGTTTCTGAATCTGCACAACACGGGTTGCAGGGAATCTACTGGCAGAAGTGTTTGAGAAGTAAAGCCAGAGAGTAACAGGACTGAAAATGTCCTCTGAGGATGAGTTTGTTCAGGAGATATAATCTTATAAATATAAGAAAACTGGAGTATATAGGCTATGAGAGAAGACAATATAGATATATAAATTTATGTGTTTCTTCCATGCAGTCAGAGCTATTTAACTGCAGAAGGTAACTGGAGCAAAAACCTAGAGAAAAATGCACCTCCCACTCATATCAGAATGCTGTCTGAATTTCTAAGGCTTGCAGCAGGTGTAACATGCAAATGTTATCTGCAGAAGCACTAATATTTGAACATAAATAGGGATGACTGAGTAACAGCTAACAGCATTCTGTATGTGAGGGAGTTTATTAAAATCATTTATAGGAATAAATCCAAAATTTTGCTAAAAGTGGTAGGAGGAGAAGGAAAATAAAGAAAAGGGAAATGAACAAAAAGAATTTTTGCAAAAGCAGTCAGAGCAATTTCTCCTCTTGCCTTTTAAACACACAGGAAATTGCTGAATGTTAAAAGGCAAGTTATTTTCCTGACTTTCAGTGACTGATCATGATGAAAAATACTCTAGTGGCATCGAGGACTACTTGCCGAGAACGACTGAACAGGAGTGGCGTATCTTGATCAAATCATACTATGTGTCTGCAGTGAAAAATCCTTGCGAAACTGAGACTTGGTGACTTCTGGGAAAATGTTACTAACTTCAGGAAAAAGAGAAAATGGATGCAGTATACTGGATGTACACTGCAGCTCACAAGAAGGCTCTAAATATTTTAGAAAAAAATAATCTTTTAATATGTAATATGTAATTTTATTATAGAAATGTCAGGAAGCAAAGTATGCTATTAATAATCTCTGTTCTGCAATCTTGGGAAGATTACAAAAGGACATGAGTGGCATTGTTATCATCCCATACACAGACAGTATCACACAGATACTTCACTTGGTCTCAGTTACAGAGTAGCTCTGTGTCAGAGTCAGGGATAAAATGAGGCCTTTACTTTCCCAGTCCTCCAATTTCTCTGTATGATTACATCAATGTTAATAAAAATAGATTTGTCTTGAATACTTGAATAACACTATCAATAACAACAAATGTTTCTCCTAGAATGTATTTCTGCAACTAGAAAATGATGGCCAGTATATTCCTTTGCTAGTAAAATGCAAACTTCTATAATTAAATTTCACAATTTTTAGTAGTAAGAGTAATAGAAACATCAAGAGAACATCACTTTGGATTCTGTTTCCCTATCTTAAACAAACACAATTTTCATATTAGTTAACTCCTAATGCGCTGTTTCAAGGAGCTTCAGGTAAGTACAAATTTTCTAGATGCTAGATGATGTTCAGGTTTTTTTGTCCTCAGAGGCTGTATTTGAGAGAAGGAAGCACCACCTGCATGGAAATTCTGCCGGTAATGATCTTACAGTTTTGGGCCATGCATGTTGATACTTAAGGATTCTGCTTTCCAAAAAGTACTGACAACATTTTGCCATTGCATATAAGTATTCTGAGAAAGAGGTCCTAAAGCACTTGTCCAGAATCAAAATATTATCTTTGTAAATTACTCTCAAGGAAGGATTCTGTGAAACAGAGAAAACTGTGGATAATGTGTTCATGTTTGGGGATGGAAAAAGCAGGCCTTTCTATCATTTTAAACAAATTACACAACAGCTCTCAGAAGGAGATTATCTGAATTTACATATTTTTAATAGTTCAATTTGAAGCAATTAATAATGTATACAAGCCTTTTGGCAATATATACAGGCAAAATTAGATTTAGGCTTTACTTTCAAAAAATATGATCTATTATATTGATAATCAGTGGTGCAGATTTGACATTTATACTTTGGCACCTCTCAAAAAAGAATTCAATAAAACATCAAGTTGTATAAAAGTGTTCAATAAAGGAAATTAAAAAAATATAATGATTTAACAAACTTATCTCAAGATCTCACTAAAATAATGGTTATTTCCTCTGTAATCTATCATTCAATATTTGCTCCTAAGGAGATGATGCAAAGCAACAAAGGTGTGAGTTGGGTATAAGGGCAAAGTTAATCCCTTTGCTTCTGTTTTGAAAGAAAAAATTGGCAGAGTACAAATGAAAATTAGCATTGTAAAATCCAGCCGTTATAAGTGCTGTATGATTTGGAGGTATCAGTAAACTACTCATATCTGATTTTAACAAATAAAAATAGCCCCAGTTTACAATCTGTTATATCTATATACACCTTCAGACACATATACATACATCTAGAGACATAAACCCAAGCATAACTTATGCAAATTCTAGAGAAAAATAATAAAATATATTTTAAAAGCAATATATTACAATGGGTTTGCTTAAGTTTCCAGCGCTGCATTCTGGAGGAATTTGTCTGCTTTCTTTGTTGTTTATTATAATACTTTTACATAGTTTGCATTATTCGTTGTCATTATTTTCTATACTAGTGGATTTGAATATCAAGCTTTGTAGTGGGAAGCTATTGTAAAAATGTTCTTCTTATTTTGAAGGCATAGATGCTTGTTGTGGGTAATCTCATGGAAATAATTTTGCATGTGTAGTAGAAGGAAAAAAAAAAAATTTGGAAAACATTATTTCAAAAGGAAATTCTTGTAGTTGTTTAAACTATTTGTCAGGAGAGCTCTTTGTGCCATATTCCGGAACCTGTATTCAGAACAAGTAACATTTTGCAATAAGACTGGTCCCACTGAAGCCAGTGAAATTACTTTTGTGCATTTCCCTTACCAAGAGTAAAAATGAGTGCTGAATCTGTGTTCTTATAATGATGCTATCTGATAAAAATTTATATTTTCCTTAGAGTAAATATAAAAGTATTAAGTTACAGAAAATATTCTTCCATTTCTTGGAAGATTTGCAATAATCCTTATATTTGCTTTCCAAATGCAAAAGGTAATTTCATTACTAATGAGAATTCAGACTGGTAGAAAAAAATGGATTTCTATCTAAAAAATAATGTAGTCTCTTAATTCCTTTGTTATCTGTATCCCATGGATTACCAGCAATTGAGCCAGATCTTGCTCTTAATGGTTTTAAATTTGTGTTATATATGACTTCTTTCCTAGTCAAGACAGCTTTCTGGTTGGATTTACATCTTTTCTAGAGTAAGATAATAAGCAAAATCCCTTGTGTTCTAAATAAAATTAATTAATCTCATCAATTTTCTTAATGGAGATAGAACTACTTGTTCTACAATACTGAAGGTGATTGTTCTTCGCTTAGTAGTACTACTAGTAGTAGTAGAATGAAGGCTGAAAACTCACATATTACTTGAAGTACTGATTTTATGCTATTTTAATTACATTTGTCACAGTTTGATAAATCCAAGCTTCTGGTAGTGCCTGCTCTTCCAGTTATTGTCTTCTTGAAAAATCTATTTCTGCTACCAAACCATCCCTGCACTAAGCAAAAAGACTTGCAAATCAGAAAAGTATGTTGTGTTTAATGCACTTATAATCACTTTTTAATGCAATTAAAGAGAATAAACTCTCAAAACACTTGGTACAGCTGCTCTCAGGTACCACTGGCCAAAAAAATCTATTGGTTGAGACCATTTCCCTGAAGCTTTCATTCAGGAAAGGGGGAAAAAAGCACCATTTTTCTCAAAAGGGGGAGTGAATTAGGAAGTGGTTAGACTGCACCACAAACTGAAGTTTTTGCCAAAAAAAAAAAAAGTTCATCCATACTGAAAGGTTGAATCTAATAAGTAATGATTTAGGAACACGCCTAGTGTTGCACGTTCAGAAATATAACTGAACTGTGAGCACTGCTAGAATGAAAGATTTAGCACTTCTGACAATGGTACTCACTCTAATAATTTATTTGCCATTTGAATTCATGCTCATGCAATTCACATTTATATTTCAGAGCAAATTTTCCTAACAGGCCCCTACAAAATAGATCCAAAGAATATACAAAATATAGAATATAGAAAAAATCATAGATAAAAGAATAAACTTCTCAAATACACAAAGGTCCTCTATGGCTTTTTTTTCTGTCTCCAATATGTTGAGACTCTAGCTCATAACACTCCCCAAACCAAAAACTTACAGACTGATTAGAGTTTTAACTACTTTATGTTTGCAAAGCAGTTATTTGATTAAATAGAGGACTGTAGTTATCCAAAGACATGGGACCATAGTTCCCTTGATTACTCAAGTGATATACTATGTAATGTCTAGTAATATATTATTGCTGATTTTAAAGAAATGTACAATTGAAGATTTGCTAAAAATTGCATATGACAACAAATGGTTCCTGCATAGTTTGTGCACAGATCTGTGTGTGTAACACACTAGGAGTAGAACATATTTATAGATCGAGTGTTGATTAGAACTAATACGAGTCTTAAAGATTAACCAGTACAGGATTCAAGTTCCTGGTCTCATGACATAAAATTAATCTCAACTTGTATTTAAAATGTATTTAACTACTTTTTAACTGGCGGATAAATTACATAAACTCAGTTACAGTTTTCTGCAAGTGTGGATAGTTTGAAACAGTAGTGATGTGCTATGCATTTGACTGAGATATTTCCTAAGATTTACATGTCGGAGTCCCAAACAATAAAAAAGCAGGGCAGAAACATTCATTGAGTTACCCAGGGCAATTGTTAAAGTGCATGTCTAGACCTACTAGAAGAAACCTTGGCAACCTGGCTGAAAGCATGTCTAGTTCTCGGAAGGAAGGAAGGAAGGAAGGAAGGAAGGAAGGAAGGAAGGAAGGAAAAGCTTCCTCTCCAAGAAGAGTGGATTCACAAACCTGAAGCAGCATAAAGATTTGTGTAAACAAAGATAAAATTCTGGATTACTTATTTTGAAGTCATTTAAAATGTAATACTGTGGGTAGCTGCAATAAAAATAGGACCAAAATGAATGTTGTAGTTTATGTCTTTTCTTTGCAAATAGAATCAGAATCAATAATTTTCACAGACTGAATGCTGAAATCTGAAAAAAACCCAAAAGACTTTAGAGAAACATAAATAAGGGGACATTGTGGCAGAATGTAAAATAAACGAATCACATTAATTTTCTGCTTCCTTCACCTCTAGTTAATTACCACTAATTAAACTTCATGTTAGTCAGCCTGTGAGTTTAGTAGAAAAATTTAAAAAATCCTGAATCTCCATTGCTTGTGGTGAAAACATACATGTATTTGTGTACACATGAATCTATATATGTATCTGTGTCAATTTTAACATTATTTTGATATACTTTTAAAGACAGAAGTGAGATTAAAAGATCTAGGGATCTAAGTATACTTATATTTCTTTGTATATCTATATGTGTACCTACATATATCAATGTAAATATAGCTCTTTAAATGTGTAATGACAGAGATTTTAATTTTTTTTTCTTTCTATTTTATGTGCACAACATCTGTGTTATGAAAGTCATGCATATACTTGCATTGTAAGGTCTCCAGGGCTCTATGTTCTAGTTCTCAACAGCTAAGGCAATATGCTTATGTGCTCCAAGTTGAGGAGACCTTTGCTTGTAATTTCCAGTTTTTATTCTACAACATCAGACCCAGAGTGGTAAATAACAGAGGAAAATACAGAAAAGCATCTGCTCTGTCTATACTGTCATTCCAGAATCATAGAATGGTTTGGGTTCGAAAGGAATTTCAAATTCCCATGGGTATTTCCCATGGGCAGGGACACCTTCCTCCAGATGAGGTTGCTCAAAGCCCCATCCAACCTGGCCTTGAACTTTTTCAGTGATGAAACATCCACAAATTCTCTGGGCAACCTGTTCCTGTGCCTCAACACCTTTGCTGTAAAATATTTCTTCCTTATGTCCAATCTAAACCTTTTTCAGTTAAAAGTCATTAGCTCATACTGAGTTTTTCATCTACCACTACCCTCAAGTCCTTCTCAGCAGAGCTGCTCTCAATCTCTTCATCCCACAGTCTGTAGTGATGCTGGGGATTGCCCCAGCCCAGATGTAGCTCCTTGGACCTGGCCTTGTTGAACTTCAAGAGGTTTGCACAGACACACTCCTTAAGTCTGTCAAGGTCTCTCTGGATGGTGTTGTTTCACGCAGGTGTATCAACTGCATCACACAGCTTGGTGTCATCTGCAAACTTGCTGAGTGTGCACTCTGTCCCACTATCTGTGTAGTTAAAAAAGGTATTAAATAGTATTGGTCCCAGTAGAGACCCTTGAGGGACACCACTCATTACTGGATTCCACTTGAACACTGAGCCATTGACTGTAAATCTTTGAATGAGGACATCCAGCCAATTCCTTATCCATGCAACAGTCTAACCATCAAACCTGTTTGGCTCCAATTTAACATCACGACTGTTGTGGGGGATCATATCAAAGGCCTTACAGAAGTCCAGGTACTTGATATCTGAAGGTACCTTGTCCACAGATGCTGTTAGTCCATCATTGAAGGCCATGAGCTCTATCAGGCAGGATTCACCCATGGTAAAGCCACATTTACTGTCCCTAATCACCTCCTTGTCTTCCACATGCTTTAATATATCTTCCAGGATAATGTGTTTCATAATCATACCAGGCACAGAGATGAAGCTGACTGGCTGGCAGTTCCCAGGTCCTCTGGAAAATCAGCTGCATTTTATTCTTTCAAGATTTCTAGAAAATAATTCCACTTCCTTCAACAAATTTGTTTTGAGGTGAAAATTCTGTGAAGGCAGAACTTTTGACTAAATCACATTAATACAATTACATGGCATGACAAATTGGTAACTTTCAGTGAAGCACTTCAATACCCACACACTTTGTACCTTGTTACAAGTATTGACAAAATTTGCACCTTCAGAGTATTTAAGCAATTATTTTAACATAGGATTTTTAGCTTCTCTTTCTGTTTCTCACCTCAAGGATCAAAGGTTCAGGAAACCTGAATTTTTTTACTGCAACGGAGTTTTTTGCATTCTTTTCCTTACTGTATGGTCACCTAAATGATCAGCCCCAAAGTAGACAATACCTCTGGTAACCTTAATTTAAATGCCCCTTTACAATGCAAATAAAAGTTGACTTCTTATTCCTACTTCACTTAATTGGTCCTGAAGTTTAGCATTATCCTGATAATTGAAAGGTCAAATGATATGAGCATGCTCCTTTAAAACAGAGATTTCCAGCCCAGTGACCACTATTAAATATCTGAAGAACAGGAAGGACAAGAAAGACATAGACTTTGTTTGTTTGTTTGTTTGTTTTGGCAGGTAGTCTAGTGGTTAATTCTAAGGCACATTGAATGAAGAATGAGGTTTTCAGCATTGCCACAGAGCATCCAAGATTTCTTATCCTATTTATAAAAAAGACAATGGAAGATGTTAAGATTTGAATATAAGCTAGTCATAGGACAAAGTCACCATCTTCATATACAAGCAATTGTTTTCCCAGGTGTGGTTGACAAACAGCAGCACCAATCCCATTCAGAAACAAAGAAGAGCTGTTATTTGCCCTGAAATATAATGGTGTTCATCTTTGAAGGCAACATGTTTTGTAACTTTTTTTCCAAAAGGAATGTTGCCATATGACATCTTAAACAGTTGAGACTTGAAATTGATTTATCTTAATACTTCACCAGCTGTATTCTTTAATTCTAGGAATGGATGTTAAAACTTGTAGGTTATCTCACTGAAAACTTAATAAGTATTTGTCAATGTTAATTTGTTTTACTATCTACAGTTCCGTGCAATTACATGTAAAAGAAATTCCAACACAATAATGTAAACCCCTCAATATTTAAATGCAGAGACATATATATATTTTACTTAGATTATATATATATGTACATATGTATCTATGGGCATAAATAAGTGTAATTAAAAAGTTGAAGTTGAAGCTCTTACTTGTGTCATATACATTGTAATTTCATTGAGTGCATTTGGTAGTGAGCAAGAATGACACAAGATCCCAGCAGAAACTTAATATGCATGGAGCCAGTTACAAAAATTATTATGTTCCAGAATGGCAGCAGTATCATAACATTTACAACATTTATCTCTTTTCATACTGTGTACCACTCCCTAGGGTGTACCTTTACTGCCACCCAGAGCAACTGGCCTCACTGTGTTTCTGCTGTGGTTTGAGCTGGGGGATTATTGCGTTTAGTGGGGTCAGAGAGACTTGCTGATTTGAAGAGAGGAGAGTAAGGTGTTCAGAGTATCTGAGTGATCCTCGGCCTGCTGGAAGCAAAGAAAAAGAGGGTGGAAACCTCCACCCTACAGTGTCAGCAAAAAATTCCATTTCTCATGTTCTGGAGACCAAACTGGTTTAACAAGCATAAGAAAAGATCCTTTCCCCCACTCCAAGTCTCACTTACCTGTTATCCAAAAGAAATATTGTCATCAACATGTTTGTCTCAACATTTTATTGCTATTAAAACAGTGAAAGATTGAGAAGGTTAAGACTAAGAATTACTAATGTCTGTACTCCATCATTAAGAGAACTCCAGAAAAGGACAAGGAATGGGCTAAAGCATAGAATCGCACCTGGTCTAAGTATGTGCACCCATATCACTGGACATCCATAGCTTATCATGCTATTAGGGCAGTTATTAACAAGGCTACTGGTGAGTTATATACTCAAATATGTAATATGTGTGCCCAATGATATTGATTGCTTGACAAAAATTATAACTAATAGCTAATAGAAATATTACTATTATTTCTCCATTCCCTCAACATGGAAAATACTGCATATTACTTAAGTGAAATTCAACTTATCATTTCTATATTAAACACACTGAACCCAGCCCAACAGAACAACATAGCACTACCTAGATGTCTAGGGATACACTGGTTTAAGTGAGTGGTTGTTACCCTGTGAGCTTGCAAAGGTCTACGGAGCCTGTTTTGAAGAGAACTACACAAAAATATACAGGCCAATTACAAACAGGTTGAAATTTGTCATACAGAATCACATTTTCCTAATGGAAAATATTTATAGTGTCTGTAATCTGTAGTAATCAAAAAGGAACAATTTAGAACCACGTCTACTGCATTTTCAACAGATTAGAGGGGTATTAAAAAAGATATGTGGCCTAAGTAATGTCATTTGTGTTAGATCATAGACTGCAAACAAAGGGAGAGATTGTGAAAGAATTGGGAGTGGAGAATTTTTTATTCATACACTGTTGGGATTTTGATATCACTAAGAAATCTGAAGGACAAGAGGATATTCAGGAAGGCACAAACAGTACAGTTTTAAAACCAAGACATTTTAAACATCCTAGTTTTAATAAGAAGCTATTAACAAATTCAGAAGATTGCATGGTTATAAGTCTATATTGTTTAAGTTCAAGTTTTGCCTTTGACTCCATCTTCGATAAGAATAACCAAATCATTTTACTTCTGAATTTGAAGTCCTGTTAATTTACTGGTACAATGGGAGAGTGTAAACACTTATAGCTTATTTTTCAGAAAAAATATACATACTAGATTGAATAACACATTTTTCAATTGAGCTCAGAACAAAATACTGAATGTAAATCTTGAAGCAAGAAATACTAGGACATGAGAAAATGATACAAATGAGCACATCACGTGCAATAACAATATGGTTCTATCTCACGGATCTGAAAGAAGATCATTGTTTTATTAAAGACCAAACAAATTAGTATTCCTCTGATGCCCCTCAGAAATTGCCAATTACCAGTCAGTAATTACAACAAAGTATTTCAAAGTGTTCTATGACAGCAATCAAGTATAAGCTTTAGGTAAACAACAGAAGTGCACATAGCTCTGATGGAAAGCTCGTCATGGTTTAGCTGAATAATCTCATGGACATCTGTAACATTTAGATCCAATCTTTATAAAGGGAGGAAATATTGTCACAGTCATTAAGAGACCAAGCAGAGGACTTGAGAGCTGCAAAGGGACAAAAAGGGCAGAATGCACTACACAGATGAGCACCGGCTTGTTCAGAATGCCTGAACCAGGCTTCATGAACTGGGCAATAGTAATAGGGTAGAAATGGTTAACTGTTTTGTAATCAGGACTAATGTCAAACTATTAGAAATTTTTCTTTCCAGTCCCTTCACATCCTTCCTCCTGCATAGGGATTGGTATGTGCACAGAATCCACATTATTTGTATAATGTGCATGTGTATAAAATGTGAGTAGATAGATAACATTAAATTACAAAGCCAATTAGAATACATTATGTGAACAAAACTATTTGGATTTTTTTTTTTTAATGTATTCTCTTCTGTGCAGAAGTCATTGGTATTCAAGCAAACAAGTGGAATAAAATCCATGTTGCTTTCAAGGTAAATGTCAGAGGAAACAGTATTGTAAAATGCCAACAGATAGTGATTTCTGATACAGCAGAGGATAAAGTTAGATGAAAATACAGATAATTATAAAGAGGCTTCTCTCTGCATAGGCTTGGAGAGAAAAGTATATCTTCTTCAGCTACCAAAGTGAGTTTGAAATATAATTTTAGTATAACTTAAAATGAGATAAATATAATATTGTGAACAAAGTGTTTATAAAAGTAATCAATTATTTTATTGAAATAAAATAACAGATAAAATTAATTGCTCTGCATGAGTACTGCATAACAAGAACAATAGACAAACACAAATTATACACAGGGCTAAAAATCTTTGGTTTAAATTTTTAAAATCAAAAGTATACATTAATAATGTGTTGAAGAAGCCATGTCTTTAGAAGGCATTAGAAAGTATATATATCACTGAGGAAAATTTCATTAAAAGGCAGAGAGACAGAGGCAAAGTGGAAAAACCATAGAAATGCAACAGAAAACTAACTGCAAGCCACTGTATTTAACAGAATGTTTTTACTGACTTTGACAACTTGTAAGAAAGTCCTAAAATGTCCTGAAAATACTAAGAGAGAGAAAAATATGAACAATATTATGCACACCTGGGCAGAGCAAATGCAGTACATGTAGGTAAGACAAAAAAACCAAAACATCCCTACAAAGATTAATTGGTCATTGAAATAATGTCCTGTGTAAGTGATGAAGCAAAAAAAAAAAAAAAAAGAAAAAGAAAATAAAGAGTGCTTTACCACACTTAAGCTTTAAATACATACCAAAGTAGAGACATACTGAAATAAACGTTTTAGAAAAATGCAGAATACATTGGCTTTCAGAAAGAAAATATAAAATTATCATTTTATGCACCATAGAGAAATCACTAGAAATTGGGAATTCCATCTATGAAGTCACTACTTAAATTCTTATTAAGGCCATTTTTTAGTGTAGGTGCAGATACAACTTGCATTGGAAACAGACAATAATTAAGTAATCTTAGTTCACTCTATGACAGAGGACTTATATGATTAAAACAACACAATAAATTGAAAATATGAATGTTATTGACTTGGTTATGGAATATTTAAAGTAAGTCTGATGATACATAAAAGAACTTCATTGAATATAATTGGAGTAAACATGAACATATTTTCAAATGCAAACAGCGAAAACAAAAAGTAAAAATATGGCTACAATAAGCACTTTTATTTTTAATTACCTTTGCAATGATCACTTCCAAATGAGGAAAGTTTCACATATAATATATTTTGCAATGCATTTTCTTTTATAATTTCAACACTTGTAAGCTGGTGTTAACAAAAGTATTTTCTTATGTATTCATCAGGACAAAAAGGAAAAGCTAAAGACAAGAAATATGTTTAACCTCAAGTTCATAATTTCTTTTATGATGACTTAATGGCAGTTAATAATGTATTTTTTTTGTGGTATGAAATTAACTGCTCTGCAAGGCTACTCACTTTCATTATGACGCAAGTGGAAGGGGGGTCCAGTATGGAAATTAAGATAAAGTATTTAATTTTATATTAGATACAATTTATTCAATAACTAAAGTGACTTTATTATTTCATATGAATTACTAAAACATTTCATTTCACAACAGTAATGATGAAGTGGAAAGCTGTTTCCATATGGTGAGGCAATATAATAAAACTCATAAAATATTAATAGTAAAACTGAAAACAAATTTGAAAACATACCAACTAAAGAATTTTGCTTTTATGTGAAACTTGAGAAAATGCTGGTAATGACGGTAAACTTGATGAAGATAAATAACTTCTCATTTTTGTAAGTTTTGTGTTCAAATATGTTGCTGGAGCAAATTACATGGAGGTCACGTCACAGGCTGTTTAACAAGGTGCATCATAGGCTGGATTGACTGTATGTCATAAATAGATATGAGATAAGAAAAAACTACCTAATGAATTTCAGAATGGAGAAGAAACTGCCTAGGTGCTTTTTTCAGCTAAACTATTTTGAGGTGGAATGTTTATTCCATCACGCTTTATTCAGTTATTTGCTTTTCTCAAGAAAATCTGCAGTCCTATTTGTCTGCTTTTCAGTGGAGTCACTTTTAAAGTTTATCATAACCTCAATAACATAGAAGTTTTCCTAAAACTTGTCTATATATTTTATTGCAGTAGAAACTATAGGTAATATCAGATATCACTGTGGTAAATACCAATTTGTGTGAATGGTGCTTATTCCCAGGCAAATGCTATGTTTAAACTTCCACAAAAAGTAGCAGAGGCTCTTAAAATGCATGGAGAAAGTACTGCTCTTGTAAATATTTCCAGTGAGAAAAATCTCAAAATAAATGAAACAATAGATCCAGTGTAACACAGACTGTTTTCAGAATTGCTGAGCATCTACAAAACTAGCTTAATTCTTGGACCTGTAGATGGCAGCTCTGAAAAAGTCAGATCCATGATTCTTGAGCTGGGTAACTGGAAAGAGTGTTTCTAAGGGACAGCCATAATTCATCTAACAAATAGATCCCATGAATGGAATGTTCATGTGTAACTTTATATACTTCTCTGAAGAACATTTATTCTCCTTTCCTGCACCTCTGTTGTTCTCAAGTGTTTGTATCTTCGCTCTTCTTTTTTCTCATCCTCTCGGTGCTTTCCTCATCTCCTCACTTGCTCTTTCTCTTCCCTATACTTGCCTTCCTCTTTTCTTATTTACTCAGCATTCATGTCACCAAAGACTAAAAGCAAACAAACAAAAAAACCCAGAAACTAAAAGACATTATGGTTTTGATTACATGACATATTATTCTATAATGTTTAATTTTACTTAGGAATAAGAAGAAAAATACTAGAAGAAATTACATTCTGTACAAGGGGTAATGTATTTTTGCATGTATGCTTTGAACCACAGAACTGGCATTTGTACTTGCATATCTGGAATTTTAACTTGGCCTGTCTTCTTTCATTTACCAAATAGATCTGTAAAATCAACATTTACATTACTTTCTGCCAATTACGTTGCTGCAAAATAATGAGATGTAGTCACAGACAAACAATGGAGTTTCCTATTTGTAAATCAACAGAAAAATCAAATTCATACTTCTGTTAAAAATACTAGAAAGAGATTAAACAGCTATCAATACTCCTCTGATGCTGAGAATACCATAAATCCTTCCTCACAAAGTATTACAAGACTGTGCTGGAATCCCAATGTGGCACAGGGAACTCTCCAGAAAAGAGAATGCTCTAAAGAAATTGTGACAGTAAAGCACATGTTATTGATCACTCTGTACTTTTCCATTCTACTCTTTCAGAAACATTCTTGTCCACTGACCTTTCAGATATGAAGGCAATCTAGTCCATGTTTTCCAAAATATGGGCAATGTCTTTAGAAGTGCTGTGTTCCTCTAAGCAAAAGTTTAATAACTGGAGGTCTCAGCAGTTATTAAGAGCAGTATTTTAGGTCAATCTAAATTTTTACAGAGACATGAAATCAAAGTATGTTTAGCAAATACCTTAGGCACTTTTATTTGATAGTTTTATATTTATATATATATATATATATATATATATTTTCCATTTCAAAAGATAGGAAATAAGTAAAAAGACACTAAACTATTTTCTCAAAATTAGTAAAAGTTCATGTGGTGAAATTAAGAGCAAGAGAAATTATTCCAACTATACTTTTTTCCGTGATGGGATGTTTGTTAAAGCATATTTGTCTTTAGTGTAACCACTTCACTCAGCTCCAATCAGATTATTAGCATGTATTTTCTAGTTCTGGGTTATACATATTAATATAAAGCAAACAAACAAAAAATCACCTCAGAACAAGCACCATCTTTAAGAAAAAAGAATAAAAGAATTTATGCAGCTTCACTGTCCCAAAAATCACAAAGATATAGTATAATGTTATGGCTCCCTCTTTTGGATAGCAGATATCTAGTATTCAATAGTAAGAAAACTCATCATGTCCTTAACACCAGAAAAAACCCAAAACACAAGGCTCTCTAGTTTCCCCCTAGATCTTGCTTAACAATTATTAATGCAGTCAATAAAAACAAGCTTTTTATATGTTTTTTGCAAAATGCAATTATATTCTAGGTCTCGATTATACAAAATAGATATGCATTTCCAAGATAGCACTGTAGTTAGAATATTTTTGAAATATGTTAAACATTAGTCTATAAAGTACCTATAAAAACTGGAACATGAAATTCTGATGGATTACTCCTTATTTTAGCAGTGTTGTTAATAAAAAATAGAGAACAATAAAGAGATGATTGATGAAAGCACTTTAGCTAACTTATCCTCTGAACAAGTGACCAGAAAGGAACAAATTTTATTCCTACACTATTGTTACGTCGTATATAATTGTGAGTGAAAAATGAAATGAATGGTCACTTGGGTTCTTCCCTTAGAATATCCAGCATAAATGCAACCTAGTTGAAAATCCACAGATTTATATGCATTGGTTTTGGGAAATTCTTGCACATACCATTGAAGAAGAAGAAAAATAAATCTGTAAAATAAAATGTGTTTTATTATGTAGGAAAGGTGAGGAAAAATAAAACTGTTAAAATGTATCAGTCAACGCAAAATAGTGACTCCTGACAGAAGTTAAACTTCTATAGTTTAAGATTTTTTCCTAATGCAAGATTAGTAATCATTGCTGACTTTATAGATATAGTTGCATTTAATTCTGAACTTGGATTTTGCTTTCCCAAGTATTGAAAGCATACACAATTCTTTTACATTAATATCTAGTCATAATTCCACATTCCATAAGAGGTTCAATTTTCTTCATGTATCCATGTATGCTGAGGTGAGACAACTAGAAATAAAATTTTTGCAAAAAATGCCCATGAAAAATTCAGTAGCACTATTCAATGACTTCAGCTGCATCAGCTAGAAGGCAGAGTTTATTTCACTCAAAACCCCTTCCTATTGCTTTCTTATTACTGTTATATAAAATATTGATGTTGGGCAGGCACATATAAATGAATTTATGTGCAGTTTTTGTTTAGCACTTTCTATTACTAAAAATAGCCATTCCTGAACAGTCATTAAGATGTTGAGCTATACAATTATAAAATTAGCTGGATTTATATTAACTAACTTAAAATTGTTATATCATGGTGCTCCTTTTTATTACACCATGCCAGCAGGTTTTCTCTTCTCAGCATCCAGAGCTGCAATAGGACAATTGCATTTGACTATGATGGGTCATTATTATTCATTTTATTTATTACTAACAGTTACTATAAAATGTTTATTTTATAATCAACACTGCAGTAATGAGATTTAGATGAAGGTACATCTTTCCCATGAAGAACTGCCTGTGGATAGTGCATATAATGACAGTGTTTCAGAGTTAGGAAAAACAAGGCAATTTAGCAAGCCTTATTGAAAATAGAAATTAGGTTGTTTCACTAACTGATGCTGCATACTCCCAGCCATACCACTAAAAGATGACAGCAAAATTTGGCTGTAATAAAGATTGCAGAATCATAAAGATAAAAAGAGGGAAGAAATTAACTTGTACAAGGTATAAGTTTGTTTCACATTAAATATCAATTCCTGTTTAAACCAAGAAAAGATTAAAAAAACAGCACCTACATACACATCCCTAGGTATAGATTAACTATGCACCTTTTTTTTCCTGTTATATTCTTGAGTGAATTTGTTTTCAATGAAGTCATGTATTTATCACTTGCTTTAGCTGTCTGAAGCCCAGAGAAAGATATGTCTCCTCATATGTCATATATCTTCTGGCATTCCATGGCTGCCTTGCTCCTCGAGCCATTTCTCCACATATATCCTTTTCCCTCTATTTTTTTAGGAATGCAAGAAGGAAGGGAGACAGTTGCAGGCATTTGAATTTATGCAATAAAGATTTAAAGCCAGACTATGCACCAGCATTGCAGGCAAAGCTAGATCAAGAGTACTAGACCAGAAACCATAAAGCAAACGCTTTGCTATATCTACTTCTTTCAGTCATATTTCTACTCTTTTTTTCACTCTGAAACTAGAACCATATACATGGTTTCATGCTGTTATAATTTTGCTTTTTACTGACTTTTAACAAAAAGGACAAGGAAAATACAGGAGGTAATTCTGAAATGCTGTCTGAAAAGTACTCTGTGTGTTTTGAATTAATCCAAATAAATCACATGAAAATCTGAATGTTCTGAGAATTAATGCTGAGGTACAGATTATTAAACTGAAATCTGGTTCAGGCATTACCAAAGGAAAACTGCGACATGCCATTTTAAAGATGACTTGTATTTTAAGAGAAATAAACTAGTTATTTCCTTCTCTGGTAGCTAGAACCAAAGGAACAAAAGAGCAAAACAGTCAGCAATACTGCATTGTCACCAGAGCACAATTAAATTATTAAAGACAGATGCAGATGACATATTTCTCTACTTTTTTATACAGTTCCAAGTGAGTCTGAAGTCTTCTGAAATTGCGTGCCATGGGAGCATCAATAAACCACATACAAAGTTTTCACTAATGGTACTAATCTGACAAGGGTGAATTCAGGAAATACTACAGGAGATCTCAAAACCCCATCAGGGGAAAAATATAATCGAATTTTCAACATGAAATGGAACATTAAAGCCAAACTCTGAGGTACTGGTCAGAGTTGTTGGGCTTCTTTGCAGGCCTTTCAAATAGCAGAGGGCCGCATCTAAGCTATTAACTCTTGGGAGAGAATATAAACCCTTAGGAAACAAAGAGCAGAACAGGGCTCCACTAAAAAAGCACATACACCCAATGGCCAGAGCTATGTATCAGTGTGATACCCTTTCTGCCATTTCATCAGAGGATGGGGAAACATTTTAA
Organism: Pardalotus punctatus; assembly: GCA_013400915.1. Classification (NCBI taxonomy): domain Eukaryota; kingdom Metazoa; phylum Chordata; class Aves; order Passeriformes; family Pardalotidae; genus Pardalotus; species Pardalotus punctatus. Next base: position 223,807 of record VZTX01021837.1, on the reverse strand, counting down.
CAAACTGAATGTTAAAAAACTTCTTTGGGAAGTTCCATGAAAAACTTTACAATCGGTGCTGGGCTTGTGGCTACCCAATGTTCTGTGGTTCATTTGTTACAGTTTTCAGGAAAATAGAGAAGGAGTTATAAACCCTTAAGGAAAAATGCCACATCAGTTTGTTTATTTGTTTATTTATTTATTTGACCAGGGACTCAGCAGAATATCTCATTTCAATACAGTGGGATTTCAGGTTGTAGTAAATGGCAGCAACTTCACACATGCCATCATGAATCTTAAAATTGTCAGTGTTGAAATTGCTGAAATATTCATTATTTTCTCTAACCTTTCCCTTGAATTTCCTCGTTACCTGAAGGTTTCAAAAGCAATACCACATTTTAAAAAAAACTGCTCCTGCAACTTGTTCCTGGTAGAACTGAAACTAAGCCTGAGGTCCAAATGAGTGAAACTGTTTCAACACTTACAAAGAACCACAATAGTTAGACACATGATGTACTGGGGAAAAGTCAGTGCAGCTTTTCAATAGGAAAAGGGTTATGGTCAGGGTTAGGGTTAGGGTTTCCTGCCTCACAGACCTACTCAAATTATCTGAGGAGCCATTAAGCATATGGGTAGCTTTGATCTCTTTGATATGATCTAGCCGTGCTTCTAGAATGTTTTGACAAGGGTGACTCACCAAAAGTTCTTAAGTACTCATGAGCTAGAAGTGAAGGCCCCTATACATATACCAGTAATTTATTAAATAATAATAATTTTAATTAAAGTTATTTAATGTAATAAATATATAAATAAATATTAATTAAATAATAAATCAATTTAATTGATTAAATTAAAGAAATCAGCAGGGAGAAGCAAATAATGAGTTTTGACATTGAAGTGTCTGTTTCAGTATTCCACAGGGATCTGTACTACAGCCAATACTGCACATACTCATAAATAAACTGAGAACAGGTTTGGATATCAAGGTGAAAAACTTTACAAGTGACATTCAGCATGTGCTGGGATAAAGTTAATTTTCTTCATAGTGGCTAATGTGGGGCTGTGTTTGGATTTGTGGTGGAAACTGCACGGATAATGCAGAAATGTTTTAATTTCTGCTGAGTAGGGCTTACACAGATGGGGTGCTGTGAGGGTCAGAGCTTTTCCTGCTCCTCACAGCCCCCCACCAGTGAGCAGGCTGGAGGTGCACAAGAAGCTGGGAAGTGTCACAGCTGGAACAGCTGACCTCAACTGACCTAAAGAATATTCCAGACTATATGGCATCACGCTCAGGATATAAAGTTTGGAAAAGAGGGACATTCAGCATAAAGTTTGTTTGTCTTCCCAAGTAACCATTAAATGTAATGATGGGGCCCTGCTCTCCTGGAGATGGCTGAACACCTGCCTGACTATGGGAAGCAGTGAATGAATTCTTTGTTTTACTTTGCTTGTGTGTGTAGCTTTTGTTTTACTCATTAACTGGTTTTATCTCAACCCATGAGTTTTCTCACTTTTACTCTTCTGATTCTTTCCTCTGTTCCACCATATTGTGAGTGAGTGGCTGTGGTGAGTGAGGCTTAGTTGACACCTGGGGATAAACCACTATGACACAGCACAATAAAGCCAAAGGGGTGTGCAAAGGAATCTTATGACTGTGGTTACACTAATATACTTCAATTGGAAAAAAAACTTTGTGTTGCACTTGTCCTAATGTTTTCAATGTTATTACAGACCCTAACATCACTTTAGCACGTACCAACTGTCACTCTCCCACAAAATTCCCATGGTGATATCTCATAGGTGGCATGGACATGGTAGACCTGCTTTGGGTTCAGACAGGGAAAGAAGAAGAAAGTTTAGCCGTAGGGATTTGAGCCTTGCCATGCCAAGTGATCTCTCCCTTACAATGGTCTGATAGCTACAGGAGTTTGCCATACTTGCATTTGAAGTCTATGCAATACAGTGAGTGGACACCCAAATGGTACATGATGAAATTGTTATGAAATTATGTGAAGCCACACATGTGGTAAAACCCAGACTATGCATTTAAAATAATAAAGTCTTACTACAACCATTGGGGAATAACACTATAATGTAACAAGAGGTAATACATGAAAACCTTAGCCCAGGACTGTGTGGTCAATGAAAAAGCAAACTATGCCATATATCATGATGAAATTAAGTAGAGAAAGTGATTAAGCTGCTGTTTATATAAGCATGAAGCAACAAATTATGATTGCCAATCTCAAGAGATATACCAGAAAAAATAGAAGAGATTCAGAGGAGGGCTACAGGTACAATCAAAATTCTGGCACAGCTTCCATATGAGAAATGATTAAGCAGGCAGTCCCAGAGCTTTCTGTCTTGGAAAAAAGACAGCTGAAGGAGAAATTGATTTAAGTCCATACATTCATCAGTGGCAACGAGAGTGGAGAGGGAATAACTATTTACCGTGGCTTCCGCTGGCTGTACTCATTGTCTAATGAAGATGTCACTTACAATGTTCAAAAACAAACAAAAAGGGTTTGTTCTTTTCACAAGACTGTTAAAATATGAGTCCCTTGCAGAATATTGTTTCTCTGGGACGCTTACATGCTTTCAAAGAAAACTTTGAGAAAGTCATGGCAAAAGAGAATCTACGGGGGACTGTTACCTAATATTTGGAGACTGAGAAAATATACAGAAGAAAAGCTATTATATGCTTCTCCACACTTAGGCACTCCATGACTGTCTGCTTTGTGAAGACATGCTTATTTTGTACTACCAGGTTACTAACAGAATAAGCACTACTTTATTACACTTATTTTGAATTTACTTATGTTTCATGTTGGTCTTTCATTAAAATGATGTGAGCGAAAGATTTTTTTGGTTCTTTGTTGGGGGAATGTCTTTAATTTTTAAAAAGAGATTCAGACCTAGAAACAAGAAAAAGGAAAGTTATAATTTGTGTTTCTGAGATCTATTTTATTCTTGCAATTAGAGAATTATCATCTCTAGGTCTTTTAAAGTGTTTGTTATGGAAAATATAGGATGAAACCTCAGCTGCATCAGATTCCTTTTAGACTACATGATAAAAATTAATAGCAAAAAAAATTATTTTAAAGTTATGCATTATTTCTGTGCACAAATTCCTGTGTTTGCAAGAGTCCTGCTCAGCTCTGTGAATAAGACTTTTCTGGATTGTGTGGTTGCATTGGAGACAGCAGAAGGACATAAAGGAGACTGAGCTCTAATAAATGACAGCATTCAGCAGCTGCTCAATTCCCTGAGGAAGGAAGCAGCAACAATGGGCTACAATTACATTCTGAATTTGCTAACCACCTTTAATTGGTCAGCAACTCAGTTTTTCCAGTCCAGAAAAGTGAATGTATAATCCCTTGCAGGCAGTAATTAAGTCCTTCTATATAGGAACAAGATTTCTTATGACTCAGATGAGATTGAGGAAAAAAAAAAAAAAAAAAAGAAGAAGATGGCAGAGATTAAAGTTTTTAAAAAGACTTTGAGACACTAGCTTGAAGATGTCTTTTATGAGAAATTCTGGCTTGTAACAACCTCTTGGGCCATTATACAAGCTGTAGACTCAGGAAGTTTAGCAAGCCCTCATTGTGGTCTGTGCCATGCTCAGGAGATATGCCGAGATAGGAGGCACCAGACATGGAATCTCAGAACGCTTCGTTAGGAGCTGGCTGTGTGACTAGAGTAGACTGATGCATAATGAAGCAGCAAGAAAAAGGAATTTAGTGAAAGCATGTAGTCTCAGTGATCAGAAGAACTGGTAAGTCCTGTCATTAACAGTGCTGCCATAGGTGAATCTCATCTACTTCAAGCAGAGAGACTAATGAGAATCAATATGTCTGGAAAATAGGGGCCTATGCCTCCAGATATGGTTTTGGTTTGTATCTGCCAGATAGAAGGCTATGCTGCTTATAAAAAAATAAACACAAAAAAACAAGCAAACAAACAAACAAGAAAACCCCAACCCCCCAAAACCCAACAAAAATAAATGCCTTAATTTTGATAATGGCAGGGTATCCATGTCGCAGTACAGACAATTAGTTTATGAGTGAGAAAATGTGAAACAGTCTTAAAGGGGAGGAAAAGAGAAGAATTTTGCTTTGATGATAGAACTTATTTTTCCTCATGTTTCTAAAGGCTATTCTTTAAAACCATGAATGTGATGAATGTGTTGCCTTTGTAAATAAGGTGTGGCATAAAAACTTATGATGCAACCTCATTACATGATAAGAGTGAAATGTGTTTCCTGTGGAGAAAAATCAATACTAAAGATCAAAGGAATATCTTCAAAAGTCCTTGCTTTAAGGGTTTACAAGTGTTGCATTTCCTTATTCCCCTCATGTTGATGAAAAGGACATCCTGAAAAATGTTCATTATTGGAGAAAAAAGTCTTCTCTTTATATAATGAGAAAATGCACATTTCACATTTGTAATCCAGTGACCTGCTGCTTCAGAAGCAGATATTTTAAAAGTCTCTTTTTCGCTACATTTGATACCATTGCTAAGAACTGAGAGACCCTTTTTACATGGTGGGTTGGGAGTGCTGCAGGTTTCATTTACTAGCTGAAGAAGTGATGGTCAAAGGACAAGCAGTCCAGAAACAGTTTCATCTGATCCTCAGAAGATACTTGTCCAAAGAAGGGTAGATGGCCTTTTCACTGCCCAGGGAGAGTTGCTTTAAACCACAGCTGTGACTCTGCACAATTCTGCCAGTGGGAATTGTTCAAATATGAATCAATACATTCTCTTGCCAAATCCACCCACCTGGGGGACTGGAGTTGCTCAATGTGAGTGCTATAGAGAGGGTGACTGAGGCCATGATGAGGTGAATTTGGACCTTTATCTCCAATGTAGATAGCCAAGAGTCTGGAAAAACTGTAAAATAAATGCTACCTTTCTCTTGTCACAGCAAGAGAAATGTTTTTACTAATGCATGTAGAAACCAGAGATTCATTTGCCTAAAGACATTAACTCAACAGACATTCCGATACAAATTGCTATTAGTTCAAATTCCCTAAAAATTTATTTTTATTAGTATGACTCCTGGAGTCATGTAGCTATGGGAACCTGCACTGGTGTCCCAGAAATAAAGAACTGCCTTCAGCCGTTTCCTGGCAAAATTTTCAGATGAGCTTATCTTCACTGTATGTAGTGCTGAATAGATCAGCAACCCAATAGGCAAAAAGCAATTCTGAAAACCTATTCTGAAAGGTTTGCAGTGGAAGCTGCTGAGTAAGAAAATGTTTCTTTATTAGTGTGGCCCAAGTTTCTGTGCATGAAGGGAATCTGAGTACTTGTACTCAAAGAATGGGTGCTCATCAGTCAAAAAACCTGTCCCTTAAGCTCTGGGGATCCCTCAAAAGGTACTTCAGCTCTCCTAGAAACAAATAAAGAAGACACCTTTCTTGATTACCTCAACTTTGGTTCATATGCACATTTGTCGTTTTCTTTTAATCTTTTCATCCGTAGCCCCAACCCCATCTTTATCCATGAATAAGAGACAGGGAAGAAATAAAAAAGCAAACTTTTGGGCAGAAGAATGCCAAAAAAGAATGCTGTTTTTAGAAATTCATACATCCGGAGTCTATATTCCTATCTGCAGTATGACTGCACTCATTGAATATTTGAGTGCTGCAGCCAGAGGGAAGCATGTGTATGCATACCTGGGATATCTTTAATTAGTTTGGGAAATGATAAAAGTAAACCTAGAGTGGCACAGATCCAGCCTCTTCTTAAATCTTGGTATTATCGGTGCCAGTGTGCTGTTTATAGCACAGCCTTTTGTTGCTACAGCTTCCCCATTCTTAGTGCTCAATGTAGATAAAAGCTGCATTCAGGTTTTTTGTTTTTAAAAAAAGGCTGACAAAGACAATGAGACTGCTTCCATGCATGCAGGCTACACAAGATTTATATTTGCTATATACTGTTAAAATACATACTTATTTTAACAGATTGTTTGGATCATCCTGAACATTAGTTACATCTTTCTTATTTAGAGATTGTAGCGCAATATGAAGCACTGCTGCTGCAGTTAACTCTGCTATTTTTAGCTATACACAAGCACCAGACCTTTTTCTTTCAGAACACAAAATTTGCTTCATTGTTAACAAATGAAACAAACTAATGTGGGATACATTATCAAGTTGCCGAAGGTTAGCTTTTCTTCATGTCATGCTTATGAGTGACTGTGCTGCACTAATTAAAAACATTGCCATGGCAATTGCTATAGAAACATTTAAATTGGCATCATCAGTAACAAATCCCTGCTATTGATCCCAGCAAGGCTTATTTCACACTACACCTGAAGAATCTAAATAGAATATTTTGCATTCAAAAGGACTTTAGGAGATAAATTTTTCCAGTTGTTACTGTGCTCAGGAAAATAATGTTTTTCATACAGAGATAATTCATTTACCTGGAACTGTTGTAGGATTCTGATATCAAAGTCCTTACTGCAAGGAGAGACTGCAATGGTTCCAGGCTACCACCGTTTCTATCCCTCAAAACACACAAATGAAAAAATACTTATTACCTCCACTCATATCCACTGATTTGCAAAATGGGGAAGAAAAGCAGGTTCTCAAAAATATTTGGCATTAAAATGTTTAACACATGAATGCCCCATCTTAAGAGATGTTTCCAAGAGCACTAGAAAGAAAACCATTTCCTATTCTTTGACAAGAAGAATAACTTGATATTTACTTATTAAATGATGGGAGCAGAAATCAAGCAAGAAGAGATTGCATCTAGAATCTTGATCGATTGATTGAAAAAAAAAAAAATTCTCTTTGTTTTCAGACTAAAGATCTTTGCTTCTCTTAGAAGAAATCAAAGATGTTTATCAAAGTGTTCAGCAGACACACTGACCCAGACTAATAAGTCTCTTTTTACACCTAAAAGGTCCAATTATTGCAAAAACGAAAAGCAGGAAAAAAATGGCCTGTAACTTATCTTTTTGTTTCTGCTTTATTCTCCTTGACATTAAGGATTCTACCTTTCCACTCGGTAGTAAAGTCCTGCTAATTATCAAGGAAATCAGTAGAGGGCAGCGCTACACAGAAAACCACACATTTTATGCACTCTGTAATTTCTGCCCTGGCTGGGACAAAATGTGGGAACCTAGATTCCTTTGGGAAAAAGACCCCTATGAAAAATTGGTGTTTGCACAGGGATAATTTCTTATAGTAGGGTCAGAACCTCTGTGCATGGTTCATTGGATTCCTTTGAATGAGAAAAGTTGGTCTTATTTTTCCAGACTACATCAGAATCCTTAGTTTATGTCTTAAACTCCACCTTCTGAGTCAACCAAGAGCAACTCCTGACCCGCTTGAACAGCTGACTATGAGACAAGATGCATAAGCCAAGGGCCACTTTGAAGGATTTCTTGGAATACAAAGAAAAGTGTATTATAAACATCTGCATTTGAATGAGTATGTCAAACAGTGTTGGGACAGAAAGGCATGAGGGCAATTTCAGGAAATTGAAAATAAGCAGTTTTGAAATAGCAACAGTGAAGCACTAGAAATTTTATTTACATTTGAAATTATCACAAAACTGAACGTGCAACCATACATCTCTAAAAGGCCAAATGAAAAAAAAAAAAATTGATGTCACCTGTCTTTCTCTGTTTCCAAAAAAAGAGTAAAATCAAAGCAGACTAAATCATCTGAGTCTTAGATTTGTCTAAATTTTGAAATAAGGACATTCTGAAGAGAAAATTTAAACTGTATGGCATTATTGCATCATTTCTTTTTCAAAGCAGTCTTTCAAGTCTTAGAAGTTTTGGAAAAAATATTTTTAGGATTTTTAGCAATTTTATAGATTCATTGTGTATTAAAATTTTGCCAAATATGCATGGTATTTTCAGGAATTTTTGTTTGTTTATGATTTGTTATGTTTTAATGTAGAAAATATGATATGGTCTGAGAAATTAGAGAAATAAATCAGTCATTACCTTAAATATACAAAATACAACATTTATCAGAATAGTTATGTAACAACACATAATTCATATCAAAGCAAAAGTAATCAAATCCAAAATTTGATCAATATGAACACTTGAATGTTATCATTGAGAATATATAGAAGAGGAATTCTTGAACTACAGTCCCAATGCAGCTATGAAAAAGCAATATTTGAGGACACATCAAGCAAGAATATCTCTATAAGAGATAAGACTCGTTAAGAGTCACTGGAAAAAGCTGACGGTTTGACTTCTGAATACAGTGTTTTCAAATGTGCCTGTTGCTGCCTACTTTCATTTTGCATTACCTTAAGCAGGATTTGATTTAAAAAGCATGAAAAGGCCCTTCAATCTGCCTCATATGATGCAGTGGGATGGATTTGAAGTACAAACAATGATGTCTTATGGGCTACATTGATAAATCGCTTTATTCAGTGATAAAAACTACTTCAGTCTAATATTATACAGGGAATAAGACTCATCAAACTTAAACATGGATAGAAAATTGGCTGACTTTGTTGTTTTTTTTTTAATTTTGATCTGTATCCAGTAAATTTCAATCACAAAGCATGGTTATCATGTACTAAATGTTTTCCAGTTAATGTCAAAATTTACTGGTATTAAATTAACCACAGGAGAGTTGCACTTTGCTCCTCTTCCTGCAACAGGAACATACTGAGCATTACAATGGAGAAAACCAGAATTTTAAAAAAACACATTCATGAATGTATGCTAAGAGCTATGTACATTCATGATTTTATGCAAATAGAGTTAATTTATTTTGTGCTTTGATTCTTCAATTAAAGTAAAAAGCAAAAGAAAACAAGTTTTCCTGCACTATATACATGATCTTCTGCATAAATATGACACCTATTAAGTTGTTTTCTTTTTGTTTTTGAACATGATCTTAGAAAGTGATAAATATTCCAAGCCTTCACTTCTTGCTCAGCTAAAACTCTGTTTGAAGTTTCTAAAATGCTAAGACTTTGATCCTCCTTCAGGATTGCTAGTTAAGATCTTGAGTCCATACAGAATATCATCATTTTAAGACAATTTCACACAAGGGCACAATTCCAGTAATTTAATCATTAAAGCCTTTAGAGTACAATTCACTGAATGTTTTCCATTAAACAGTTTTGGTTCTCAACTGACTAATAATTTTCACAAAGGGTATCTTAGTTCCAAAATGACCTTTTTGTACAGAAAAGATTCCCTTCCCCTTTCTTATAGAAACTCCAAGCAAATAAACAACAGAGTGAAAACAACTGTTGGCAATGTGTTGCAGAAGAAAGGGGGATAAGTTTCTATGGGTTTTTTTTAATTTCAGAATTTCTGAGTGTTGTGGCCTCATGCTACTATCACTGTTAATGGACTAGGATTCTCAAAGAAAATTTACTTTTGCTGCTGAATTGTTTTCCTATGATTTCTGTAAGATAAAATGACTGCTCAGCTAAAGATATCCTAAAGCAAAAGCACATTTACTGTGAAAAAATTTATGGAAAAGACTGCAACATCAGGCACTTTAAAAGTATGAGTTTGATTTTGTTTGATTAAATATTGCTTACAAACTTCCAAGGAAAACATCAGAGTAATTTTCAGAAAAACACTAATTGCAATAAGGTTCTATATCATGAAAACTCCCATTCATTCAGCCACAATTCAGGGAAAAATGAAATACAATCCAAATGGAGAATTCTTTCCCAAATGCAGAGTTTTGTTAACCCCAGCAGGATTCTTAGGAACCCACAGCCATCTAAAAAGTACTTTTATTTCTTGTTTAAAGAATCTGTGAAAGGCATCAATAATACTTTATAAATTTCATTTTAGGAGTTCCTTTCTGTAGAAATAGAGCAAGATCCTCTGGACAGCTGGGGACTAATAAAGGGGAAGAATGGGATGTATTAATCACAAAGTAAGAGAAAATTCAGATTTGCAGACAATTCTGAACAGATACTAAAGGAGTATAGCATCAGGCTGAGCTGAGAGAGATTAGGTTAGAAGGTTTCTTTTTTGGGCTGTTTCCTTGTGTCAGGATGCTGCTGGCAGCTAAAGCTCACAGATAAAGTATTTTACTCAGCTTGTGTTTTAAATTAATGTCTATATACAACATGAGTGAACTAGAATAAGATGAAAAAAGACATTAAAGAACTTGACTTAAAGCTCTCTGAGTAATTTTCATGGTTATTTGTCATTCCCATGGTTTATTGTCGTGATCACTAGACTGTGTTCCTGTTTCCTTAGGGAAAAAAGTTATTGCAACTTACACAAACACTTTTTTCTGTCCCCTAGGTTCTTCTTACAAGAGGAATATAACATCTGAGAAGTTTGTTCTGGTGAATTATTAGAGTGGCGGCTAACAGCATCCCTGGAAATGACGAGGACTCACTCCTTTCTGAGAGTTTTGCTTTGGAGCTGTGTGTTTTATGTGATTCATATGACGCCATCCCAAAAAAGGACTAACAAGCACTCACACAGTGAAAGGATAACAGGATTGTCAGAGAATGATGGAAAAATACTGCACCGCACCAAGCGTGGTTGGATGTGGAATCAATTTTTCTTGCTGGAGGAGTACACAGGTCCAGATACACAATACGTGGGCAAGGTAAGCCTTGTGTTTAAAGGATTTTTTAAAGGTGATGCATCTAACACCCTTGGTATTTTCACTCCTTCTCCACAGCTGTTTTGCTTTTAGTATGGCAGTGCTCCCAATTTCTCATTAAGTCAAAGAACACTACAGACCACCTGAGGTTCCATGATCGTTCAAAGCTGTGAGAGAAATGAAGCAGTTCAGTGAAAAAGGAAACTGTTCAGACTGAAATGTTCCAATTTCTTCTTACATATGCCCATGGAAGTTTTATCACTTTTTCAACTGTTCAACATAAATAGTAGATGAGAGAATAGAAAAGTTATGCTTTCATTCATCTACCTATGGCATTTGCCAGTATACTGGGCTGTGTACTTCCTCAAGTGAAATATACAATTCTATTACCATAAAATTGCTGTCTATCCATGTTTCCAAGTATGGACATAGTGTTTGAGGGGAAAAAAATTCTGATTTTCATCATTTCTGAAATAAACTGAAAATTTTACTTAGTGACATGAAAGGCTTTACAGTCTTTGAGATCTATCTATGCAAGCTGTTGCCAATGGCATCTCTGAATTCCAGTTGTTTCCAGTCCTGCCTTTTCTGACAACTTGCAACTCAAAGAATTCTATCTATTTAGCCTTTTGGTGTCTCACCATCCACAGATCTGATTTTGGTCTGGTATAACCAAGTAGTCTTTATCAAGGTCTAGAATATCAGAGATCTAGAATACGCCCAGAACGACTTACCATTAAGGAAATGTTTATCTGTCAAGGTTTGACCCTGGCCAAATGCCAGGGACCTACGACATCTGCTCTCTATGCTCTCTCCTGCTGCAGCTATGCAGAGGAGAGGAATCAAACTAACACAAACACACTGGACTCATGAGTCGAGATGAGGCAGTGGTGGGGAGGGGACGCACGAAAAACATGAGCAAACAGGTGAGAAACTTAAGTTGCAAAGTGATTTATTAACCTCACAGAGTCGGAGTATAAATGAGAGGTAAAATAAGCTCTTAAGACACCATTTCTTCACTCACTCCCCTTCCCTCTTAAGACATCATTTCTCAGCTCACCCCCCTCCCTCCTTCACACAACCAACAGCTCCGGGTGGGGGGCAGGGTATGGGGTTTTTCCTTAGTCAGTCCATCACCACAATTTTTCTGCTACAAACACTGTTTCTCTGCTCACCCCTCTCCCTCTTAAGACACCATTTCTCAGCTCACCCCCCTCCCTCTTTCACACAACCAACAGCTCCGGGGTGGGGCAGGGTATGGGGGTTTCCCTTTGGTCAGGGTCAGTCCACCAGGGAGAAGAGTCCTCTACTCAGCCATGGGGTCCCTCCCACGAGAGACAGTCCTGTGTGAACTTCTTTGGCGTGGGTCCAATCTCACGAGCAGCAGCCCGGCCGAAATCTGCTGCAAACACGAGTGCTTGTCCATGGGGTGCAGGCTCCCGAGCCGAGGCCAGGCTGTTTCCATCCCGGGGCCAAGGCCTTTCTCTCTCGTCCACAGCCTTTGCAACTCTCAGTCTCTGCTGGGACTCCCACTGGATCACAGCTTCCTCCAGGCATCCACCTGCTCCTCTGGCGTGGGCACCTCCCCACGGGCTGTGGGTGGATCTCTGCACCCCTGTGGACTCCATGGGCTGCAGGGGGACCACCTGCTCCCCCCATGGTCTTCACCATGGCCAGCAGAGGGTTTTCAGCTCCAGCGCCTGGAGCACCTCCTCCCCCACCTTCTCCACTAACCTTGGTGTCTCCATGTTGTTTTCCCTCACATATTTTCACCTCCTCCTCCTCCTCTGGCTACAAAGAAGTGCATGCACCCATTGTTTTGATTTTTTCTTAAGTATGTTTTCACAGAGGCATAACTAACATCTCTAATTGGCCCAGGTTTGGCCGGCAGCATGTCCATCATCTTCAGAGCCATCAGAGATTGGTTCTGCTGGACAGGGTGAAAAACTCCCAGAACCTTCACACAGGAAACACAGGAGCCATCTTTGTGCCCCTCCCTACCCACTAGCAAAAACTGGGCCAAGTAAAACCACCACATTATCTTAATGGCTTAAATTAATAAATGTCCTTTCCAGTTTCTGTTGTTCATCCACAGTGTTGTCACTAGCTCTTATTGTCAGGTAGCGCTCTCATTTTCTGGTGCCTAGCTGCTAAACTGATTTGGACATTTGGAGTTAAAATTTCCAAAATATTTTCGAGCATTAGCTAATTTCTCTGGTCACGGGGGACATGGTCATCTGGAAAACATGAACATCATCTCTCTCTGTTAAGAAACAAGTGTCAAAGAAGTCAACCCTGATAACTGTGAACTTGATTCTGACCTTGTTCATACCAACACTATAACTGTACAATTCTGTTTTCTGTGAAATAAACTCTGACTTGAAGTAGCAGAAGTAAGATGAAGGCAAATAATCCTATTGCTAGATCTTTTTATCAGTGTGTAAAATAGGAAGGTTTGTTGTAGGCAAAAGGGTCTTCGATAAAGTGTGAACTAATTGCATAGAGATATTTTTTAAAAAACCCAATTTGTTTGCAAGTATTATTTAATATTGAGTAGACTTGCCAAGAAAACATACAGAAATGTACACAATAATACAAACTCCAGATCGGTAAGTTCTACCTAGACTCACAGAAATAGACTTTTTTATTTAATAGAAATCTGTCATAGAGGAGAAGTAAATATCAAACATAAGAGCTGCTTCCAATTTCAGACCCACTGCTATAGATGAATGACTTCAAACCACTTTAACAGTCAAATAAATTAAGCTTACATCAAGACTGTCACCACCATCCCTGTTTCACACAAGGAATGCCTACATGTTATATTGCAACAGATGCAAACTTACTCTGTGCTGATTCCAAAATAACTAAAAGCTATTGAACCTTATTACCATAGAGCTAAGTACAGGAAGAAAAAAAACAAATGGCTGTACAGAAGTTGAATCTAAGATGTTTCACTTACAATTCAGATTACATGTTGAGATTTTTCACATTTTGCTGCAAAATATTACACAAAGACCCCTGAGAGAGGTCAGCATCACTGATTTGCTAGAAAGATGGAAATTACCCCAAATATAATCCTGTGTTCCAAAGAAGAGTTGCATTGAACTGATGAACTCCATGTGATTGCTTTAATTTTACAGCAGTTTATAACATGATGAAGTGATCACAGTTTTATCCTCAGCAGTACAGAACCATGGAAAATTCGTTTTGAGTTAGTTCAGATTTTCCTAGGTACATGTGACATACAGCACCAAGAGGGAGCTGCTACAAGAAGAAGTCAAAGAAAGAATTTTTTTTAAAGAAAGAAAAAAACACCCCAACAACTTCATTGAACAACATTATTCTGAGAAAGTCTTAAATCTCAGGTTTAGTATTCTCCTCCTCAAAGCGACGGTAATTAGCAAACTGGTATGTGTTAAGTAAGAGCACTTTTATTCCAACCCATGGGGACTAGTTCATAGCAAGCATTCTTATCCATCCCCTCTTTAATATGGATATGCACAGGCAGATGGGCTACTGGGGTAGAATAACAAACATAGTACTGAAATTTAAATATACTGAATTAAGAAAATTTATCAGAAAATAAACTTCTAGGGGATCATAGCGATAATATCAAAAAATAGTTTTATCACCCTAGTTCAATTCTCATACAATTTTTATGTTTGGTCATTGATTGTGTTTCGTTACTAATGCTACTGTATTGATGTTTTATTTTGTTATGAGTGCATTCTGTTATTGGCAGTGGGGAAGAATAACTCAGTATGACATAATGAGATAAAATTTGTTTACTAAGAAGGATGGGTACATAGGATGGAGAGCTATTCTGTGACATCTTCACACCTCTCATTCTCACTGCTCAGACCCCACCCCAGTTCAGACTAGCAGACGAGGTGCAGGGCAAGTGGACAGTTGCTTTGACCAGTGGACTGTCCAAATCCTGGCTGGCAGTCTGGTCCCTATGAGAGGACTCCTTGTGCTTAGGTTCCACTAAGTTTCAAAGGTCCCTGGTGTGGAGTTTCTCCCTCGTAGCTGAGATGCTACAATCTTAAATAGTAATTTTTAAAGCTGGATTGTTGGCAGCCACCCTTCAGGGATAGGGGATATATGCAGAATTATTGCCTTGTGAATGTGATGGGAGTCAAGATAAATATAGACCACTTACAGTATGTCCACCTCACATCTTTCCTTCCTTCTGCCAGCTCAGAGGATTCATCTGTCTCAAATACAGGTGAATGCATAAAAGATAAGCACACAGGAAGTCTTTAAATTTGTTGGGTCTTACTACTCATACCTGCAAAAATGCAATAACTGCTTATGGTATCCTTCGATTTCTTATCCTTTTAAATTATATTCAGGAAATGCTTAGACCAAGGAGTGGAACCATCTTGTTACATGCTGTTTATAAAATGTATAGGGAGATAAATATTGCTCTGGAGAGTTTGCAACGGAAATATTCTGTCAGACACATGCAAGCTAAGCAGTACCACAGTCCTGTTTAGAAAATTAGCCAAGAAGAAAAAAATAAATTTTAAATATAAAAATGTCCATATTCTTTCAAGATACCTGTTGCCTAGTGAGAATGTTTAATATCTCAATCACATCATAAATGTGAGGAATTTTCAGAGGATGTAGCGAGAGGAAATGTAAAACCTGATTCTGCCTACTAAGAATTCACAGAAAAAGTGGATTACAATATAGCATTCAGAGTTAAATTTATGAGATCAATTTCTTTTTAAAGGAAGAAACACAAATTGTTTTGGTTTTTTTTTGTGAAATAAGATAGTATTTTTTTTTTTTTTTGTGTTGAGAAAATAAACACCTCACTGTATGTCATATCTGGGATCTCCTTTTCTTTCACTAGGGTAGGGCCATAAATCCAGCTTCTCAGCTGCTACTAAATTTAAGCCCCTTGCAGAACCTAAGAAATGAAAGTTAAAATGCTGACCTTCTATGAGAAAAGTGTACCAAATGTGTTCCCTTCCTAACAAGCAATCCAAAGAGATAATCATCTAAAAAAAATGGACAAGCAATTCAGGAAGTATTAAAATGCTTATGAGAATGATGTTCATTAATTAAAGAAAAAACCTACCCAGAAGGCTCCAACCAAGTAGCCCTTGAGGAACAATTAGTTTCATTTTCAGAAGACAATATTTATTTTATGTGTCTCCATTTCTAAATTACATACCTGATACCCACTGAATGGACAGCAGTTGTGCAAAATGCCAAATACCTTAAACTGCAGTCCTTATGAAATATCCCTAGACAAGAAGAAATAGACCTGATCAAAATCATTAGCCATTTTGGAAATCACAGTCCTTTCTGTTTTACAACAGTATGCTGAAGTGATTTCAAGAGATGAGATTTTCTCTCCTTTAAGTCACTCAATTATATTTTTTACATGGAAGCTATCCTCTCCCTCAAATAGGCACTTTGCTAATCAAAGGCTGCTAATCTTGAAGGGCAGATAATGTGTGAACTACCATGCAATATATGTCAGACCCAATCATAAACTCTACAATCAAACACCAGCCATATCCCAGAATTTTTAAAAAGAAGAAACACACAAGAATAAAAACATTTCTTCACACCACTTGAAATTTTCTTTCTCATAATAAGGGGGGAAATAAAAAGTCAAATAAAAAATAAATGTCACTGCTCAAAATTAGGTGTTCCATGAACAACCTCTTGTTTAATAACTTCCATAAAAATAAATGAACTAGATTCTGCATGTCATAAGCAGTATTTAAATTGTATGCAAACTGAAGAAATATCTCTCTTCTACAACCAGTTAACCAAGGAATTCTTTTCCTGACATTTGCTTGTGTAAATATAATATAAAAATAGAAAAACTATTGAAAAAATATAGAAATATAAAGTGAAAAGAAAAATAACAAGAGGGTCGCTTTTTTTTGGGGGGGGGAAGTGTTTGGTATGTTTGGTTTGGTTTGGTTTTTGGAGGGTAGGGTACAACAATTATTTAAATGCAACCATTTATTTATTGTAATCTGCATTTATAAATACTCAGACATCTACAAGTATGGTTGTGTGCTATAGCAGTCTGTCTTATAAGAAGAGAGACAAAATTGAAAGAACTTCATGTAACACTTAAATAGGTCTCACTGAATTGCCAACCTCACCAGACTTGGTTATTAAAACAAAATTTCACTCAATTGTGCCTTTGTACTGAATGTTTTTTTGGGCTTTGTTCATATTATTTAATGGAATCAGATGGTATTTTCTTGTAAATACAGACTGTAAATGTACTAATGGCAGAAAATATTCTTTCACGTTACTTTGCTGTCTGCCTTTAGTACACTTACCAGTCCAAAGCAGGCTCCCACTTAATATGCAAAGTAGCAGACAAGTCAGAAACTGAGATCAATAAAGCCCTTCCTTCATTAGTCTTACCCTCATTCATTCGTGTCCTTTCAACAGTTGCTGAGGTCTCAGCTGTACTCAATCTCTGCTCTGAGCACTTTGGGACGAAGAAGCTTTTGGCCCACAGGGGTGACCCAAATGAGCTGGCTCTTCGCAACACTGCAGTGCCCAAATCAACAGTAACCTTAGTCACTCCATCCTGAAACACAGTGTTCTCTTCCACAGTAGTTTTTATTCTTTACCTAATATCATTTTCTTTGTGTACTGAATTTTTATACTAATCTTGCCTTCGGAGTACAAGAGAAAACTTCCTTTTTTACTTGTGACTTTAATAACTTTATGCAATTTTTCCATTAGGATTTCTTTACAGCATTTGCTATTGTCCCTCTACAGAGTCAGCTCAAGAGTGACCTTTAAGGATGAGAGAATCTATAAGGACAAGACAACTCCTTTCAGAGTTTCAAGTGTGCCCTCTACTTGGTTACAGCTACATCCCACTTGTCCCACTTGTAAAACTGTTGCAATCAGGGCAGCAACTAAATGCTGCTAAAAACAGAGTGGGTTTAGATATCTTTTAACTTATCACTATGGTAAATATAAAAAAAACCAAAACCCAACAGAATCCTAAACAAATCATATGCTTCTATCACTTAAAAAAATAATTCAACTGGGGGAAGATTTCATGACATCCTTAATAAATTCCATCTAGTATGCAATGTATCCCAAAGCTGTCTTATAAATTACAACTTTTGAAGAAAATTTAATAATATATTTTCATAAGAATTTTTGTTCCTAAAGTAAAATAAATATTTTAAGATCAAATAAAAGAAGAAAAATTAGTATAGTTTCCTTTTGTCTTTACTTTCCTCTCTCAGATCTCAAGTTTTTCCTTGTATTTGAACAAATAAAAGAAAAGAATGATATATCAAAACAGAAAGGAAAAAAAAAAGACAATAAATACCAAAGGAATAAAAAAAAATAGTCTGACCAATATTTTAAGAAATACAAAAGAGAAAATCTCTTTGATTCGTAAATTAATAAATCATCTCCACTTCCATTGCATTCTTCAGTTAGCACATTTTTTTAATAAATATTTCATTTAGTTTCAAGCAGCTTTATCCCTAGACAGACGAATCACCAAAATAAAGCTAAAACTGAAAGACGCAGAGGAAAAAAAGAATAAAGTTAAAAAAGTGCAACAAGTCTCTTTCTTAGATACACTCATAACTTAATTGCAAACACCAATAAGGAGCCATAGCTTTAATTGTTTAAAAATAAATTATTTTCTGAAGGCTTCTAACATAAACCTTATTGAAAATTACTGGAAGTAAAATTTATTTATTGTCAAAAATAATAAAATAAAAAGTCTTCAATAAATTTGGTTATATTAAAAATAACGCTGGAGGGTCAGGGAAGAAAATGATGAAAGACAAATATTACATCTTCCAAACACAATGGAACTCTTTTTTTTTGGAGAAAGGACAGCAGTAATTTCTGACAACCTAAATACATTTTCAACTGAAGTTTCAAAAATAGTGATGAGATCTAATCACATCATGAATAATGCAAGTAGAAACAGTTTAAATATGAAATATCTTGAATGTTACATTGCAATAATGGGTCTAAGATAGAATTTTGCTGTCAAATTTGAACATCATATTTCACATAAAATAAAGAATTATTTTTGAAAACTGCAATGATCAGAGACTTCAAAGACACGAATAACAAGAGTGAGTTGGCATTGTTTGGTACAGATAGAGCAGCTGTCATGAGATCTGACAGCTTCTGTTTCTGCAACTACATAAAAGACTGCTAAAAAACTATCTGAATCTTGTAATGTTCACGGCAAGAAGTTGGGTTCATATTGTCATAAGGTTGATATACAGTGATCATCAGGAAAAAAGTTTCTGATGGTAGATACAGTCAATACAGTTAAGTACAGGGTAAAGAACACTCAGAGAGACAGGATTATATTGATACTGGAGGTTTTCATGACAAACTGAAAAAAACACATGCCAGAAAGTTGACACTGATCCTACCCAGAGGCTGGAGGCTGTATATTTCTTTAGGGCCCCATCTGTTCTGTTCTCAAGGATTCTACGTGTGTTTTTCAAGTTCAATTGATAAATCAGCTAAACTGTTTGTGGGGGAAAAAACTAAACAAACAAAAAACCCTGAACCAAAAAATAAACCCAGAAACATAAGAAATGATGAAATCTTCAAACCTTTTATTGCAAACTTTTTCCTTTCTCCTTTCCCTTGCTTTTTCCATTTCCTTGTCCCTTCTCCTCCCCTCTCCTCTTTTGGGACAGAACTTTCAGAATGCAATGATTTTCAATTTTAAAAAAATAAAACAGGAAGCTGCCAAATATGTGCCCTAATAGACAGTTAATGGAAAAAGGAGAATTTGAAACATAATTTTTGAAAATTTAGCAACACTAACTGAAAATTTAATCTATAGCAAAAATGCAAACATCAAAAAAACTACTTTAAAAAATTATTTTTAAAGCCAAGGTCAAAGGAAGATAATCCAACATCGGCAAAACAGCAAAATTTCTCCAATTCTTTTCCTTTTCCCCTCTCTCCCTCCATGCTCCCCTCAGGTTTGGAAAAAGTTATGCTCACCCATTACCCAGCCTAGCCTCAAAGGCTATTGTGTGGAGTCTGGTTTATAGTTCACTTCAATGCTTGTTTCTTGGCTTGGTCACAGCTGCCCTTCCCTGGGGATGTCCTGAGCCTGCTCAGAGCACCAAGGGGGTGGGACAAGAAAGCAGGAATGGAGGCTGGAGGCCTGCACAGAGGGGGCCTCTGCTGTGGAGTTCATTTGGATTCAGCATGTTGACAAACTAATAAAAACCAAGGCTTGAAGTAAAACCACCTGTTTTAAAGACACAGCGGGCATGGAGAATGGAGTCCTCTTCTGTCTCTAGAGGTAATTTCCAGCTGCCAGTTAAAATAAAATTTTAATTTTAATAAAAAATGGCTTTTCTGAGATTAAAAGTCCCTTGTTCTTGTCAAGCTCCTTATGTGAAAAGGCCTAAGAAGGTCTGGCTTGAAGATCTGGCTGGCTCAGGGAGTTGGCAGAATAGGTAATTGTTATTGGTAGAAAAGCTCTGTCTTATTACAACTTCATTGGCTGGTGTTTCTAAACCTTGCAGTTTTAAGCCTGGGAAAAGAAGATTAGACTAGTGGGAATCTGCAGACCCATCATTATCTATTCTCAGGCAATCATTTATTGTGCATGAAAAGGTGGGAGGGTGAGGAAAACGTATTTCACAAGATATTTTTCATTATTTTTTTTTAATTTATTCTCTTGATTACTTTATGGGAGTGATTCTGGAGAGGGTAGTTTTTACAATATCGTGGTTTGCTGGTACCTGCCAGCCTGGCGACGGAGTGCAAAACCCGTCAGAACAAAACAATGTGTGACTACCTAAAGAGGTCAATTTGACGGCATCAGAGGATGGGATTGTGCAACGTCTTGTCTGTCAGGGACAGGGTTGTAAGTAGTCACCTTGCTGGTAAATAGGGAAGCTGTCAACAAGCAACTGCCGAGAACAGCAAGTCTTTTCTTCCTATATGTGCCTGATACATCAAATCTTGTCTATTGCAGGAATCATCACACATTTCAGTCTTCCGGAAACTGAAAAAAATGTTAGTTTAGTCCATGTAATCAGCCAATTTAACCCCATGCTGGGTATCAATCATAAAAGGAACCTGTGAACTCTTACCAGTTGTGAAAATACATAACCATGGTCCAGTCATTGCTGTATGTATTGCTGTAGCAACACAAACACACTGGGTAAATTTCTGCTTACTCTTACATCAATCTTGGGTTAAGAAACTCCGCTGAAATCCCTCTTTTCTGTTTTTACATGTCAGAATGTAGTAAAAATAATGAGAAAGCATTATGGCCTCCATGAACATTTAAGTTTTAAATTCCTCCCTGTCTTGCTTCACATTTCAGAAACAAGTATGCCACATTTCCACATTTCCAAGCCTGTATAAAAGTTTTGTCAAATTTTGAGTGCTAGGAAGCGACAGCCAGGCTGATAATATTAATTGAGTTCTTTAACTGAAGAAAAAGTTTTGTTACGTATTCTCCGTTACCACAGGAGGAACATAAGAAAAAATGGCACCAATTCTCCCTTGTTTTAATTGTAAAACTCTTAACAGAATCTCAGAGAGACCTTTGGGATGTTTGATTCAGCTACAAGAATGAATTTTAGCCCATATCCTGCCAAAAAAATAATTGGTAATGCTGGAAATAATAAAGTTTGACTAAATGCTTTATAGAAATTTTACTTTATTTTTTCCCTCTGTAAATTGTAATTGCCAACACTTCTCTAATGAAGCTTTTCCTCAGAACATGTCTCTGTATGAGGTCTTCCCACACAATATTACAAAAAAAAGCCCTGGAATAAAGTGACAATAGCTATGAAGTATTGGGGTGAATGGTATATCGGCCTACACTGGGAAAAAGAGGAAAATGCAGAGACAAATATTTATCTGCTTGGTGAACAGTGCTTCAATGCTTGCATTTGTGATGTAATCGATTGCTTTAACTTTTTCTAATGCATAACAATGACAAAGACACAGATGCTAAATGGGCTATTGTTATACCTCTACTCAAGCATTCATAAAATGAATCTACCTAACTTAAAATTTGTGCTTGTTGTCACCACCTGTAGCCATTTTTGCCCTTTGAACTTCCAGCTGTTACTACATATTTCCAGTTAAGAGCTGAAATACACTAAATTTCTAAATATTGAGAATAAATTTGGTTCTTATAAAAAAGTTCTGGTTTACCACTTCTATACAGTTGAAGTGGAATTAACACTGATATATCACACTGATAAAAATGTTGCAAGTACTGGTGCAACCTTTAAAAATGGTGCTCTCCTGATAGTTCAGTCTTACAGGGATTGTGGAAGTAAACATATTTTTCTTTTTAATAAGCATTTCTGATGAATAAACACTGTCAAATACCAGGAGGTATCAGAGCATTAAATGTTCATATACAACTGGGTCAGGTAGCTGACTGATAGGAACAAATTAAGAAATGAAAAATGAAATATTTAAAGTATTTGCTTGCGTTGTCTCTCTAACATTGCAACATATTCATTTAAAATGGTGAAAGTAAAATTCCTTTAAAACAATAATTAAAAAGAAAAAGGGGAAAAAGACTGTATGTGATGTGTAAAACAAGTTACTGAAAGACGTAACAAGGTATATTTGCCTTTAATTTTAAACCTATATTAATTAGACATACACAAGTGGTGTGGACAATAAAATGAATTTAAAGAGGAATTTGGCATGGGAGCAAGTGTTTCTGTATACATTATCACTGAAGCAAATGGAAGGAGTGTTGCAAGAAAGCAAAATAAATCACTCAAGTGTGTTGGGTTTTTTTTTAAACTCTAAGTTTCACAGAATATGAAAGTACATTCATCTGTCTAAAGGCTACTAATTACAAAATGGAAGAAGTCACAGCTTGATTTCCACACATTCCATATGAAAAACTTAGAATCGCATACAGAGAGGTGTGAAGTGAAGGACAAAATATTAATCTATAGCAGAAGAAATGCTTTAGTCCTTCAAAAATGCTGATGAAAACAGGAATCACCCATTCTGTTTTCATCCTATTATACAATATACATATATACAATTAATTTTCTTCATACTTCAGGTGGCTATGTCTGGTAACTTCAAAGTGTGTAAAAGAAAAGGAAACAACAAAACCCCCAGTAATTTAAAATCATTTTATGGTCTTAAAAATTACGAAAATGTGTGTGTGTGTATCCATGTGTAACACTGGTTTATCTTCAGGATAAAGAAAGGATTCATGTTGATCTTTTGGATGAGAATAAAAGAGAAAAAAATAAGTAAAATGTTGAAATCATGGTTCTAGCATTAATAATTTCCACTTCCCTAAGTATCAGCCAATGGAATATGTCAAAGTATTTTACATTAAATGAACATAAACTGTGGTGAGACAGGCAATAACATAACATCTCTTCTGAGGAGAAAACTGCAATGAATTTACTGAAACAGTGATTTGAGGTTACAGAGCAAGGCAATGACAACAGTTAGATGCAGAATGGAATAGCTACAGGATAGGGACAAATTCAGCATAAAGGCAAGGCTTATCTATTTGTAGAGGTCAAGACAGAAAGGACAGCACTCATCAACTGTGAAAACAATCTTAAAAAAAAAAAAAGGTACTTCTGATCCGTTATTGTAAATATTAGGAAAGTGACAAGTTCTATCTTTAAACCTATTTCCAAATTATTGACAAGGTCATGGTCAACATTTGACTCAAGGTGAAGCTGTAGGATAATTAGCAAAACAACCAGTTTTATTATGTGTGCTGTGTCCTTCTCCAAAGTACAAGTAATTTCTTAGACAAAAATGGATTTCACAAAAGGAGGCAGTCATAATTGCAGTCTCCAGCTCTTCCCCCACAAAATTTTTTCATAAAGTTATAAGAAAATTAGCATCAGTACGTTCAGAATTTTATCTGCCTTAACCACATGCAAATGCTTTGACTATCCTTGCTGTTAAACTAACAATAGTTTAACTCTTCCCTTATGTACCTCCTGCTGGTTTTTTTTAATTAATATTTTCATTAAGATTTTTTTTAAAAAATCACTACTAAATAAATCCTGCCTTGTCTAATTTCAACTTCTTAATCTTACTTCATCTGATCAGCTTGCAGATTCAGCTGTTAAATTAAACATGAAGCAACACTGTTGGTCTGCAGGGCTTTATGCTTGGTTTGGGTCTTATTCTTTGATTTCTCTAGGCACTACTTCTCTTTCATGGAGTTTTCATCCCAAGCCCCAGGCATCCTTATCCTGGCTCCCCTTTAAGCCATAGTCTTCATAGTCTTCATGTTTAGTCAGATTAGTACAAATCAGCCTGTGGTTTGTGCAGACCCCAAAGTCCATCTCAGGCCCCCTCCAAATTGAGTTACTCTTACCAGTTTCTAATTTGCAATGAAAGTCATTAAGTATTTTTAATAACTCTTCTGGCCACTGCCTTGGCTTTGCCCTCATTACACTTATGACCATCCAAAGATGGTGTTTTGAAACAAGATTTAAAAGAATCATATGAGTAATTAACGCAAATTTAAATAAATGCAAAATCAGTGACAAATATAAAAAAGAAAAAAAATATGCTAAATATTTTTCCTAAATATTTATTCTCATGACAGTCTGCTTGAAATAATAGCTTCACTTAGGAAGCTACCTTATCATAACACATATTCAGGGCTTGGTCCTTATTATGTCCTGTTCTGATTACAAACCTTTTTCTCTGATATACCTATTTTTGAGAATCTGCTTCCGAGATTTTACCAGAAATTGGGCATGTGTCTGTCTGTCCTGGAGGACGCACAGGGCAGGGGTGTCGCACTCAGACTGGTGAAGGCATTACATGGATAACTCTACAACGTACTTTCACTGAATACTCTGGAGTTATTATGACAGTTTACATTTTCAATGTAGTCAGCTAAACAGAGAAAGAGTATAATACTTAATATTAATGTCTCTGTTTTTCTTCTTCTTTTATTCTTTAAAATTATTTTTCTTTTTTCTTTTTTTTTTTTCCCCCTTTGTCAACTTTGTAAATAAATAAGCAGTAGCAAAAGACCTTAGTGATACTTTAAGTCAAGCAATGACTGTACCTTCTTTCCACCATTGTTCATTTGAAAATTCAGTTTTGGATGAACATTTAAGGTATGTAAAGTGCCACCATATAAAAACAGAATTGTGAAATGAGAATTGAGGAATGTACGAATTTCTTCTAGTGAGATATGTACAGTGTCCACAAAATACTTATTTCACCAGTTTGCAAAGCAGGATCTTAGGAAAAATACATAATTTTCAAATGAAGCTCTGTGGTAGAGGTCATTTTGAATCAGTAAGCATGAAACTCAGCATAACAACTTTTTAGGCTAGAAATGCATTCCTGTAGAAGCAAATATGTTTCTAGGATAGTAAAGAACTTAAAATATTTTGAATATTTCTGGAAACCACATATCCATCAGCTTAAGAAAAATGTTCATTTTGGGGTCTACTTCCTTTCAGCCAACAGGTCTCCAGTCTGATTTTTTTTTTGTTTGGCGCTGACAACCTGGAAGTCTGTTTAAATACTTCAGGCCAAAAAGGATTTTGATCAGATTGGCTTACATGTCAATATCTTACTATTACTAGTTACACTACATGACTTTCTAAAAATCATGCAGTCTTGATCAGTGGACATCTGTCTGTAAGTATATGTGTATATCCATATCTATATCCATATATATATAAAATTAAGATCAGAAGTAACAAACTACTGAAATACTGCTGTTATTGATGTATTCTTCAGATAGTTGTGGATAACCCATCCCTGGAAACACTTTAACATTCAGTATATTCAGTCAATACAGTACATGTCCAAAGTTAGTGCAATAGATAACCAGACAAGTTCAAGGACTTCAGATTCAAAATAGAAAAGGAAAGAAAAAAAACCTACAAACCCACACACATCTATTGTAATCTGAAAGTTCTAAATTTTGGGCCAGAGAAGCAGGGACTCTAAAATAATCAAAAAATACAGTGGTCAGACTGAATACTTTCTCAAACTAGCATCTCCTGTTGCCTCTGAGATAAAGTACTTGGCTACAAAAAACATTGGTCTCCCCTATTAGAGTATTTCTTATAAGCTTATCAGTAGAAAGCTGAGCTCATAGCAATTAGTTCTGCAGAGGGTAAGGGATAATCCATCCATGTGACAAACTCATGTTGCTTCCAGGGCCAGAGCTTTTATTTCTGCCTATCTCTGTGCCCATCTTTTGGAACTAAAGTGCATTTTGACTGCCTCTAAAACAGCAAGAGGAGTCACGTACACAGACAGATTTCACTCAGGAGTTTCTGGTGAAAGAAAAATCCATGAGAAAGGTACCATTTGTTATTGTGAAGCCTTTAAAATAATGACAGATTTAACGCCTGTTCCAGGGATTGATTAAAGTGACAGTGCTTGGTGTTATGATGTCATAATTTCTGACCTGTGGACACAACCGATGATGGGAGTCACTTGCTGTAAATCTGTATCTCGTGTTATGGAATGGATAAATAACTGTGTATGACAAACCATAAACAATAATGAAAAAAAAAGGCGGCTCTTTTCATCAGACTGAAAACCTGTAACTCAGCTGTTTGGAGAGTACAGAGAGTAAAAAACTGCTCTTAAATCCTGTTCTTTGTGCAGAATTAAGGATGCAACCACTTTTGCAGGTTTGACTACAACTTAGCATAAAGGACACAGGACATATAGCAGGTAAGAAGGGAAAGGACGCACTTGAGAATATAGCTCTGGTTTCCAGGACTCCCCCTAGGTATGGGGTGGATATATATGGAATTCCCCCATATAGTGTTTGTATCATTCAAACCAAAGACCACTAAGAATTCTGCTGAGCCCTTCCTGAATGGAAACAAGATTTATCCTTACCTACTAAGTAAAAATCAGCACCTGCAGCTGATGTCAGCAGTGTTTTTCACAATATCATTCTCTAGAGAATTTCTAACAATAGACAGGTGAACACAAGAACCAGATGCTGGAAAGCAGAAGATAAGAAAAGTAAATGTCATTTGCCATGTTTAATATACAGTCGGTTTTGTTACCATCACACATAGAGTATGGGTGTTTAATTAAGAAGTTTGTGCTGATGTCACAAATTCAAGTCAGGTAAATACATTGCCATTTAGCACATACATAAAACTTCTGATTAAACACACATAAATAGAAAATTAAAGCAGTACATATGCTGCTACTTCAATCCACACTGAAGAACTACTTCAGCTATAAAGACGTCTTTAGAGTTTTTAATTACTTAAAATGCTAATGAAGGAGAATATTGGCTGAGCTGCTGTTGATACTGAATCCTAACTGCTGTGGATTTCACAAGGGTCTGAAATCAGAAGGTAGGGTCACTGGTTAATATCCTGCCTGTCACTAGCACTCAATGCATTGTGTGCGAGATTTTAGGTTTGGCCAGAATAATACCAGCCCTTATTTCAAACACACCACCTTCATTTTTTGGTAAGAATTATTTTGTTTTAGGTAATACTCATCCTCTTTCACAATGCTGTCTTCTTGTCCACCTCTGTATACGCAAGCTTCTTTAACTGGAGCAAGCTTAGAATGATAATTACAGTGAAGTTTCCTTGGCTCAAATCAAATTGTGCTTTAACACATACTGGGATGACATGGAAAACTCAATTTCTTTCTGTTTCACAGCTTCAGAATAAATAGCATAGTATAATCACCATATATTAATAGAAATTTGATATAAATAGACACATGGCTTTGTAGAAGAAACATACACACATTTTCCTGTACTTAGTATGTTTCTTCCCTCAGGCCAGGAGTTTTAGCTAAAAACTGTGATTAAAGATGTTTGAGGAATCCTACAAATAGAGGCATTTTCTTTATATTCCTCTAGTTTTAGAAAGGGTCACTTGGACACACCTGAATAGCTTATGCTTCTGTGTTCCTTCCCATTGCTTACTATTATTGTTTTAAAATTTAAAAAGATATGAAGATATTTGAAAGAATCATACTGAATCTGACAGTTAATGACACTTTGTCAGGTTGATAGTTCATGCCTTGTACAGTCTGATATTCTTTCTCTATATAATTTCCCAGAGCCAGTTACATTACAGCCGCACCAAATATTTTCTAGCTATCAAGATATTAATATAATGCCTCATTATGTTAATTTTATGAAAAATATTTTCAATTTGAAGTTACACATGGCTTGAGTCTTTCACCTTAAGCTATAAAGAAAGCAGTATTACAAAAGGTAAACTCAAGGAAAAGACTTTGTAGAAAAGCTGACATTATGACTTGCATGTGGAAGATGTCCCTGCCTGTGGCAGGTGGAATGGAACTACATGACCTTTAATGTCCTTTGCAACCCAAAATATTCTATGATTCTGTGTGGAAGCACCTTGGCTGTACTAGGAGCTAAGAGACTGGATATACAGTGGTTTGGTAGGGGAGGAGGAATATTTTCTGTCTGAAGCATAAATTGCACATGAAATAAAAAAATTTAATAAAAAAGAACAGGGATGTATTTGCACAGCTGCATTATGGCTTATCAAAACTTTAAATATAAATGCATCTGGTATAATAAGAAAAATAAGTTTTCATTTTTACAGGGTTAAAAATCTTTGTCTTTTATAGCTTCTAGTTTTCTCCTGCTGGCTTGTGATAATCTCAAACCAAAATAACTGGCACCATTTACACTTCAATTTTATTCTTATACCTCCAGCAACTGGAAGAAGAAAACCCAGGTAGTAAATACTAATAAACAAAGTCCTTTAAGAAAGACATTTGAATTACACCTGTCAAAATAAAACACTACTCCAGAAAAAAATTAATAAACAGCATGCAATACTACTGCTCCAGATAGCTGGAATACACGTATAAGTATTCAAAAAGTCAAAATTAGTATTTTCAGTGATTTGTATAAATACAAACACAATTTAACTTTACTGGTGGGAGTGGAAAGAAACAACAGAAAAGACTGCTGTAAAGCAGATTGCTTAGGAATCCCATCATACAAATATAATGCAAAAGGGTAATTTAGCCCTTTAGATTATCACAGCAAAATTACAGAACTTATGAAAATACCTTCCCAATTCCACAGGATGGAGTTAATAAATATTGTGAGGACATCAGTATTGTCTAATGTAATTTGTAGGACATTTACTCAAAGAACTTTTTACTTCTACTTATACACAGCACTAAATAACAAGAAAGGATGAATACCAAGGACAATATTGCACAATACACAATATACAAGGCACTGTGTTTGACAGTGAATACAGGAAGAACGGTAACACAGCATAGCTTTATTTAACCTGTGGTACCCAGAACTGCTTCCCCACACCAAGAAAAGACTCAGTTTTGCATCTTCCTCCCATTGCTCCCTGTCATGGTCTGAGGAGATGAAATAATAATAGCTGAGACATAGACAGGAACCTCTGCTCACTCCCCTGTGACACCAGGATATTAGAGTGTTTGGCGTTTCAGGTGCTTGGGCCTAGGACTAGGCATATCCATGAATTCGCTTGTCCCCCAGATCCGATTTCAATCACCTACCTACCTATCTGATAAGTTTATGAAACATCTGCAAACAGCCTCCCATACAGCATTTCTGCCTTTAAAACTCTGTATTAGCACCTTTTTGCCCTCCTATGTGCACCTGTATTCTAACTGTGATTGCTGTTCCATGCAATCCTGATTCGTCGACATACGCTTGAAGAGGTTCACTTATGTTCTGGTAGTCATTTCACCACAATACTGTGAAAATCAGCATGATCTTCATGTCCCACTAAAATATGCAGATATACCAATTTGGTGCCACCGAAAAAAGTTCATTTGACCACACCCCCCTCCCCCCAACATATTTTCTTCACTTGAAAGCTAAGGAAAGAAAATTGTTCACACTTACTAGAAGGTATTAACAGATAAATAGACCATGGGACATCAGGATTCCTCTGCTGGAGACAACTGGTGGAGGCAGTGGAGGTAAGAGATCTCTAGGAACAGACCTTTGTCTATATCAAGACACAAACACTATAAACCGCCCAACTTGTGAGCATTAGTAGAGTGCCTTGCCTGCCGCAACATAAACATGGGTCTACCCTCTTCTGATGTGTCTTTGTCTTTAATTTCCCTTCTTTCCTTTCAATAAAGGAGATTATACCTCCTTTATGAATACAGGCAACCAAGTAAGTGTTTTCACTGTATTTATTCTTAAACATCTCACTAGTAATAAGAGTTCTTCATGCTGTTTTTTCCCCTTTTCTTCTGCAACAATTCTTGTACAGAACTAAACTGCAAATAAAATTAAATATAACTGATGTCTGGCAATTTCTTGCTTCTAAATGCAGAAAATGCATTCATATCACTATATAATTTCTTAAATGTGTCCATGGATTCCTTCCTCTTCCATTAATTATATGGCTGCCTAACTAGACAAGAATTACTGTCTATTAGAGTTGAGAATGAGATCAGCTGCAGTTTACAGGAAATTTAGTAAATTAAAATAGAATTAATAAAAAACAGTCAAGTACTTTTAAATATGGACCTTTAAGGAACTGTTTTTAAAGGCAACTTCTTTTTCCTATATATTTTGTTTGATATTCCATACCAATTCCTGAACCTAATAATTTGAGATATATTTTTACTTCGAAGAATACTGGTATCTTCTCTACTGTGTATAATAATAAAAGTTTTGAGAGAAGTCATGAATTAGCCTTAGACATATTAAGAATGCATAGTCAAATAAAATACTGCCTGGAACCAAGAAGTTATATGCTGTAAGCACCTCTTTTTTTTGTAAATATTGAGTATTAAATAAGGGTGAAGTGTAAGCTAGAGGAGCAAGGTGCTTGATTTAGGGAACATAGAATTATGCTACAGAACTCTGAAATAATGTCTGGTTGCTTACTCATTTATCCATTGGAAATTAGAGTAATAATTATCCACATAAATTTATGTCAAGATTTTTGAGAATATCAAGGTTTCAATTATCACATCACATAAAAATTCAGTTTCACAAAACTGGCTAGACAGGCTAATTTGAGGTGCACACTATATGTTAAAAAATGGGGGGGGAAATAATTGAGACAGAATTTATAAGTATGCCCATATTTATAAGACATATGTTGTTACAAAAAATAGCGAATTATCACTCCCCTAACCATTACAATGTCTTTGTCTCTGATGATCCACAGGAAAAGTTGTGTTGAGAAATGTTTAGCCAGTCACAGAGAAGAATACATGAGAGAAATATGAATGCAAAAGAATATTAAGAAGTCAAGATACTCAGCAGTGCATCAGGGTTATGTCTCCATTTCAACATGTTTCAAATGAATTCATGGGGATGGCATTTGTTATCAATGCTCGCTGTTTGCTATATATACATATACTGAGTAATGCTATATCTGCTTTTGGTTAGGGTTTGTTTGGATTTTTCTTTGTAGGTTTGATTTGGGGGGGGGTGTTGGTTGATTTGGGTTGTTTTCCATTTATCAAAGTGTTTCATGACCTGCAGAATGAACAATTTGTGATATGAGAAAGGAAACCTTTGACAAGTTCATTTTTCACCCATGTGGAGTTTTTGCTGTCTAACCTACCCCACTCCAAACAGAGGAAAAAAAAAGGTCATGTTGAGTAAACAGGAAAGACTTTTTACCTGCTGTAAATGGTGGGCATTCCCAGACCTGCTGAGTCTCCAAAATATAGAGGGAAATGACAGCAGTCAAAGACCGCTTCAGAACACATTTATTAATAATATTTTTCCAGTGTGAACATCTGAGCCTCTTACCCACCTAAACAGTTTACTAATGAAAAAGATTCCACAAAACATTTTATATGTAAAATTATTTACTGTAACTGGAAACATGAATCAGAAAATTTTTCTGTTCTTATTCCTTGTTTTTAGTCAATAAAAGGGCATGATTATTATAACACACCACATTCTTGCATGTGATTCTCTGCAGGCAATTTTCTGTAGACTTTATGTAGAATAATTAACATTTGAAAAGCTGGAATTGTATTTTGTATTATAAATTCAAAATATTTAAGCAGTTTATAGAAGATTGCCAGTCATCAAGAAACAGAGTACAGATTGGTCAAAATTATATTTCAGTATCTCTTTACAAATATGTATATCAGTATACTTATTTGCATAAACCTTCAGAATCCTATTTGAAGTTACTCTGACTCATAAGTTGGAAGCATATTTTGCAATTATATAAATCTAATATTGTAAGAAGGTGGCTTGATTGCTCTGTTTTACACAACTACTATTTTATTTTAATAAGACCCCCAGATAATGTTTTGATTTATTTAGTCAAAAATATAAATATGGACCCTTTTCTTTTTCACAAGCTATGATGTTGCAAAATTGCTTCACAGAGTAATGGAGATTCCTCTAATGTGAAGTGCAAAACAAAATATACGTAGGAATTAGAAATTCTCACATGTAGGATAAGTGATAGCTTGCAAATGTACTTTTGGTGATCTTTCTAATGGTAAAATGAAATAGCAGGTGGAGCTCTTCATTGCTAGGAAATCACATTCCATTCAACATGCTTGAAAATTCTATTTATCATTTGGTAAAATGTGAGATAAGTAGGAAGCTTAAAATACCCATCACATTTTGAGCTACCTGGCATCTCTGTAGATAGTTTGAACAGATGGATAAAATAAATTTACTTAATCTCTGGGGGGGACGTCTATGTGCAGTTAAGAAGTAGGGTAAAGGAATGGCAATGGGCAGATATAATTTTTTATCAGAACCACTTGTTAGGATAACTTCCCCCACTACTTGCTTATTGTCATCCCTTTCAAGAGGTTGTAGAACCCCAGGTTACCCTCTGCTGGTAGCCCTCAGGATTACCAGCAGCGTTGCTCATATGAGCAGCCAAAAAGAGGCTGTCAAGCTTTCACTATTTGTGTTTACAGCCTGCTACTCATCTGCACCTTTCAGTGTACAGGACCTCTTTTTAGCAGATGACCATGCAAACCTTAATAATTTTCACAGGTATTTATTACAGATATACACTGAATACAGTAAGTGCTAAAACTCTTTGGGTGGTTATCTCATCTAGTCTTCTCTCTGGAAGACCAAAACAAAAACCAGAAAATAGTTGGTGACTATTGTGGTGTTACAGTGTTAAAATACAGGAAAATAATTAAAGTGAATAATTTAGACAAAATCTATTGCAATCATCCTTATTACTCTGTCTATACAGGTGGAGTAATAAAAATTTGCAATGGCTCAGCTATGAAACACAGAGGTAAACACTGGAAGGAATAGAGAAAAAAGGCAAGATGTGGCAAAAATAAACTTA
Source organism: Pardalotus punctatus (assembly GCA_013400915.1). Lineage (NCBI taxonomy): Eukaryota > Metazoa > Chordata > Aves > Passeriformes > Pardalotidae > Pardalotus > Pardalotus punctatus. The sequence continues at coordinate 190,953 of VZTX01021837.1, read as the reverse complement.
TTGCTCTAGTGACTCTCCAGAGTAATACCTTTACTGATACTGAACAAGAGTTTCTCAGGTTTATGATATGCTATGTTTTTCTACTCAGAGAAATAAAAAACATGCTAAGATAAGATTCTCTCTGTCCATGCTTGAGAAGCACTCAGGTCACCAATATGTGGCCAGATGCGACTGTAAGGATTTATCTAAGGAAAATATACTGCAGAAGCTCATAAAAATGAACTATGGGGCCCTGTAAATGAAATTAGAGGAATAGACTTCTGAAGAAGAGTATTATGTGAGAATTTCTACCACCTGGGTCAGCTTCAATGGCTTGTTTTGACTTTGGTTTTAAGCACTTTTTCCTAATAGTGCTATATGGCAAACTAACCAGTACCTGTAAGTTCACAGGGATAGAGTTTTGAACTCTTAGGAAGAGGTCGAATAGGAAAAGGACTGTTCAACCCTTCTCTATGCTTTGAAAATTTACCTCCTAGTGTTCTTGAAAATTATTTCCTCTGTGTGGAGAGGACTAGAAAGAAGTAATTAACTGAGGTAAGATGTTCCTTAAATAAAAAATAAGGAAACAATACAAGTAGAAACAAAAGTTACTTAAATCAGAACATTTATAGGTGATTTGGGGAAGTTCAGAAGCTCTAATCCTTAAAACCCATTTCTTATATGTTGTGTCAAGGTAACTGACTGCTTTATCAGCAACCAGTAAATGGCAAGACAAGTGTTATTTTACAAATAGAAATCTGGGAGTTTTTACGCCTGCCATCTTCAAAAAGGAGAATTCTGGTAATTTCTGGTCAGACTGTTCAAAGAAATACAATTTTTTTTTTAAAGCTTTTTATTTTAAATACTATTTCAAAATCTTCGACATCTCTCATGTCCTTATGAGTTTGTTTGGAGCTATTTTTTGTGTATGACTGAGTCTAAAATTTCCAATTTTTCCAACAGTGAGAGAGAAGATAACCACTACTGACCCCAATTATAGACGAGATTGTACAGACTTATTCATATATGCTGAATTATTTGGTCTGTAATAACAATACATATATTTATAAAATTCTTCTTTTCTGCCTCTCTGAAGCTACACACTGACCAAGATAAAGGAGATGGAAATTTAAAATACATATTAACAGGAGATGGGGCTGGCAGTCTGTTCATTATAGATGAAAATACAGGAGATATTCATGCTGCAAAGAAATTGGACAGAGAAGAAAAGTCCCTGTATGTGCTACGTGCCAAGGCTATAGACAGAAAAACTGGAAGACAAGTGGAGCCAGAGTCTGAATTTATCATTAAAATCCACGATATCAATGACAATGAACCAAAATTCACCAAGGACGTGTACACCGCCAGTATTCCGGAGATGTCTGGAGTTGGTAGGTAAAAACTTCTCCTTATGTAAAATACGAACAGGTTTGAGCTGAATTGGAAGTCCTAAGTAATTTATTATTTGAGGCACTTACTATGAGCTGCTCTAAATATCCATGGAACAATTTCTGTTGCCAGCAATGTATCATAAATATTTGGTTTCTGCTCTTATTCATTTGTTTCATCTTTATCCACGTTTTAATCCTTTTTCCATGCTACAAGCTACTCTTTACTCTTTTAAGCCCACCGGAACCATCAAGGAATGCAGCATGTATGGCTGTCTCATCTGTTACTACATAGTTTTGTCACAGCTGAGAATATCACTTCCATAAAATGCATCGTCTTTGTATTTTAAGGTTTAATTTACCAAAACTCTCTGTACCTTTAGACACAAACAACTTTAAGCATGTAAGTATATAAATAAATTAATACATCAAAATGATGCAAAATATGTTCATACAAATGTAATTGTTTTTTCTTTTTGTTATCAGTATTGATAGTTCTTGGTGGTGATTTGTTTGTTGGGGTGTTTTTTAATATGAACTTGCTTATTTATTTGTGGATTTTTTCATACAAAATGTATGAACACTGTCCCTAAATAAGTAATTATTTTTGTTTCAAAAATATTTGCCTCTATGAGTAAAAACTTACACCTATTTATAACTGCTTCAATGAAGTGTAAAAATGTGGAGTTACAGTAAATGTAAGAAATATAACATAGCAGGAAAATATTTCCCTGACTTTTGTTCAACTATATAAAGTGATAGAAAATATTCACCAGCCCACATTCATCAGAACTTATGACTACCTAAGTGCTCCACTTTCTTACAGCAGAGACAGTTTCTCTCATAAGATAAGTAAGCATAAAATCCATAGGCTGTGGGAAACAACTAACAGATAAATTCTCAAGAGTTATTTACTTCTCATAATTTACTGTATCAGTTTGCAAAATTGGCCCTGGATGATGGCATTGCTAAGAGAGACAATAAAATACCCATTGAACCTTATGATTAATATACATATTCACAAAATAATTTCCAGAAGCTAATATCTCTGAGAGAAGTAGAACAGAGTAAGAATTGTTTCTATAAATATAAGAGTATAAAATATTACTTTTTACTTATTTTATAAAATAAAATATTTTATAATAAACAATATTTTATAATAATAAAATAATATTTTGTAAGCATGAGAAGGGAACAAATACACTACTGTGTGTAATGCAAAGAGTCCAAGGATGCTTCTTTTAAAGATATATGGCAAATAGAGAAATACTTTACATTCAGAATTTGCTTTGCTGATAATCACTGAAAGAAAAATGTTGGCAGTGTACCTGTAATATTTAATTTTAAATATATTTGTAAGGAAAGAACTCTATGGGAATTGATAGGAAAAAGGTATGATGTCCATGTTTAACCTTATCACTTAGTCCAACTTTATTAGAGTCAATGGAGACACATGAATAAAAAAGTGAATAAGATCCAGTGCTTTGGCACTGCCTGAGAAATATTAATCTATGAAAGGTTTATATTTGATAAGGAGGATGATAGCATAAGTACCATGTTGTACTTTAAGCTGAGGAAATGTACATAAAAGACACAAGTAAAGGTGAGTTTTACTTTAAAGGAGAATATTTTTTTTTCATTGATAAAAAGAATATAAACAGTAAAAAATGTCCTTTGGTTTCTAATATGAAGGCAAAAGAAGGGATCTGAGTTACTCTTTCCTCTGTTTAGTTGACATTTAGTTGGCATTAAGAATATAAAAAACACTGAAATGGGAATTTTTAGCATTTGAATTTGAATATGTAAAAGTAGTTTTGTATATTTTTTTTAAAATGTTATAAGATAAACACCCAAATCCAGACCCATCCATTCTAGAAACAAGTATTCTATATTTCTGAAGTCAGTCACAAGAATGCTAATTCAAGAGTCAGGATGTACATACAGATGTAAATAAGATTACATACACACACACACACACATATATATATGTGTGTGTGTGTGTGTGTGTGTGTGTATTTCTTCCTGAAGTCCTTTTGTACCATTCCTACAGATAAGGAATTGGATGCCCTAACTGGAAAAAACAACTGAAACAGAAGCCCAGAGTCTAAAGATGCTAAGGCAGTAGGCCCAAACCTTTTAGTTTGTTCTGTCCTGTAGAATTTAAAATGCAATTTGAGGTTAGAGTGTTGTGTAAAACAAGTCATAGAACCATAGAATCATAGAATATCCTGAGCTGGGAGAGAATCTCAAGGGTCATTGAAGTTCAACTCCTGACCCTGCCCAGGACACCCCAGGAATCACACCTTGTGCCTGAGAGCATTGTCCAAACTCTTCTTGAACTCTGTTGGTCTTGGGGGTGTGACTGTTTCACTGAGAAGCCTCTTCCAGTGCCCAGACACCCTCTGGGTGAAGAACCTTTTTCTAAAATTCAGACTAAACCTTCCCTGAGACAACTCCAGGCCATTCCCTCTGGTCCTGTCACTGGTCATCACAAAGAAGAGATCAGTGTCTGTCTCTCATTTCCTCACAAGGAAGCCTTCTCTTCTCCAGGCTGAACAAACCAAGTGACCTCAGCTGCTCCTCATGCAGATTCCCCTCAAGGCCCTTCTCCACCTTCTTTGTCCTCCTTTGGATGCTCGTGTCCAAAGACATTAATTTCCTTCCTTCCTTCCTTCCTTCCTTCCTTCCTTCCTTCCTTCCTTCCTTCC
>VZTX01021837.1:115476-186377 GCA_013400915.1 Pardalotus punctatus | reverse complement strand
AAAGAAAGAAAGAAAGAAAGAAAGAAAGAAAGAAAGAAAGAAAGAAAGAAAGAAAGAGAAATATCATATAAGTGCATTTCAGAAAACCAGAAGACTCCAGAATAAAAAATTAAGTAATTCTATATTTTCCTCTAAAACAAATGGATGAAAGTAAGAATAATATAATAAAATCAAGAATCTCTGGAAGAGAGTGATCATTTTTATAAAGACTAACTAAAATGAAAAAGTCAAAGTATTCCTGCATTAATTACAGAAACAGTTGAGATTATGAGGGATATTTTTTAGATTGTATATAGAGATTTTTGCTTACCTAATAGAAGAATTTTTCTGACTGGACATTACTATATGGTTACACTATACACACTAAAAGAAGTAGATATACTCATGATAAACTGGTCAAAAGACTGTAGGAAAATCCCAGTTTCTTCCAATCCTTTAACTCTTCCCAATCTTCTGTCTCAAACCACAATTTTTTTCTTAACTGTTATATTTATTATGTTTGTCAACGAATATGACAGCAGATATTTATGAAAGTTCAATGAAATGTCACTAAGATTGAGAAATTGAAGACGAATCATCACTAGCAATATTTCCAGCTGTGTGTGAATCTGTTATTCAAATTGCAACCATACTATGTACTTCTCAGTGTGTTACTGAGTGTTTCCTGGAATAACTATGTCTAGAGCACACAAGGGAAAATGGTAAGTCAACACCTCTGACAGAATGTGTGATTTTTAGTACCAATAAGCAAATCTCTGTCATGTTTAACTAGTTTGATAGTAAAAAGAGTGAAAACATAACATGGATTTTCAGCACAACCTATTCAAGCCCGGGGAAAATACGAATGCTTATTTGTGCACTAGTTTATGCAGCCATCAAGTATATATAAATTAGCCCTGCTATGCCTAAATGGGATCCGATCCAACAATGTTATGGATAAATCTAAAATGCTGGGTAGCAAAGTTAGTACTGGGAGTAATCAAAACCACTGAAGTGAGCTGACTGCAGTGTCATTTCAGATTAATTTTATGAAAATCATCATGTTTAATGTTCACACTGATATTGACTTACAAAGTTGAATGAGAAATTTAGTTTAAAACATTCTAAAACTCAATAACATGGAATTTCTCATTAAAATCATCTAGTACGGAAGTACTAGAGGATAATAACTACTGTAGCTATATTTTTGAGCAATACTAGAATTCACTGGAAGAATCCTGAGTTTTTTGTCAGAGAGTAAATTGATTCAATGATGTGTAATTTCAAAAAAATGTGAAAAAGAGGCTAGCATGACCTATACAGGTTAATCAAAACATAATACAGGAAGTAAATTTACAGAAGATGTTCAACATTTTAAACTGATGGAATGGCAAAGTTGTAAGCTACAATCTTGGTCACAATGAAGTACTGGTGTATTTAAAGCATGACCTAGTCTGAACCACCTATCCAAACCCCTGAAAACTTCAGAGGAGTCAAATACATATTATACATCATGAATAACGTTTTTATATCCTCTCCATGTGGAATGAAAAGTTGATCACACTTAAAATCTACTCATTTCATCTTCAAGGCTTCTGTAAGCACTGCTCAGTCCAAGTATTTTTCCAAGTAAAACATTCCTAGAAAAATCTCTGAAATAAAATCAAATCAAAACTAACACGGCACCTCACTATGTAAACCACTTTTCTCAGGTTATAAAAAAGATTGTTAAGAACTTTTTAAAAAGGGAATTTAACAATGTGATGTCCCTTGTAGTTAATCCCTTTTGGCACCTGAGTCAATATTATTACATCCCTCTGTACCTGCTTTGCTAATTTTAATGAGTAAGGCTTACCAGTTTTATCTCATTAAGCTTCTTTAGCATGCAGCTGATGAGTATTTCACAACAAATTTTTAATCTTTGGATTGATTCTATTAAGAGAAGGGACAATGTCTAATTTAATTTACCAGTCATTTCTTCAGACTGCTACATTCTAAATTTATGGATCTAACCAAATACTCCTAATATATTTCAGGATTTCTACATGACAGGGTTCATCCAAATATAGAGGAGTGTATTTTAAATGGTTAAATTTAGAACATACAATTTTTCCATTATACCACTTTTTTGAAAATAATCAGGTTAAAAGAGTTTTTCTTTAGCTGACAAGTGAGGTTTCATAGAAGAATGTTATATACGAAATATAAATATGGCAAATTTTATCTCAGGTTTACAGGATTATAGTATGACTAAACATGCCTTGTATTGAGCAGCTATTCTAACCAAAAGATACAAATAAAAGATATATGTGAAAGAGATATAAATGAATAAAAAGCAAGATGAGGTTGCAGTAAAACACACTGGGTAATATGCATTAACATTACCATTCTTATTACTGTGCTGCTGTTTTTGAGTGCAGTAGTATATCCTGAAAGACCAATTATACAATGATTCTCTTAGAAGTTCCATACCATTATTCAGTATTTCTATAGTATCTTTTGGGAATCTATAATCATCATGACTACTGCTTCATTTAAGTAAGACCGCACTCCATTCTGATATTATTTTTAGTTACACCATGTTTTCAGCATCACATAATCCCAAGTGCATATTTCTCAAGTTTGTTATTTTGTATAGGAAGCTCTTAAAAGAACAAGTAGGCCTTATGGTAAAAAAAAAAAAAGAAAAAAGAAAAAAATAAACGAACCAAATGCAGTAACCATCACATTTTCTATTTTTGAATGTGCTTATGTCAGTAACCATTAATCTACAGATGTGTATAAACAACTAAAGGGAGGCAGCTCTCATCTTTCATGTTTCAGCAGGAAATAATTATATTTTCTCCTTTGCATATTTTCCCTGGTTTCAGATGTTTATAAAAAGAAGCTTTGAATGACTGTCTTGACTTTGACACAAGCTTACAAAAACTACTTTGCTAACTTGCAAAACTTCAGAACCCTAATTGTTAATGTGCACTCTATTTTAAAATGAATTATTGAGTTAGATTTAAGAGAAAGATACATTTCAAATAAATATTTTATCCACAAGTTCATATTTTACAAGACAGAGCTAGAATTCATTTTAGTCAAACTAAGCATGATAGCAGAAATTCTGTAAGTAGAGTACTTTCAATATTTCTTTTTGCATTTGCCACTATAGCTAAAGAATTTCAAAACCTTTGTAAATGTCAGCATCTTTTTAAATGCAGAATTTTTATTTTAAGTTCTTTATTATTTTCATGCAAGTCTTTATTATGAAAAAAAATATAAAATAAGTGTTCAATGTCCAGTAATACTTTCTTAAACCATGAAGGTGAAAAAGTTAAACACCTCTTTTTGTTAAGTAGTTAAAAACATAAATATTTCCTGGATATCTTTAAAGAATTTTGGAGTATTTGGGATTTTTTTCTTTCGCTTTTGGGCATGCAGTCTGTTAAGGACATGTATAGTATTTTTATTAGGAAAGTATAGAAGTATTTATAAGTATTTCACATTTGGCATGAAGCAGAATTCTTTTAGAGTAGTATGAATGGGTGCTTTAAAATGTCATATTTCTAGTGTACAAAAGAAAACTACTGGAACACCAAAGGAATCTTATTTAGACCATTATTATTTTTACCTTAAATTGTTCTATCATTTGTCTACACACTTAACTATGTATATAATACGGACCGCAGTTTCCCAGGAAAAAGGATGTCTGCAAGGAACTTCCTGCAGCTCTGGTACTGTAAACAGATTATTTTGATTTTGTACAGCTCCACTGATTTTAATCTGGATGTTACAGAAGTGTAAGGATCTCCCTGCATGGTGTTCATTTCATGATAAATGTACATAATTTCTTTAAAATTTAAATATCCATTTCTCTTTTACAGATTAAAGATTAAGTAAACATCTAAAATATAAGCAATCACACAAAAAAGGAATATGTATGTACTGAGTATATCATGGAATCATAGAATGGTTTGGGTTGGAAGGGACCATGGGCAGGGACACCTTCCACTAGACCAGGTTGCTCAAAGCCCCAGCCAGCCTGGCCTTGAATGCTCCCATGAATGGGGCAACTTCTCTGGGCACCCTGTTTCAGTTCCTCACCAGCCTTGCACTAAAGAATTTCCTCCTAATACATAATCTAAACCCACCCATTTTCAGTTTAAAATTATTCCCTCTCATCTGGAGCTACAAGCCCTTGTTAATAGTCTCTGTTCCTCTTTCTTATAGGGTCCCTCTAGGTACTGGAAGGCTGCAATCAGGTAACCCTAATGCCTTCTTTTCTCCAGGCTGAACAATTCCAACTCTCTCAGTCTTTTCCCACAGGAGAGGTGCTCCATCCCTCTTATCATCTTCATGGCCTCCTCACTCCAACAGGTCGAAATTCCTGTTCTGGAGCCCCCAGAGCTGGATGCAGCACTCCAGGTGGGCTCTCACCCTGCTGGCCAAGATGCTTTGATATGGCACCCAGGACATGTTTGGCTTTCTGGGCTTTCTTCAAGTGGACATGGCTGGGTCATGTCCAGCCTCTCATCCATCAGCACCCCCTAGTCCTTCTCAGCAGGGCTGAGATCTGTTGAGATCTGTTTAGATCTGTTCATCCCCCAGCCTGTGCTGATGCTGGGGTTGCCCTGACCCATGTGCAGCACCAGCACTGAGTCTTGTTAATCCTCACGAGATTCCCATGGGCCCAGTTCTCAAGCTTGTCCAGATCCCATTGGATGGCATCTTGTCCTTCAGGTGTGCCAATCACATTACTCAGCTTGATGTATCTACAAATTTGCTGAGGTTACACTCAATCCCTTTGTCTATGTCATTAATTAAGATATTAAATTTCACTGGTCCCAGTACAGGCTCCTGAGTGACACCACTTGTCATTGATGTCCTTTGGGACACTGAGGTATTGACCACTACTCTCTGGATGTGACCATCCAACCAATTCCTTATCCACCTAACAGTCCAGCCATCAAATCCCTCCCTCTCCAATTTAGAGAGAAGGATGTTTTGGGACTGTGTCAAAAGTTTTACAGAAGACAAGATAGAAAACATCTGTAATATCTTTGTGAAGAATTCAAATAATTCACAAATTTAAGATTTACAGAACATTTTAACATTACAGATAAGATCTCAAGCTACAGAAAAAAGGAGTGAAACTCTTTTTCTCCTTTTAGTCTCTCTGTTCCCTCCGAGGTGTGCTGTCTTATGTCTTTCCCACTGTCCTCTGAACCCAAAAGTAGAAGGTTAAGGAGTTAAATCATCATAAATATGGATTGTTCAAGGTCAATGTTCTTTTTCTACTACTTTTGTTGCCTTCTTCAGATCACATGAGGTTAGACACTATAGGTGGGGCTAGGGAAGTGACAGGAATATTCAAAGTATAACAGGTAAAAGCAGGTGAGACTCTTTCATCCAGCAGTGTCTAACCTTAGCTAAAGAATCACTTAGCTAAAGAATCCATTTGTCTCCAGCTACAAAATCCTCCTAACCTAAACAGGATTCCTCACTTTCTTTCTTATTTTTTCTTTTCTTTTGGGATGGGGACAAGTTTGGTTTCTTATTAAGACACCACAAGTCTGAGGCAGCACAATGAGAAAACCAGAACTATTTATTCACCCTCTGTGAGTAACAGCTGACTTTTGGTGCTACAAGGAATTGGAATTTTGCAGAAGTGTTGTCAGCAAGGAAAAGTAACTAGTGTTTGCTGCTAACGCAAGAAGGTATAAATAATTTTCCTGTTTCTGTCCTGTGAGAACTGCGTCACTGTGAACTCACTGTCAGTCTGTGACCTCCTCTGAGCTCTCTTAAACCTCCTCCTGCTGACCTTTCATGATGTTCTGGTCTAAAATATTTTACATAGGAAGAAATAAGATGCCAACAGTTCAAAGGTGGCACTTAGTAAGTAGGATGGGTGGCTTTTATAGCACTATATGGGACTTTTATATTTGTCAACTAATTGGTCTGTACTTTGGAGATGCATTTTTAAGCTGGCCACAAACTCATTTAAACTCAATTTCCTACCAATTCAGAGAAGACTAGAACAGCTCTACTCCATAGATATGTCTTAATAAGTTCAGCTACTTCAGCAATGGACATTGAAATGATAGCCTTGGAATCAGTCATCTTGCCAAATGGAATTTTCAGACCTGGGCTATGTTAAATGTGCCTTCCCTTTCTATCTTCCTGAAATGACTCATTGCAAAACTGTTTGTCTGGCTACTTTATTGCAACAAATTTATTATTCCCCATTATCTGTGTACATTGAAAACAAAATGAAAAAAAGACTAAAACCTCAAAGCACTAAAAAACCCCTGAAAACCAGAGACCTGAACATCTCTAAATTAGAGCTTGAAACTAGCATTAAAAGTTCCTGTCTCATATCTACACTAAACAATTTTTTATGCATTAATTTCCCTTTTATGTCATTAGATTTTCAGCTATAGCTCTATAATCTCTGAACAGAAGTGTAGTGCTCTTGGATTCTTTACATCAGCACTTTTGCTCATGCTGCAGTGCAATACAATGGGATATGTTCTGCATTGTTAGAGATGCTGTCCCTCTAACTGGACGTTAAAATCCTTTCATCTTTCATGGATTCACATTTGAAAACTAAAAATATCATTTGCATTCTGAAACAGCATGTTGCATCAGCCAGTGTGTAAACCTCTTGATATGAACACACATCCTTCTGTACATGCTTTGATATAAACATGTTACAATTCACAGCCAGGTGCAATCTGTTTTCAGAGCCACAGTAAACAGAGTTTCTATGCATGATGCCAGTTTATAGGCATTTAATTTATTCCCTTATGAGCCTTTGAAACTACCAACCACCAAATAATTTTCCTTCTTTTAAGACATGCTGCAGGATAAGACTTGCAGTGAGACCCTTCTCACATTTATTGGGACCATATTGAAGCCCACAGCAATTGAAATGCTGGTGCTAAGGGCTGGAATAGCTGGCACTAATTAACAGTACTAATATTAGGAACACCTGTGTCTTTTTCAGTAGGAACATGTCAAACAGAGGCATACACATGTTATAGCCTTCATTAAAACTAAAATATGTCAGATATTAAATTAAACAGGTTAGTATTGGAGAGGAGATGATCTGTTGTCAAAGGACAGATTTTGCATTAAAAGTGCTAACATTAGTTTCACTATTTATATCATGCTAATGCACAGAGTTCTTTTCTGAAACCATGTAATTATGCTCCTTGTGCAGTTTTAGGTGTCTGAAAAAAATCCTTTTCTTCATTTAAATGATTTTTGAGAATGGGATTTCTTAAATGTTGGTTCTGTAGTTGGCTGGGAAGGCTGGTTACGCAGATCTAAGTCAGGAATTGCAATTAACTAGATGAAAGGTAAATCTCTTTCAGGTTTTTTATATGTGGCCATAAAAGATTTTTCAAATTACATTGAGAAGTATAATTTTTCTAAATTATTATTGTTTTGTTAAATTAAAACCCACTGGGATGCTTGTGTAGTCTAATCTACTGAACACAGAATGTTTTCTGTTGTTTATAAAAGGAAAGACAGCATTCTGAACGGCTTAGTATACACCTTAGTTGCTAACATTATGCAACTGAGTGTAAAAGTTGGGGATTTTTTACTTTTTTTTTAATCATGCTAACCCAAGAATTAATCTATTTTGAAAGTAAAACACAAAGGGAGGGTTGATTCTGTTGATTTTGTTTGGGTTTTTTTTCCCTACCAGATTGCTGTATAACTTCTAAGAATTTCCAAAATATATAAATAAAACACAATGGATCATATTTGGGTGCAAGATAAAACACATTTTTTCCTAATACAATCTAAATTAAAGTAACTAATTATCACACGGAGAGAATAGAATGTACAGAAAGATGCTTTGACATAATTTTCAGTCTTCCAAAGAAATAACAGTCTCATCAAACAGACCAATCTGTCACAAAACAAAGGACCATATTCCAAAATCTTTATTTATCTTGTATACCTCTTTTTGTGAGGTATCCCCCTCCACCCTAATCCTCAATTTTCACAGAATTACTGTGAAGTGAAAGCTTTATCTTATGTGACTCTGAATGATTAGTACCGCACATTACAAATGATTTAGCTGCAGCATACCAGGAGCATAAGTGTAGAAAGCTCAGGAAAAGAGCATTACCAGGCCCCAAGAAGAAGACATGTGTGTTTATATATATATCTGAGATATGCTTTTATATATTACATAAATTTGATGTTTTTAAAATTAAATAATTAAGTATGATAAGTGATTACAAGTTTTTTAGCAACACCGAAGATGAATTCTACAAATAGCAGTTATATGTGTGATTTTCTTAGTTCAGTTAATATTTCAGCTTGAATTCTGTTATACAACAGCATTTTTCCTTTTTGCCAATCATATAGTAATTTTGGAAATTTTCTGTACCATACACAGCCTTCATAGAGTCAGGAAAATGAAGGTGAGAAAAGTCTTATCCTGGACTCTCTTGTCTGACACCTGCTTATTTGAAAAATACTTGATATTATTCCCACGGATACTCATCTTTGCTAAGCATATGCAACAAATGGGTTACAGCATTTTTCATGTATTTCTCTCAATATCTGGCAAAATATACCTCTGAAAGTTTTCACAATGACAGCAAGCCTGAGGCTCACACTTACCTAATTTTGTACTATCTTACCAGATGCCTCAGAAAACTTTCCAGAACACCTTTTTCCTACAACATCATGGATATGTGACACTGTAAAATTAAGATCAAGCATGATAAGTTCTGTATCAATTTTATTCTTCATGAAAATTGTTCAAACCTTCATATTTAAAAGACAGTGCTCCCACCAAATTGGTGGTTAAAAATAAACAAAACTCCCCAACAAACCAGAACAGTACAACCTAACTTAATGCCCTCTGAAGTATGTACATGTGTGAATATCTTGCATTTAACTGCCAATAAACCCCAAATTCTCATCAAATCTTCCTGTTAGAAAGCCAGTTCAATAACAGTTCCTTCATTCTACTCCAAGGCAAAAGATAAATAGCCTGTATAAATAAGGCTATGTACAAAGTAAAAAAAAAAAAAAAAGAACAACAAAAAAAACCCAAAAAAACAAACAAAAAAACCCAAAAGGCTTTATTTCCTCACAAGGTCAAAATATGTGACAGTTGTGAAAAAAAACAAACAAAAAACCTCACCTAAAGGCTAGCCACCTCTTTAGTGCACTGAGGTGGTTTAAGAGAGAGGAAAGTTAAAAAATAATTTTATATTCATGATCTGGAAGACTAATACTGACTGGCTTCATGAGTACAATTTTAAGACACCTTGGCTATCAGAAACACATCTACGTAAGGAAGATAAACAAAATGTTTAAATGCATATGCCAAATTAATTTTCACTGAGTCTTAATCACTACTAAATATTTTGAAGTTGGCTCAGGCATTTTTAAGAGTATTTCCCAAATAAGTAATTTGTAGTCAACACCTTTAAATGTTCAACCAGAAATGTGCCACTCTATGAGCTATGTCCAGATGAGATCATCCCTATGATGTGAATCCTTTACTGTGACCGGAGTCTTGCATTAAATAGCCAATGAATTTCTAATTGATTTGCAAACATAGTGACACCTCAACTGTGTCTAGCAGAGCACTTCTGCCTATGAATCATGAATCATTTGACACATTATACTAAAGATATTGGAACACTTTGGAAGGTAAATGATAAATTATTGTCTAGAAACAATAATAGAAAAGGCTCTTGATTGACTCTATGTAATATTCTGGACATGTACCTCCCCCATACACCCACACATACATATACTTACATCTATATTTAGTTATATATACACATGCACACTCTGGAAGTGTTTTGCTTTTGTGTAAAAATGGTACTTTAATTAATCTAACTTTAAAAAGCAAATGACTGAGATAACCCTGGAATTTGATTCATTTGCTGTGTTTTGGACTCCAATTCTCCTCAAAATTACAGGTCTTTATTGCTGTTTTAACAGCCAACATCCACAGTATCTAAGCACGACAGAAGAAAGAGATTTTCTTGAATCACATATTATAAATTAATATAAATTTGGGGCTGCCAGAATAACTTCATTGACTATGTTTTTATGTGAATTACTATTTTCCACAGCTGTATTGTTTTAAGAAACAAACTTTATCACTACCCAAAAAGCAGTTCCCACAGATGACAAAAATGATTCCAAAATAAAATAAAGGTGAGGCCAGTCTGTCATCATAAAAATAATGATGTACTTTCTCATGGTCATAATAGAGATTTTCATGTGGTATTAAAATACATCTGTTTTCAGAGCTGGCAAAAGGTATAAACTCTGCAATGGTTTCTATTAATTTGTATTATAGACTAATTTTGAAGATGTAAATGAGAGTAAGATTCTAGTTCTCATTCATAGATAGAAATTCAAAAACTCATAAAGGAATACATAAGCTGAGCTCAAAAAAGGAGCAAATGAAAAATAAGTGCAGAAAGTTAACTTGTTCCTTCTCAAAAAATAATCATAGTTCTGTTGGTGTTTTGCATTGCAAAATACACAACAGTACAGGCATGTACACCAGAACTCAAAAGCTGAAAAGTATTTCTTCCAAGCTTACTTTGTTTCTTTTAAGTGAGAACTTTAGAAATTTTTTGGAGGACAAATAACTACTTTTGAGATAAGAAAAGGGCAAGCAGAAAGCATCTAAAAGCTGTACTACATGAACAAAGGAAGCAAAAAGTAGTGAAGAAATAACATTTCTATGATTAATTAATTATTTTGTAAATTCAAAAATTATAAATAAAACTAAAGCAAAGGGTGAAAATTGCCAGCTCTCATCTTTAAAAAAGAAGCAAGTTGTGGAGTTGTTGTGATTGACCTGTCATGGAGGGCAGCTCCCAGTTCATACAAGTGGCCTATTTCCACATAACCTGTGGGCAGATTAGGAGTAGCCAAGGCCATATTACAGCATTACTTATGGCTCCTTCAATATGTCAATTTCATTAACAACTATTTCTAGTTGGAACAGCCCCCCTGTACATACTGCAGCTTCAGACCCAGAAATATACCACTGCTAACTTTCATCATTATTTTGAATTGGAATTTTGAGGATAATTCTGTGATTAATTATTTTAATTGGAGCTTAGTGTATTTTTAAACATAGACTATAGATGCTTGTTCTTCTAAAAAAAATTATTTTTAATTGTAAAGATGTACATCGTATTGAACAAAATGAAGAAGACTTCTAAGCTGCAGCTCATTTATGAAGGATATCAGATCACTTTATACTGTACTGCTTTGTCACTAGAAAATGCAACGTAAAAGCTAATCTACATTAACACTTGAAAGAGTCTGACTACACTTTCCTCTGTTTCATCTCTGCCATTCAATTGCACCACTATTACTGTTTCAGAAGTGACTTTATGGTAAGAAGGGGAAAAAGGAGCTTCAGAAAAGAATAAACTTGCATGGAGTTGTTCACCCACCAGTCCTTCAAACTATTCGTCATTCTTTTTACTGTTTCCTACTCGTTATTGCATCCATAAAGCTCTTCAAATTCTCATGCAGGGCATCTGATGCAGTGCACAGTTACAATTACTGCCAAAGGAAAACTAAAGTTACTGTATTAAGGTATCGAACAGCGGGAGGGTGAGCGCTGGAGGCTTTGTTCAGCTTTTGCCATTATTTCCTAGTTCAGTTTCTGACATGTCAGAAGAGTGTATGCGTTGTATTCACTGGCAAATGCAGCATTTCTGGCAGATTATAGACAGAGTAACGTAGTCACATTGGGTCTCTCTGTGTGGTGAGACAATCATTAGTACATGGTTACTGCTTTAATACAAGTTCTGATAACACCATCTAAAATGGAGCTTCCTTTTGTCATAGAAAAGGGAGCAGTAAACAAAACCCAAAACCACCCAAATGCAACAAACACAAGAAATTATGAGCATTGTTTCCTCATTTTGTTTACAAAATATAAGGTACTGTTTCTAAAGTAAAGCTGCACAAAAATAGGATCTCATATTTCTGAAATGAGTGTTTGGTCCATCTGCTTTTGCAGATATGGACTAAAATGGAGAGGAAAAAAAGTAGTTCTGAGAGAAAGTAAGTCTATAACATGCAGCATAGCTTGTTTCTGTTACATTTTTCAGAAATTACTTTTAGTCACATTAGCAGGGATTGCAATGACTCTTTACATACACTGCAGTGATGCAGTTTGTCATTCCTGGGTGGGAGATTAGTGATCAAAAACAAAGGCACACTACTCATGTACAGTAGCTAATATATCAGCTGACTTCTCAATCAAACATTTTGTGAGACAAGATAAACAAAAATAAGACAGAAGGTTTTCAAGTGATATAAAATTTCACCTTATAACTATGGAATGGATTACTAAAAATTGTTAACTTGGTAACATGTAATTTATGAATTATTTATTACATGTCCTCTTTTATACCATCTTTTTACCTCCTCACTTTTGTCTTTGTAAGAAATTCCTTCTCAATACGTATTGCTGAACTACATTTTAAGATCCTTTTCAATTTGCCTATGTAATGTTATTGCTCTTCTGAGTCTGGTTCCTCAGGTTCCTTATTTGTTCTAAGTTGGCCTTTTTTTTTTTTTTTCTCATTCATGCCCATTTACTCCTCTTTGACCTTGGATCTATTTATCTATTGACACTTACTACTTTTCTGCTTTTACTCATTCTTTTCCTTTGTTCTATGAAATCTTTCATGTTACCAACCATCTGGCCTTTTCTGAGTCAAAGGAAGAGCAGTCTAGAGAAAGCCCCACTAAATTGTGGTCATGTACAAAAGAGCAAAGTTCACTTTGCAGTTCACTGTTCTTTCAGCTTTCGAGGTAGATTTGTCTTCCAATCAAACTATAAGAGTTGTATCTCAACCTTATTTAGTCCTGTCCTTTGTACACAAAGTAGTCCGAAGTGATGTGGTCCAGCAGGTATGATAATGAAATACTTGATGCTGAGTCCAATGCCTCCCTAAACTTTTTAGTCTTGGGTAGTGCCACATAGCTTCTAGTTCATAATTTGTCCAGTTCTTTGCCTAAGCAGAGGCTACTATGTAGAGAGAGCAACCTGCTCTTGAAGGCAAAAGTAGTTTCTGTAGCTCACTTAAAATTTCCCTCATGTCTTCAGCAGGGGCCTCTCCACGTTACATCTACATAATCTTTGGAGCGATGTTGTCTGAGCAAACTATCCGTTCATCTTCTTTAAGCTTCTAGGCATACAAAATTCCCAGTTTTGCCTCCAGAGGTTTTCCAGAGCTCACCCAAATCTTTTTTGCTTGTAAAAGTAACACTCTTCTAAAATCTTCCCTCTGTAAATAAACTTGACGAACAGCAGATTGTCATTGTGCTTGAAAACAGGAAGCAAACATAAGAGCTTCTCCTTTAGGGAGATAAGTCCTTCCTGCCTCTCCACTTACCCCAGCTGGTCTCTATTTCTGAAAATGAAACAGACTTTCTGCACTTACACAGACAAAACTCCTCTGTAAAAGTCAGAACTTTTCAATAATTGCCAGTTTTGACAGAAGTTGACTTGAAAAAAAATAGAAATGAAGCTGTCTCATAATGTAAAAAACAATCTGGTTCAGCATTTTCAGATTGTTTTGTTTCCAAACTACTTTTTGAATACTTTATACTAAAAGGCCAAAGCCTAAGCCTTCTTATTTTTTTCTTAAAATAAGAAGTTTGAATTGGTTTGAAATCCTACTTTTATAAAAAATGTCAGAATCAAAATGCATTTTGAAGTTACAGAATTCCCTTTAGTAAAAAAAATAATAATAGTAAAAAAGAAAAATTAATGTTTCTGAATGATATTTAAATAACTGTCATTTTTTGATCTAACAGTCATGGTAGAATCTTGAAGTACACATTACTAGCAGTATAATCTGCTCGTTTTCTTCACCCAGGATGGAAAATACTGTTTAAAATGAAGGTTACAGAACAAGTTATCAGTAAAAAAAATTTTTCCAATACATGCAGATATATATTCCTGACTGGCAGAAGCTGTTGTAATTCATGTCAGCTAAAGGAGCCAAGTAAGAACAAGAGCTGCATGCTGAACAGGATGACTTCACATGAAAAGGTAGCAAAATGTGTGCCTGTCTCATCTAGGGGAAGACCTCTTTTGCACTGCAACAATCCTCTTCAAGTTATTTCCTTCAGTTTTGCAATGCACTCTGGTATCATGCTGAGAGACCTAATTATACCAGAGGGACTCTTTCAAACACTAAATAGCACAAAGGAATAGAAAGCATTTAAAACAGAATTCATAAAAGCATTCTCATTTCAAATGTTGTGCAGTTTTTTCAAATTTATGTCTCACTCGTCACGAGTTCTAGTAATCTGTTTTAGTGACACTCAATTCTGACACTTCCTAGATATTAAGTGATGCTCTAACTCTAAAAGTTTTCTTTTTTGGATTCTACATTCTTACATGCACTTACATGAATACATATATGTACACAAACACACAGAGAAGCACTGCTTACACATAATTATTATAGATTTGTCTTCTCTCAGGTTACCTTCACAATTTACCTTCTGCATTTTGCTGCCCTTGTATTAAGACCCCATACATCATACAACAGACATGTTATCAGTGCTTAAGCTTCCAGGCTCAAGACAAAGAGAAAGAAAAAGAGAAAGAGAAAGAGGAAAATGAAAAAATAAAAAAAGAAAAAGAAAAAGAAAAAGAAAAAGAAAAAGAAAAAGAAAAAGAAAAAGAAAAAGAAAAAGAAAAAGAAAAAAGAAAATGATACACCTCTTGAGAGCTCTGAGATTTAGTTACCATCCTGAGATGGTCTAGATTTGCTGGGTTGGATTGGGTTGAAGTGGACTTTATTTTGCAGAAGAGTGATGTTATCACTACTTAGACTGCTATTGTAGTTATTCTCACATTTTCCCTGTCATCCTTCACACCAATTGCGTTGTGGTACATTTGATCATGGCTAGCTGCCAGAAGCCTGCCCAGCTACTCTCTTATTCCCCCTTCTCAACAAAACAAGAGAGAAAAGAAAATGAAAAAGCTCATGGGTTGAAATAAAGACTGAGTGATTGCTTATTGATTACCATACAGGCAAAACCAAACTTCACCTGAGAAATTAATTTAATATTTGCACATTAAAAACAGAGTTGGATGGTGAGAAACAAAGGTAAACACTAAAATACCTTCTCCCACCCCCAGTTCTTCCCAGGCTCCACTTCCTTCCTTTATTCCTGCTATATTCACCCATACAGCCTATTCATACCTTAAATCATGCTGATTTCTGCTGACAAATGTGGTAAGAGTCATCTTGTGAGGTAATCTACACTAGAAATAAAGCTACACATAAATAGATCTTTCTGCCAGTACAATTCAAGTGGGGTAAAGATAAGGCATACTTTAATTAAAAAGCTGCAAACTGGTTTTGTTGCATTACCAATTAATCCATAATTAATGCTGAGTTCCTTTATTTCATTGCCTTTATTTCACTGTCATTTCAGGCCCTAAAAGCCAAGAGAAGTTTCTTTCCTGGTGAATGAAATTTGCACAAGCATTGCCTATCATTTGTGAGCATCCTTCTTTATTACACAGCAGACTGTTGGCAGGGAAGAGAGTTAACTGCCTGCTGACGTTGAATTTTTTGACAATATTGTTAGTAATTTTTCACACTTGTACTATTAGTTTAACAGAAAGAAGGAGCTTTGTAACACAATTTTTTCACCACCTCAGAAATTTCTGTGGGCTTGCATCTTCTGTACTTTCCTCAGCAGCCATAATTACATGGCACTTGAGCCTCAGGAAACTAAAATAGACATTCCAATGAGACAGACACAGAAGTCTCCCAAAGACTGCCTGCAATAACAGTCTTAAAAAAAAAAAAAAGCTCAAAAACAAATTCAGCATTTTTCTCCTTCAAAACAGTACAGTTAAGAAAAGAAACAACATTAATGTGCATTCCGTTGTTATAACCATACTCAAAATTCTGTGTCAGTCCCATGACAGTGCCTAGATCAGGAGGCCACAGTAACAACATTTCCTGATTAAGGTATTTTGGTTTGCTTTGGGATGGACATCTAAATTTTTCTTGGTTCTTAATTTCTGGATGCTACAATGTCACACAGTACAAGCATATGGTTCTACTGATTACAGGTTTTTTTATAGGCTAGCAAGGGATAATGACCCTTCTTTCCCTATTAGTCTTGAAGAGACATGGGATATAATTTAGTTGCTTTTCTGAAAGCAGATAGGACTAATGAACTTTACCATTCTCAAAAAACTGGCTTAATTTTTTTGTCCAGATGAGCAGTTCTGCTGGACACTGTTAGTGATAAAAACACCCTTAAATATGCACTTCTTTGAGATAATCTTTAAAGCTCAGCTTGGCACACAGATGATCTCTAACTCTTTAACCAGGCAAAAAGTAATCCAGATAGCTGATGGCAAAAATCCTCTTCAGAGTTTGATGAATTGTGGCAAAGCGTTTTTACAACTTTTTTTCTGCTGGTTTGTTGCAGAGAAAGAAGTATTCCTCTTCTCTTGACATGCTCTTCACATAACCTGAAATATTGGGAATTGTTATGTAGGTAAAACTATTATTTGTAAAGCTGTATTATGCATTATGAAAAAATAGTTACATCTAACAAGACCTAGTAATAATGTTCTCTCACAAATCTGTTTTGATTACTCTGGATTTCTACTTTTCCCAGTCCCTGGGATATGCTGGAAAGTTACAGTAGAAATAATTTGCTTCAATTCCATTAATCAAAGGTAAATTAGGGTCTTCTAAACTTATAGTCAAGACAGACATTTGACTACAAGTGTTCCAGGTGAACTTCAGTCTAGAGAGACTGAAGGTATAGAAAAAGAGGAATAGGGAATGCTATCAGTTAAGTGGAGAGTGCTCACTAGACGTTTTTCTTTCAAAGAAAATGAGATAAAAAAAAAATAAAATACCCAGCCTAAAATAGGGTAAAGAGCTTCTACTCAGTCAGTCTTCTTCCCCTGGCAAGGAGTTAAGGACCTTTACACCACCTCTATTGGACTGCCTGCATTTATCTAGACATTTTTCAGCTCTAGATTGTGTTAACAAAATGCATTCTGACATTTTGAAATATGGTAAGAAAATAAAAGCTGGTGAAGGAGAGCTTTTCCTTTTATGTCTTATAAGAACGGCTTTGCAGAAGCTTTCATTTGCTTCTAACCCATAAAATACACCAAACATATTGGCTCACAGTGCTCATAATCCCATATAATCTATATTGTCTTCTTTATTATCAGAGAACACAGGTAAACTATTTTCACACAAAATAAGTGAATGCTGAAAAATGTCAATAGCGTTTAATGTAATTTATTTATCAAACAGGTGGATAACTTTGACCAAGAGAGAAAATACAAACATATAAACAAACAAAACCCCACAAACAGAATTTCTTATTGCCAAACCAGTCTATTTTTTAAGAGAATCTCAAAAATCAGTTTACAATGAAATAAAAATCTTTATTCATTCAGAATTCAGGTATTTGGAATTTGCCATCAAAGCAGAAAATGAGTACAGAGAAATTTGCTTTAGGTTAATTTATTGATTAAGCCAAACCTTTAAGTGATCAGTTTCAGCTGAGGTCATATTATTACTGGAGAATAATCTTCAAATCTGTTTGTTCACAAAAACAAAAACTGACTAATGCTATGTTGGGTTTCAAAGATGTGTCAGTCCCTGTGTGTTTACTCATGTTAAACTGAAGCATATATCTTAAGTGATAATGATTTTAAGTCTAGTCACGAGGAAGATGAGATTTTATTTTACTGTCTCTTGGGCAGAATTACTCTGGATTTGTCCACTGGATGCTGTTTGATTTCTCACTGAATTCAATACTGCAACAACTGTATGTGATTTACAAGAAGTAGATGCCTTCCTAAAACCTGTTGATTCTTTGCTTGGTACCCATTTAGGTACATCTGTTATTCAGGTGACAGCCACAGATGCTGATGATGCCAACTATGGAAACAGTGCCAAAGTGGTGTACAGCATCCTCCAGGGACAGCCCTATTTCTCAGTGGATCCAGAAACAGGTTAGCAATTCATTCAGTCTCACTTTTTGCAGTAACAGAGACAGGATGCAGGGATCAAGACAATTTTACTTCCATTTCAACTCTGGAAAAGGCAAATGACTTGGCATAAAGCTGATACCTTTTTACTGAATGAAAACGGGAATAAAAATAAAAGTATGCTTTTTCTGCTAAAATAATATTATTGCAGAAGAACTGCTTTGCTTGGTATGAGTAAGTTTCCAGGAGACAACTGTTAAGTATAAAGGTCAACAGTTCAAAAATGTGCAAAATATTGTAAAGGTCAAAAGAATCATCAAAATTAATCAGAAGCTTATTTTACTCCAGTTTCTGGGAATTTCATTGGTTTGTCTCTAAGAAAAGTAAACAGGAGCTGGACAATTTCACATAGTAAGTTGAAAAAAAAAATCTCACAAGTAATCAAATATTCCTAAAATTTGGGCTAAATTCCTGATCACTGACAATTTTTAACAGAAGGTGCTTTTTGAAATGGTATTCTGATCCCAAAACCTATTAGAACTGAAGTAAGAATCATTAATTCTTTCAAGTTATAAAGCATAAATTGAAGCCTTTTTCAGTGTTATGCAGGAAATCAGATAAGAGACAACACAAATATTTTTTTTAAAAAAAGTGAATTTTTGATATCTATAATTCAAAATTAGAAGTTCAAAAAAGAAACGTTAAACCACAAACTCCTCTCTTCCTGATACTTAATCTTATGGCACTTAAGACTCAGCAGACATTGTATTAGATTTTCTGCATGTTATCAAAATTATTCTAGTTTGCGAATCGAGAATTTAAGTGCAACTCTTTCCAGAATCCCTGAAGTTCCTAATCCATTGAGAATGCTTAGATGATAGCTAACTTTCTTTTGAAACCATTTCTTTTTTTAAATACAGCAAAGGCATAGTATGTAAAAGATAATCACAAAGCTACATTTTTAAAAGGGAGAATAACGATTTTACCTTGGATAAAAGTGTTTGGTTTTTCCCCGCCTTTTTCAATCTCTCTTTTTTCTCATTTCTCCGGTCCCCTACTCAAACATCTTTACCAGGCATGAGCAGGGAAACAGGACCAGTACCACATGGACAATAACTGATAGCAGCAGGTGTTTAGGCAGGCAGACAATTTGGGAAAGACCTGGTCTCTAATCTTTGGTTCAGGGATCATCTTTCATTTTAATTCAATTTGCTGTTTCATGTTACATGTATTAACAAGCCTAGGTATGGTAATCAGAACTGGTAATCCTGGATCAGACATAAATGTCATAATCACTGAGCTACAAACATTTCCCTCTCTGTTTCTCTGTCGCTAGAAGTAGAATTTTCCAGGGTTGCTTTTTTTTTTTTTTTTCATCATATCAAACTGAGCCTATAATCAGAGCGTTCTTCTGAGAGAGAAAGGGAAGGGGTGTGAATCCTCCAAGCAGAAAAGGACAGTATGTTGAAATTTTCCCACTTCACGAGAGAAAGCTCTCATCACTCCAGTTTTGAAAAGCCACAGCCTTTCTAAATAAAAATATAAAGCTCTGCTTGGTTTTCTAAAAGCAAATATGTGCATGCCCACTTTAATGAAAATGTCTTTTGGTTTTCTCACCTGAGACTCCTACTCTTTTTTTGTGCTGTAGAAGTGTCTGAGACATTTAAATTACAGTTATGAAATTCTTGAAATGTGACACCCCAAAAAAGATTTTTCAAAACTAATTTTAGAGTCTTGTCCAATTCTTTTATTAGCTATAACCCTAGCTGACTTGCAGTGTCCATCACAGAGCATTACAATCAATGATCTATTACAGCCCAGAATAATGAATCCAGGGCATGTTAAAGTTCAGCCTTGTGCTATAATATCAAAATGTCACCAGGGCTGGAGATTACACAATATATTAAAATAATAACTGGGGATAGTAACTGAAAAATGTCATTAATTCAATGAACATATTGATATCTTTGTCATTAAAAGAATAATCAAATTGATTTAGCACAACAGAAACAATGAATAATGTCTCTGTTACTTTTTTTTTCTTCTTAAAATCACATTAAAGGAGCCATAGATTGAAAGGCTTATTGCAGTATAACTTGGTGTGATTGCTATGGATTATCATCTACACAGTATATCTGACATGAATCCATTTAAGAGCTCTGAGATTAAAGTGGATAGTGCTTCTCCTTCACCGCTCTGTCTCTCCTTTTTCTTACTCTTTCAAGGCATAATCAAGACTGCTTTACCAGACATGAGCAGAGAAAACAGGGAGCAGTATCAAGTGGTCATCCAGGCAAAAGACATGGGAGGCCAGATGGGTGGATTATCAGGGACCACCACCGTGAACATCACACTGACTGACGTAAATGACAACCCACCTCGCTTCCCCCAGAGTATGGAGCATCTAATACATTTTGTTTTCCATGGAACCTCTCTAAAATCAGCTGGTTTGCTTTGGCCATCTGGAAGCTTCTTTTTTATCACTATTTTTATAGTACTGGCCCACTGCTGTGTCTGTTTATGTTACAGAATTTTTAAGGAAAATGAGAATCACTGCCTACATTTCTGTAATAGCAAATTATTTATTGGAATGACAAATTTGCTTCTCATTCTTACTTTGCTTACAGGAATATAAACTGTAACAATAATTTAGGCCAACTGCAAGGACTTTAGAGGAATTTAACTACAAAATATAAGGATCTGTTCTTCGAAACTTTTAGTTCCACAGGTTTAGGCAAGCAAATAGGTCACGAGCTTTCTAATCTACCGCCTTGCACAGGCAGAATTGATCAGGTGGTGTGTTCTGCTGGCATTCTAAGCATTTGCTTTAGGAACTTGTAATCTCTGTTCAGTGCTTGAATGATTTTTATAATCTAGGCCAGTTTGACACAATAAAGTGTTGTTTTTTTAAAATATCTCTGTAGAAGAAAAAAAAAGATAAATAACAGAAAGCTGCACAATACAGAAGGTGTCACAGTAGGACACTACAGATCTTTTTATCCTAGGCCAGTGTTTAAATCCAGTCTCGCATTGTTACAATCACTGTCTGATAACTGTTTGATAGGCTGAAGATTGGAGAAATTTACAACCTCAGTTCAGTGCCTGCCAGAAAAATGTCCACATAATAAAATTTGAATTGCTTGTTCACACTGATGAGGGACCTGGCTCTCTCTACAGATCCAGTAAGGACTGAACAAACAGAGCTGATTTAGAAAATGTTCTCCCAGACTTGAAAAACACTTCAGTACCATGACAATAAGTACACCCAGAACAGTACAAACTGTTCAACCTAGTGCAGATTTAAAAGAAAAAAAAAATGGACAACTCTCACAGTATGGAAGAATGGATCCTTTAAAGTATAAATTAATGTTTTAATCTCTATCCATGATAAAACATTACTTTAAAAGAGGAGAGGGGAGGGGAACTACTGCAACTCTCATAAAGAAAAGATAGTTTGAATTCACATTCTGAGTTTACTTGATGAGAATCACCTTCTCATGGCAAACTCAAATAGCAATTTTTAACTGAACTTCCTGTTTGAACTCATAAGGGGATATTTTTTAAACGTGTATAGTATGATGCAGCCTATAATATTTTAGCAAATAGGAATTCTTGAACCTAAATTATAATTTAGTGTAGCACATTGCTTTGTAACCCCCACTGCTGAATAAAGTAAAATAAGACAAAATAAAGAATGAAGAATGTATAGAACTGCAAAATAATTTAAGGTCTCCAGTCTCCCTTAGCCTGTGTTCCTTATGATATTCTTCTGACAAAATTAGCTTAAGCCTCAAGCCTATGAAAGTTCTGATTATTTCAATAAGCTTTGAGTTTGGTACTTTATAGAGTGATTTTTACAATTTGATGCCTCATACAATATTCTCTGTAGTGTTCTTTGAACATCACTGCAACATACTGCATGACCTATAGAAGGCCTTCTGTGGGATCTGTCCAATGGTGCAATTATAGTTTTGCTGGTGACCTTTCTGTGTCATTTTCTCTCTCCTCAACCGGGTGGTTTTCAGCACTTTCTAGGAAATCAAAGATACAGAAACATTTGGAAGATTTGATTTATTCTTAGATAGTTATGAAGTAGGGCACACCTTCAGAGAACTGTATGTTCTGGAAGTTTGTTTTCTATTAGAACATTTGTCTTCCATTTTCTCTTATATGCGGTAACAATAAGTGAAAAAGTTGCCAAGATTGGAGGGTGAATGAAAGTTGCAAGCAACACCAGTTAATATCAAGGTATTTAAGAGCCAAAAGTTAATTTATTCTATGGACAGGAGAAAGTAAAATGGTACTGTGAAGTACTAGTTGTTCAGACTGCATTCAGAAGAAATATTTTCTTTTTTGTTTTGTTTTGTTTCCTGAAAGGAATCGTGGACAATTAGAAGACATAGGTCTAAATGGAATTTACATGGCACCATAATGAAAACCTTACACATTTTGAATTCTATTGTACTCTAAACCAAATAGCCATCTCACATGCCGAAAATGTGTAGTATTCACACAGCATCACAAAAGGAGGAATGCTTTTAAACAAAACAGCACTAAAGGGAGGTATTTATCTGGAAGGAGTAGTAAGTACCATGATTAAATCTGTTCTTATGGTATTTCTGGTTCAGCTGCCAAACCCTTGAATTTGTCAAGGGTTCAAGGCTTCAAACTCATAGTTTAGCTGCCAGGAATCCTACTTTTCATCCCATTTGCAGACTGGTTTGAGGGAACAATATGAATTTTTGTCTGTGTGGATCACAGTGAAATGGGCTACTGCTGAGTTTTCACTTACAACCTTAAATTTGTAACAGCAATCACAATTTAACATCAAGCATTAGCTTCCATTTTGCTACACATCGAAATAAATATAAGGTATTTTCAGTAACTGTCTTTTGTACTTAGTCTTTGCAACTGGGGGCAGAAACTCATTTTTCACTCAGAAGTTTGATATATTCCTTGTTTTAAATGGAATATTCAAGATCCTTTAGGTGTCTTAAAAGGCAAAGGACATGTAAACATAGGGAATAGGGTTGTTGCAAGAAAGAGAGTTGACTGTACCTCACTACTAGTCAATACAGTTTATATATGTTCTTAATGGATCCTTTGAATAAGGGTTGTACATTCTACATGGTGCTAATTTTGTCAGACTAGATATTTCTACGATGCTACTACTTCTACGATGCTCCTACTTCCCTCAGTAAAGTAATATGAATTTACATGAAAAAACAGATCAAAAGAAACATCAGATTCTGGCACGTTATGTGCAAAATCTAAATATGCCAGATTTTTTTTTTTACATTTTTTGGTAACAAATAACAGAAAATACTGATTTAGAATTTCTTTTTTCTTGCTAGTGACGAAAGGTCTTCAATGTTTGCTTCTTACTAGTCAAAAAATCCATCTGATTAATACCTTTTCAGCTGCAGCATGTCTTTATAATTAGATTTTTATTACAAATGTTTTCAGAAAATATATATGTAAATTAACTTTTCATGCAGACAAGCAAGAATAAAATGTAATCAGATTTCTTTCTAGAAAATCCTGATTATAAAAACAATAAAAAATAACATGAACATGCATCCAAATGCTCTTTACCATGACCCTTTCATACGTATTATCAATAACAGATGAATTAATTATTTTCCAACAAAACACTTGTTTGAATATATTTCAAAAGAATTAAAAGAAGAGGCTATACTATTTTATTCTCTTTCCAAAATCCTTACAGATTTCTACAACCCTTATACTGTGAGAAAACAAAACAAAATCCTCTCCTATTTCTAAATGTATCTAGGAACATTTCTAAGGAATATATACATATACATATAGTGTCAGATAATCAAGGTAAAAACTTGTATCTTATTGTTCAGCTCCTTTGTCCCTTGGAATTGAAGAAAAAAAAGCAAAAAAACCCCACAGTATTAAATGGCTTTGAAGAATAACTTGAAATTTTTGTGGCAGTTTGTCAACCAACTCTGAATCCTCTACTAAAGTTTAGTGTGGTGACTAGCGGCATTTTTCTTAAATTGTTTGGAACTTCAAGTTACTTTAAAAACCCTGGTGAAATTGAAGATGGTTTTTATTCAGAAGAAAAAGGTTTCTGGAAACAATAGATGCTTGATTTT
The DNA here is from genome assembly GCA_013400915.1 of Pardalotus punctatus. Taxonomy (NCBI): domain Eukaryota; kingdom Metazoa; phylum Chordata; class Aves; order Passeriformes; family Pardalotidae; genus Pardalotus; species Pardalotus punctatus. The sequence continues at coordinate 162,254 of VZTX01021837.1, read as the reverse complement.
GCTCTTCCAGGCACCTACCAGTTCAGCTCTCCTGAATCTGCGCCACCTGGGACTCTTCTTGGCAGAATTAAAGCCAATGACCCCGACGTGGGAGAAAATGCAGAGATTGAGTATAGCATCTCCAATGGGGATGGATCAGACATGTTTGATATCATCACTGACAAGGACACACAGGAAGGCATTATAACTGTCAAAAAGGTTTATTTTTTCTCCCTCTCTTTTATGTACTTAGCTCTTCAGGTGTTACGGTTATTTTTCTTTTTCCAGGGAAAGGGAGGGTAGATCTCACAAGGGGTCAGGCTGCCAAGGAGCTGTTGTATTAGTTTTGTTCTTCTCTTTCTTCAGCGGGTATCTGTTATTTTCAAGTCCCAAGGGAAATTTACTGGCATGTCACTTCACATAAAGCAATATTTCAGTGGCTGCTGTCTGTTCAATAGATAGAGTCTCACACACAGTACTTTCAAATTAGGGCTGTGAAAACCTGGAGGGGTTCAGTTCACAGTGGGGTTTATCAGCTGATTGCTGTGGAAAGACTTACAAGGGTGGGAGGCTTACCTGGAGTTTGATAAATTTGCACATCCAAGACTAAACTCTCCTTCTCTAATCTGTCCAACAGCCAGTTATCTCCAGTACCTAAAATCTGTCTTGATGTAAGTCAGTCTTGGTGATACTTCAGTTGTTACATATAATATCTGTGAAAGTCCAGAGAGTGAAGACAGAAATTTAATTTAATATACAGTCTCTGACAGGTTTATTGGTTGCTTTTCAGAATTCAGCCTGTTAAACTCTGAACACCCTTTTTGATTCTAGTATCATTAAATATATCAGTAACAATTAATTGATATTTGTGCATATATATATTCAGAAACATATATACTTATGTATATTTGTGCATGCATGAATGTATATATACATATGCATATATTGATATGCATATGTATATAGATTTAAATGTCACATAGACTGAAAACCAAGCTTCACAGTTTTTATTTTCACTGTGGAACATGGAGGCCAGGGACAAATCTCAGTTGCCCCTAATGCCAAAAAAGCAAGGGTAGATGGTATTGGGGAAGAGTAAAGAAAAGGTAAATAGGACAGAGACTATCTAAGAACTGGAATAATTCTCTTTTTACTACAAGTTAGATGAAAAAAAAAAAAGGCTTTACACAACTCTTTCCTATGGATTGAGTAAAATGTCCCCTTTTCTTTCTTTCTATTTTTATACAGGTTTTTAAACAAGCCTCCTAGTTTTTCCAGGAACATGAACAATTAATAGGCAGAAGCATTGTAATTACCTTGCTGTCCTATAATAATTTTTCTTTTAATGCCTAGAATAAGACCTAATATACTCCATCTTCCCTAAGACTGATTTAAATTTAAAGGTTTTGCTCCTGAAAATGTTTCCACTTTTGATTCAGCATTGTCAAACTTACACTTTTTGTAAAGTGACATAATTTTCTTTATTATTACTATTTGATCCTCAGCCTCTGGATTTTGAAAACAAGGTCTTATATACCTTAAGAGTAGAAGCAACCAACACTCATCCTGATCCTCGTTTTGTTCAGCTGGGGCCATTCAAAGACACGGCTTTGGTCAAAATTTCTGTTGAAGACATTGATGAACCGCCAATGTTCAGCAGACCCTGGTATTTAATAGAGGTAGATGAAGATGCAAAGGAAGGAAGCATTATTGGGCATGTTGTAGCCCAAGATCCAGATATAGCAAAGAATGCAATAAAGTAAGCCATTACACAATAAAAAGTTCTTTAGATGTGGGTCAAGTCTCGCGCACAGAGAGTGGTGAGAGTGCAAGGTGTTAAGAGGCTGTTTGAATAATTAAGCACATGGGGGCTGTTGAAAAGTGTTGAACAGAAAAAGATCTAAGGGAGCTTGTGAAGACAAAATTAGCACAATGAGCGGTGCAGGCCATGCTTTTGAAGAACAGCCTATAGGCACCAGGTAAAAAGAAAAGAGACATCAGCATTTGATTGCCAGCATTTTCCAGTAGTTTCACCAAAACGTTCATAAAATTATGCTTTTATACCATGTAAAACCCTCAGACTCGTAAATTTCCATGTTCCCTGATGCTTGATAGCAGCCAGCCCTCTGTACATAACATCCGTGTTCCATAGCTTAACTATTTAATGATCACAGTATATTGAATAAGAAATGATTGCATGAAAGTCATAACAATTAGAGGTAAGAGTTCAGTGTTGTGAAATTGCTGCAATCATTATCAATCTGCTATTATTATCTGCAATGACAAACACAGCACTTAAATTTGTGTATTTACCATGCAATTGATTATGAAATCTGATCTCTGCATTCCTGAACAAGCCTTCTATTTCCTGCAGCAGTATGCTTTGAGGTAGGAACTGTGAGAGGAGGAAGAGAATAAAATATTTTTAAGTAAAACACGTGTAAAATCTCAATTTAAACTGATAATGACTGCCAACTACTAGGCTAATTAAAAAACAGCTGTAAAAGAAGTTTTTCCTAGCTAGGTAAGAACAACGCAAGAACAAGTATCATAAAACAAGATTTAGAGAACTTTCATCTAAAAGAATAATTAATTGAAAGATTTTTCTGTTGAGTTGGGTGTCCCTTGTGACACTTCAAAAATATTTTTTTATGAATTGATACTCCCTTATATCTTCAATGTATGTCCTTTGGTGACAGAGTTCACTAAGAAACAATTGATTTACAAAAAATCTTATCTAAGAATGTTCACTTTTAGTTTTTATTCCAGAATTCACTGTATGAGCTAAAATGTAATTTTAAATATTAATCTACAAACCACCCACAAAATAATTTTCTCTTCATCCTGCTCACTAGTTTTAAAATTGATTCTCCGTATTTGTAGCATACAGACAGCTGCAGAAAAGCTTTGGTTAATTGTAAAGAAAACATTCTCGATTAAGCACAGCTAAAATTAGAAAACTTTTAGAGGTGGCTGTGAACTAAACTGGAGACTGCAACAGGAGACAGTGATGCTCAGTTGTACTGTATCTTGACAGATATTCTGTAGATCGACACACTGACCTTGACAGAATATTCAACATCTATTCAGGAAATGGATCCTTATTCATCTCAAAGCCGCTTGACCGAGAAGAAACCCCCTGGCACAACATCACTGTCATAGCAACTGAAATCAGTAAGTTGAAATAAAATTTATCTCAGAAGAATATTTGAACTGAGAAAAGAATTAAATTCTACAGTATCTATGACTTATCTTGTTTCATTAGTTTTACCCTTAGTCAGATATTATCAATAGACAAAACATCATTAGATACACATCTAAAAGTTCATTTTATTATATGATATGCCCTTTTATTATATGTTTTGCCCTTTTTTTAAAAGATACTTTGGAACTCTCAGACTCAACAAAATCGTGTACAGTATGTATCAGACAAATTAACCAGTTTCCTGAGAATTCACATCAAATAATTCGGTGCAGGTGTGATATACTGGCTCTATCCCAAGCTAAGCGTTTGGGAAAATCCTTGGGGGGGTGGGGAAGAAATATGTACATGACATACAAATATATTGTCAGAACAACCTCTGTAAATGAGAACAAATTGTGCTTTACCTCAACTGATTTAACTTATCTCAGAAAATAGCTTTGTTTGAACCCAAGTCTAGAGGAAATTATTTGCCTTCTGTATCTGAAAAAATCCTTGGGCCTAAATCTTTCACCCGGACTTCTTTACTATTCTGTTGGATGCTTTAGATATGGATGTCCCTTGCCTAGCTTTTTTCCAGGCAACAGTCATCAAAGGGGAAACAGACACTGATATTAACGAGAAACTTTTCTCCCTTCCTTCATTCTCCCTATAGATTTCCCAGGAGCCAATGTGCTTAACAACCTGGGAGTTGGCAAATATGGAGAGATGAATCATATCCCCATTTCCAGAAAGATTTATATTTTTTATGTTTTCCTCTTAAATGCTTTTCATTTTTTAGTCTAACATGTTCTGCATGTTCAATATCTATAGTGCAAGAATCCTCTCTGCAAGAACTTGAGTTTGGAGGTTTTCTGAAGAGCGATTGATGATCATAACCTGCATATCACCTTTCATTGTTTTGGTTTTTACAGTTTGGGAAGAAAGGACAACTTTGGCTTGGTTTTTTTTTTTGTATGCTTGTGTGTGTGTGTGTGTGTGTGTTTATATTGTTGCTGTTGTTGATTGACACTGTTTTACTGCTTTAATGATTTGAAAAGGTAAATATCCTTAACAACTCAACCTCATGAAACAACTTTTGTAAAGAATCATTTGCTGTACTGATATATACAATACAACTCCATAACAACTCATGGGCCTGTTTTTAATGCAAATCAGTTTAAGCATACTTCATATTACTTCCAAATATATATATATATATATAATAATAGAAAAAACTTGTTTCAATTATAAATAGGGATTTTATGTACATGCAATGCATGTCAGCAAAAAATTAAATATAATTGTTTTATTATAATCAAGAAAATTGAACATTTCTAATATCTACTGGGAAAATGTACTGTGTTATTTTCATACATATATCTTTGTATTGTAATATAAGTAATTTTCTTTTTTCAGATAATCCTAAACAAAGTAGCCAGATACCTGTCTTCATACGGATTTTAGACATAAATGATCATGCACCAGAGTTTGCCAACTACTATGAAACATTCGTTTGTGAAAATGCAAAAGCAGGACAGGTAAACCAATACTTATATTACCAAAGAACCTGTAAGGACACTATCCCACAGTGCCATCATGAAGATTTCAACATATCTTAGTTTGAGCAGCAGCAAATTAACCAAGACTATTTCCTGTCTTCTACAGAAAATATGAGTTAATTCAAAAAGGGAGGAGATAAAAGATGAAGGATTATATCCTAGTATAATAACATAAGATATAATGCAAAATGATACTTTAAGGTGGTTTTCAATTTCTAATTTCAGAAAATATTTTTCAGAAATATTTGTGCATAATGCTACAAAATCCTTTACGCTGTTCAATAATTCCATTTCTTTCTGAATTTTCATCAAAGGCTTAGTTTGTATAGCCACACCTTCAAGTACACAAAGCAGGAAAATCTTCATGATGTGTCTGTAAACAAGATTTAAATAACTAATACTTTCAAAAATAAAGGGAAATGCAACTGCTTCTATTGTAAGTGAAAACTCAGTTTGGTATTGAGTTGAGTTTGGTCAAAGGTCATGTATATCCCTTTCTAAACTGTCTCTGGAATTCTGTAAAAATCTAAAAAGGCAAGAAAAAAAATTGAAAATAAAACAAAATGAATATTTGATTTAAGTAGACAAACCAACAGAACTCAGAGCCAGCAGATTAGAGAAATGTCTTAACATTGCTGCCATTGCAACATCATCTATTTATGCTAATGTCAGTCAGTCTTTCAGTTTTAAATCTTGTGAAGAAAGATGTATGGAATTATGATTTTTTTAATTCTGAAAGTATTTACCAAAGAACTGTATTTAGTAACAGATAGCGCACTTTGAGATTATCTCTCCAGAATGGACCCAAGACCATGCATGAATCTCTTCTCTAAACTGACTCAATTTTTCCTGGAAGGAAAAACTTGAGTTCAATATCTTTTGCTAGCACAAATGTGAGTGAGTTCCTACCTAGGAGAGACAGGCCAGGATGAATCCTTAAGCTCAGTTTACATCTGTCCTTACATCTCACTAGCTTTAGGCTGTCATCATGCATCCATACATGGAGAGTATGTGGAAAGGGTCAGAATGTATAACATTTTGTTTTTCCTTAGACCACAGTGACCGTACAAGATTCAAAGACTTTACAAAGATGGATGATATGGACACACATCAGGAACTATACTCATGTTTTACCTGAGTTGCTGTCCTGTGTTTCATTTAAGTCACAGAGGCTGCAGTGAAAGTAGCATAGACAATACCTGAGTTTAGCCTTTCGGGTACTGCAAAACTCTGTGCAGAGCAAGAACCTCTAATATATCAGTTCCAATTCAAGTGATTTTTTATGAATTGCTTAATAGATTAAAAAAAAAAACAAAAAAGGACAAAAAGATGATACAATAGATTGTTGGGAGACTGCAATCAATTCTCTTTATTTTTCATTCGTTACATTTAATATAAGAATTCAGGCAAAATGAGTTAGAATGACAGAGGATATTTTGATTAAAATCACTTACCTTTGAAGATGTATTTGACAATTTTTTTAATTATTTTTCAAGAAAGTTTTACTATTTTTCATGTAAATTATATAAAGAGATGAATATACATATCAAAGGCAGCAATAAATTAAATTAAAACAGTGGAAGGAATTATAATATAAAAAAAAAGAAAAAAATAGCACTTTTCACAACAACTGAGGTTTATGATCATATCATCCTGTCTTAACCAGTGACATAAATTGTCACTTAAGAATACAGTTCAAGCCTTATAGAAAGTGGAAAAATTCTCTAAACTTTTTGGCTATTATACACGTATAGTTTTAGTTCATGACTTATAAACTGTTTTTTTTGGGTTGAATACATTCAGATAATTCTATTCATTAATTTCAAACATCTACCATAGAACCTAAAGTCTGTCTGTGTAACACTGTCTCATTATACAAGAAGAAATTGAGGCAAATGAATCTTAAAATCTCAGTATAATGACTGGTAGAAAAGTGAGTAATATATTTTAATTCTATAACACAAAGAAAAGTTCCAAAGCTTACAAATGAAGACCTAATTTAAATTAATCCTGTGCAATTTTGTCAACCAGTAAACACAGGTTTTGTCATATATTTGAAGAAGTTCAATCCAGGTATACTGGCTGTCAGTTTCCTTAACCCAATTTTCATCTAGTCTAGCATACTTGATGAAATATCCATTAATGTTTACCTTTCTGGTAAATTCCCTGCTTTCCTAACAACAAAGATGACAGAGACCCATTATACAGGCATGCTATTTTTCAGACCTCCCATACATCAAGTTTACCAATGTAATTTCAGCAATTATGTTCCCACATTGGAAAAACCCACAAAAATACTAGAAAGACAGTGTGCATCAAGTGTAGCTACAGAAAAATGAGTGATCCATACTGTTTTTCTACTTGTTAACATTTGGGGTCCTCAAGAGAGGCACCTGAGTTAGTATCTGGCCCTTTACACATAGTAAATACTAAGTGTAATAATTTACTAAATTTACTAATATTAGTAAATACTAAGTGTACTAATACACTTAGTATTTCAGAAAGCAGACTATTTTCAGGACATGAAAGAACTTTTATTTTGGTTTTTAAACCTAGCAATGAATATAGAGATATCATCTTGAATGTTTCGGCCGAGGATGCTGAGTTCCAGAGAGCCTGTATTGCTCATGTCTAGCAGTCCCTGTATAATGTAAGAAAGATAGAATCATTTGTTCATTTAGTACTACTCCAACTTATTTTAGAGATCACCTAAAGCAACTTTTTTATTAGAATCATTATTGCTTCTTGACACATCACAGCACTGCTTCAACACCTGGTACCCACAGCAAAAGAGTCAGAAGGAGAAGATAAATATATTTAGTTAATTTATTTATTTTTTTTAACTTCGACCAGTTATTAGTCACACTGCTCCCTAAGTCTCAGGTGCATTAGGAAGCAGTCAAAATGATCAAATATTGTTCTCTACCACCAAGCAGCATTACTCATTTTCAGCATCAACAGATATTAGAGGTTTCACTCACCATGTTTTTCAGATAGCCTTGGGCAGGTCAGGGGAAAGAAAATACTACAGAGTCTCTCCTCTTCTTTTGTCTCCAAACAACAATGGTATGACTGGGGAGAAGCCTTATCACTAAAGGTTAAAAAAAAAAATGTTCATTAGGCTGAAACACATTTGTCATCGTGCAAATCTTGCTCCATTGGCTAGTACACAGGCTAAAGAAAAGTAGGAAGCAGTCTTACTTTTGTGCAATTTAGAAATCCCTAATCCTGGAGCCCCAGGGACTGTTGTGGGGAAGGCTTTGGTACAAGTTCTCTCATGCCCTTGTCAAAGGAATTAATTGGGTCTTTTTTGCTGGATTAGAGGATGAGTCCTCTCCATGTAAACCAGGAAGATTTACTTGAGAAGGAGACTCATTTAACTGAACAAATTGTTGGTAAAAATTTAACTCCATAGTTTATTGCATAGTTTATTATTGGCAAAAATTTAGCTACTTTCAACACCCATCAAGAAAACAGCCTGGGTCACTTTTTATTTCCGCTGATGTTGTATTCTTTCCTGCCATTCAAGGACTCTCAGACATCAGAATGTAAAAAGCTTGCTTCCTCCTTCAGAGACCAAGATTATTTTAATTTTAATTTCTCTCCATAGCCTCCCTTGCTTTTTAAAATAGAGCAGGCATAAATCACTTTTTCTCAAGTGGAGATTTCTAATTTTCAGTCATGATTTTATATACATTGTAGCTACTTCACTAGGCAGACACCTTTAGGCTTATTTTAGTGAGAGACCCATGCTGACAACCTATCTTTTGAAGTAAGAATTTAAGTGAGAGTTTTCCAACTTTTGATAATATTCAGTCCTGCTTTAAAGCTGCCAACACGTTTGTGGAACAGAGCCAAGATCTGGAAACCAAACTGCTTTGCTTTACTGAAGTTTTGTTAAGTGGCAGGCATCTATGCAAGCTTGCACAGGTGTGATGCAGACTGTTTGCTGCAGCTAGCACCATACAGGTGGATAGCCTAGAACTGTGTCTGTACATGTGTGATCACTCAAGCCACATAATGACAAGATGGACATCCAGTGACAGCTGGATTGATTTTGAAACACTCCTATGGACCATATCATTACATCTTTTACATAATATTCATCCCACATACTGTGTGCTGTTAGTAATACATTCAAGATTAGTGAGTGATTGACTCTACCTGATCACACGGGCAGGAAAAGGGGCAAGGGGAAAAAAGGACGGGAGAAACAAAACGGTTCTTCCACCATTTCCCCATAATATTTGCACACTATGTTCTCACAATTGTCAAAAATACAGTTTCTCTCACAGTATTATTTTCCTCACAATTTATTGGAGACAAAGTGGTGAGATCTTTCCAGATTCCTAGAGAAATACTTGCGGTACCAAAAAAGTTAAACACTTTCAAGAAAGCCAGTGCTCCAAGATCCAGAATTTGTTCTGTTCTCTCCTATACCACTTATAAAAATGTGTTAGACAAAAACAAACATTTCCCAAACATTCCTTTCTCAAATGCTTAGTGTTATTTTTTGAGTCTCATCTCAGAAGCAGCTAAAAGAAGTTAAGTGAAGTTTGAGATATTTCTCCATTGTATGATAACCAGGTTCAACTAAGAGCAAGAATGAAAGCCCAAATGATTCAAGTGGATTGAAGGCCTACTCCTCTCTTCTGTTCCACACTGAAAAAACAAAATTCAGCAACAAAATTCAATTGTTGTTGTATCTCTACCTTAACAGTGTCTGTATCCAGTGATCTTTGTGACTGGAAGTACAATTTTTATCCTGTATGAAAATCGTATTATATTAAAACTTCAGAAAGGCAGTGTACAACACCTACCATGTTTAAATTCCTGTGAAAGTGACATTATTTTTCACCATTTATAGTGAATTTTGAAAGAAGGAATTTTGGAAAAAAAAAATGTTTAGAAATAAAATAGCAACTACCAATATGTTACTGGTTTGAAAAGAAGTAGCAGCAGAATTCTTTGAGGACATTCTATTTGTCTCAGGTTTTGTTTAATTAGTAGAAATGTTTTACCTGAAAATACCTTGTATCTATCCACCCATGGACATCTCCTTGTTCATCTTTCTCCAAGGAACTTTTCAGGAATCTGTCTGAAACATGTGGCTGTATTTTAAAAGACCATACCCTGGAGCCAAGGTGCAATTGCTATTTATTTGCATGACATTTCAAGCCAGCACACCCTGAAAAGCCCATCTTAAAAGCAGCCAGCTGGTGTTGACCTCTATGCTGGTAAAGCTTAACAGTTGCTTTAATGGTTCCTATATTCCTTTTAAAGACATTTCCAAGGCTGAGCCTGTGACCAAAGCCTTCTATTTGTGCAGCTCCCTGTGTATAGAAGTGCAGCCTCAGGAAGACTGACAGCATGCTCTAAAGTGCACAGAGTCCCTTCCCATTTCTGTATTCTCCCACCTAGTTTTTACTTGCTTGCTGTCTTTAAAACAACTTGAAGAATATTGAAGGGCAGTCTCAGCCTAAGGATGTACAAGATACACATAAGGAATCTGTTTCTAGGCAGTCCATTCACCCCCAACTACTTTTTTCAGACATGAGTATGGATAACTATAAAATAGCCTGAACATAAACTACAATCACAGTTTTTACTGTGGTGTAAATCTTGGCTCTAAAATCACAGCATCCAGGAGAAAAAACCCAAACAACATGAAATAGGATTATAACCAAACCTTTTCCATGCTCAAAAAAATTATTTCTGTGGGAAATATGTCCAAAGCCTTTAACAGAAGCTGTGTCTTCACCATGAAAGAAATAAATAGAATCACGGGATCACACAATGATTTGGATTGAAAAAGACCTTAAAGATCGTCTAGTTCGAACCCTCTTGGCCATGGCCAGGAACGTGACCCACCAGGCTAGTTGGGCTGTTCAGGGCTCCATCCAACCTGGCTAGGAGCACTTCCAGGGATGGACCATTCACAGTGTCTCTGGACAACCTGTTATAGTGCCTCACTGGCCTCTGAGTGAAGAATTCCTTTCTGACATCTAATCTAGACCTATCCTCTTTTAGTTAAAAACCTTTCCCCCTTGTCCTGTGTGTGCAAGAAGTCAATCTCCCTGTCTTATATAAGCCCTCTTGAAGTACTGGAGGATGACAATAAGATCTTTCTAGAGCCTTCTCTTCTCCATGCTGAACAACCCCAACTCTCCCAGCCTATCTTTATAGGAAAGATAATAATCTCTCCCCTAGTCATCTTTTTTTCCCTTGTCTGGATTTGCTGCAATAGACTCACATCTCCATTGTGCTGAGGACCCCAGACCTGACTGCAGTACTCCAGGTGGGATCTCACAAGGGAAGAGTAAAGCAGTAGAATCTCCTCTCTTCACCTGCTGGCCGCTCCTCTTTTGATGCAGCCCAGTTGGCCTTCTGGGCTCTGAGTGCACATTGTTGACTCATGGCCAGCTTTTTTTGTCCACCTGAACCCCCAGGTTCTTCTCTGCAAGGCTGTGCTCAATGAGTTCTTCTCCCAGTCTACGCTTGAGTCTGGGATTGCCCTGACTCAGGTGCAGCACCTTGCACTTGGACTTGCTGAACTTTGTGAGATTCTCCTAGGCCTGCTCGCAAACTTTCCCAGGTCTCTCTGGATGGGATCCTTTCTTTCCCTTGTGTCAACCTCAGCACTCAACTTCATGTCAGCTGCAAACTTGCTGAGGGTGCATTTGCTCTCACTGTTCATATCATTGATAAAGATATTGAGGAACACCTGTCCCAAGACACCAGAAATTTTCAGAGCACTGGTAAGCAGAATGGCTGAAGAGCTCTGGTCCCAAAATCTTCAAGAAATGTTTCCAATGGGAATAATTCAAACTGCTACAAACACCTTGTCCTGAATGTAAAAGAGAAAGCATCATAAATTTTCATTACCTTCAAAGAAAAGTGACTCCTAACAACTTGAATTCACCTATTAAGATCCACTCAAGGGTATGACACTTTTTCTTCATACACACGGAAGTGCACATGCACGTGCGTAGGCAGCCCTCAAATATAGTGACAATAATGCTCTATTTTCTAAACTGTGCTCATTCACATGGGAAACTAGGAAAGAAAGAAAAGAATGGGAGTGTTTTAACTTCTCTAAGCCTGATATGCTTGGAATATATTTGAATAAAAGTAGTTTTCTTGAAACAACTCTTCCTTCATAAATTTTACAGCATCAGAGATCTTGCTCTGAAGTCCTGGTGAAGAGTGATCATAACTGAGTGTCCATAAGTGCATCAAAATAGATGAATATATTTCCAAAATGAAATTACAAAATGTACTCAAAATAGTACTATTATTTTTCATATAAATGGGATACTTAAAAATAGCAAGATCACTTTCATTTCTATGGTGATGATCATTGACATAATTGTCTTTTATTTACAGCTGTATAACTGAAAAAAATATAATTAGATAAGATTTCTAATTTCCTTTCACCTGTTTATCATTTGGAGCAATTCACCTGCAATCATGGTTTGTCATTATTCTTTTAATCTCCCATTTCTTCTGGTAGGCGAACAGCTGGTTCTGAATTTATGCTGCCAATAGCTAGATCAGGTAATAAGGTTGGAGCTTTTTCTTCTTCTTCAGCCTTATCCTCAACAATAATTTTTCATTGTAATTAGGTTCCTCTATGCCTGTTACAATTGTGCATCTCCATGTGATTTGCACATGAAGGGACTCAAATCTAACAAGCACCCCACTGATTACATCTCAAAAAGACCCAAGATACTCAACTACAGTTTCTGGTAGTTATTACATCAGGATATTTTCTCCTTGAGTTTTTCAGCAACTAATTGTAAATTGCACAAATATTGTCACTTACTCTAGTTCTCTGTTCTCCCTGGTACTTTTCCTTTTTATTTCCTGTCTTTTCAAACTTGTGCTATTGTGAAAGGAAAATTTTCTCATTTAAATTTGGTATCTTAGCCCCCTCAGAATATTTGTTTAGGGGTTTTTTTTGTTTGTTTGTTTTGCAATGTTTTTATACTGTGAAAAACTAAATTTAACCCCATCCTAGTCTTGCTTTCTGTTCTAACATTCTCAGAGGTAGATTACAGGAAATACAAAAGCAATTGGATATTGGAAAATTGTTGACATATACAGCGATTTAGAAGTTCACTAAACAGGATACTTCACCATAAACAAGGATTTGATTAATATTGTGAAACAGTTAAAAAAAAAATAAAGAGCAATGATCATTAAATGCTTTAAAGCCAATATTATTCTAATTAGACTTAAAAAACTGCATAATCCTGCCCTCAGCATAGTCACATTTTTTATGCAAAGCTGATATTCACAAATTACCTTTCAACTTCCTCAATATGCCTCAAAAATAAAAAGAAATTATAAAAAATATTTTGTGCTTGTTTTAGAAGGAGATGGTAGAAGGCGAATGAGCTAAATTCAGACCCCTCAGCTGTTTCCGTGTTGTGTTTTGGGTTTTGATTTTTGTTTTGGGTTGGTTTTTTAATTACAATTCAATATTATTAACTGTAATCAAAGTATCCCGAAGTTAACTAGAAAAAAGTGGGTCAAATAGTCATGGTGCAGTCCAGCACTAGTAGCAGGTTTCTGAATGATATAATAAAAAAAAAAACACTTTAGTATATTTGGTAGCCCTATAATTTTGTTTACCTAATACGGTATTCCATTCTGTGAAATATTAAATACCCTCCAAAATTCAACTGTATCTTCAAATCTCATTCAAGCTGATGTTCAGAGAATGCACTTAAGAAAAAGGAATTCCTTATTTGATTGGTGCAAATCTTAAAGATCATGTTAGTGCTGCTTGTCAATTACTCTGTTTCTTGAAGAAGTCAAGCTGTTCCAGCTATGGAAATAAGGGAAAAACAAGACACAAAGTCTTTGATAACAAGTGGCTTTGATATCTGTGAGATTTCAAGACACCCTGAACACTGGAACACCTGAAAATTCAAGATGCTCATTGTCTCCCTCTTGGCTTTGAAAGAAAAGTGTCTGACTGCTGAACTCATTCTGCCTTGAAGTTTAGGTGCCATAGAAATGCACCTGTACTGAGTTAGAGCATCCTCCGTTGAGAATTGCTCCTACTCTTATGCCACCAACTTTTGACATCTTGTGTTTGAATGCAAACCTGTCCTTGCAAGCCAAGGTGGACTATAGGTTATTCTCTGATGTGACAGCCACCAAGAAGGGCAAAGGACAGAAAAGCCATTCATGCAACTTTCTGGAGTTACTGTGACTCATCCAATGTGGCTTGGTGTTAACTGTTGCAAGTCAATTTATAAACCACAGCTACTCCCAGGTAGCTTTTCCTTCCTTAGTTCTGCAACTGTTTCCCTTAGCCTCCCTCTGTCAGTCCAGCAGCAGACAGAAAGTCAAATTGCTAGTATTTATGTCTGTCTACATAAACATGAGTACACACATTTGCACGTTTTGATGCAACGGGAAAGCTTGTGCAACCCAAAGGTACTGCTGAAGCCTCTCTTTTTTCGGTCCACTCTGCTCTGACCCTATTCTGGCACTATTATCATTCCTTCCCAGCTGGGCTTGAGTGGCCTTGTTAGGGCAGCTATTAAGCTCCACAGCCAGAGGTTTCAATTTAGGAGGGAGTAAAGCTTCTGTTTTTATTACCTCAGGAGAATTGAGCATCCTGCCAGTGCAGTACTCCAATTTATTGCCAGGAGCAGATGAGGTGGATTGAGAATTAGACCCACTTAACAATTGGTTTACACAGTACTCTCTGTCATTTCTACATGAGGCCACAGGAGGTTTATGGCTTATTCAGAAGGGCAAATGTTTCTGTATCACTGTGAGATACTGAGTACAAATCAAAGTACATGGCTGTTTTGCAGTGAGGACTGGACCTTTTTCATCCTTTGTTATGTGTTTAAACAATAAAACAATTTGTTTACTGTAAGCTCTACTGTGTTTATGTGGGAAACATTTGGCTTAGGACATCAGTTTGTGTCTTCAGACAGATTCATTGGATTTTTACTGGACATGTAAAGCAGAGAAATGAAACACAAGATTTCTAAAATAGCATGAAATACTCTTTTCTTTATAGCTCATACAGACTGTGAGTGCAATCGACAAAGATCAGCCTCCTCGAGGACACAAATTCTTCTTTGAGTTGGTGCCAGAATTTGCTGTTCATCCAAACTTCTCTGTTGTAGACAACAAAGGTAACTGCTGACCCTACCACTCCTCTCCCCAATATCACATAAAACTTAATTCAGAAACATTTATTGATTCTGCATTTCCATTCTAGATAACACAGCGGGAATTATGACTAGAAGAAATGGATACAGCCGTAGTAAGACAAGTACCTATCTTCTGCCCATCATAATATTTGACAATGACTACCCAATCCAGAGCAGCACAGGCACTCTGACCATCCGGGTGTGCGCCTGTGACAGCCGGGGGAACATGCAGTCCTGCAGCGCTGAGGCCCTGCTCCTCCCGGCCGGCCTCAGCACAGGGGCACTGGTTGCCATTCTCCTCTGCATCATCATCCTCTTAGGTAGGTGTCTGGGAGGAGATGTTTACGTGACTAGACAAAAATCTAGTCACTTAGAGAACCCTGGTATTCTTAAAACCCTTACTCACATGACCCTGCAGAAAAATATCATCATCACTATTTAGAAGATTTTGTGAAAAGAATAAGGCTATGCTATTTACATTAAATACATTTGGAAATATAGGATCAGTTTTAGTTGCTGTGCTCATTTGGGTAATGCTCATCCCATAATCAGGTCTTCATTTAGGTCCAGAACTTCAAAATCATATATTTGAAGACTAGTGCTAACTTTTCAAATGATTAATTGTTATGAATTATATTAGCTATTTCATGATGAAAGATTTGTGGTTTTTTTCTGCTCAGAAAATACATAGCTCAAAAGCATAGGATAGAAATGGTCAATTTCTTGCAAGTGATAGTGAGAACAGCTGATTAAATAAGTGTGAGGACAAAAGTTAGATGGATGTTGGAAGGGTAGAAGCATTAGAAAGATGTGGTGACATATGAAGAATTTAGAATAAATGCTAGCTCATAATCTGATGTTAAGAACATAAAAAATGCGACTTGTATGTTTTGGTAAGTAAAGAAGTGTCATCAACTTTAATTTCCAGTAAAGCTCTACAGAAAACCTCTCCTTTCCCACCTGTCCTAGTAAACACAGCTTACCAACGGATCAGTGAGAAGATACAGGTGTCAGTTTATATAAGGGGATCACTTCCCCCTCCGCCCAGTTTTTACACTAGATTGAAGATAACTTCTGTGGTCCTCTTAATATTTGCTCTATGTTTTAGAAGGGCAATATCTAGGAACTATATCTGCACTGGATTTAAGGAAGGGAGAATTCTTGAGCTCTGACAAAATGATTACCCACACTTCTTAGGTTCAGGCATCCCTGCTGCCCTGGTTTCAGCATTAAGCACCTTGGATTCCCCAGGATGTTGCCCAGGCATAGTCTGAGCAGCAGAACTTGCTGGGTACCACTTCCAGGAGGAAATTATGGTTCAAACTCTGCCAGACATGGCTCTTCACATTGTGTATTTCTTAACACCATGACAACAAGCTCTGCATCTCTAAAGGCATCCTTCATGCCCCAACATCAAGCATGAAAAAGGCAGCATGAAACAAATGCCCTTACTCGCTCACAATGAAAACATTGTTCTGATTGGCTTCAATGCTTTAGTTCAGATTGAAAAAATCTGAACTAAACCTTGAACTTACCAAAATTCAAAATGCGCCTTAGGACCACAGCAATAGCACATGAGGCTCAGAAGAGGATCAGGGACCTGTGCAGATGAAGTATGACTGCTTCATGTGTCTCAACCTCAGGTTCAAAAGCCCTGCTCTACTTAGCACCACAGACATATATGAAGTTAAAGAAACATGTGGCTGTAGAGCACCTAAACAGATTTTTATCCTACAGCTAGTGTGATACTCAGCATCTTATTTGATTTTTTCAGCAAGGTCTGCTATGTTATAATAGTAGACTGGTGTCAACATGCCCAACCTAGGTGAGACATATTAAGTATCACTCTGTGAAAGACACTTCTTTCAGTGATCCTCCTTTGTCTTGTACATGGAGTTCTTAAACTTACTAGAGTACGTATCTTCTTATCTAGCATTGTGAAAGCTTGAAAAGAAGGACTTCTATACAGATAAAAAGAAGAAAACCCAAATAAAACAGAACAGAACACCATTTATATTCATATTATGCCATGGCATGTGGAAGATCTCTGTTCCCCTCTCTCTACCTGCAGCATGTCCAATCTAATCTTTTATTCACTAGTACTCAGGCTTCTAAGACTCAGCAAAACCATTCAACACTGCTGTAATTTCTGATTTAACAACCACTGTTACATCTCATTGACATATGGTCTTTCTGTCCTCTCCCATTTTCTCCAGCTACTGGAGACAGAGTCAGATTTTTAAATGCACTTAAACATTGAATTGCTACTGAAATCAATAGCATTTAGACACCAGAATATATTTATAAATCCTAACTTCATTTTTTTATCTCCCCTTGTAGAGGTTCACTTTTGTATCAATCCTTACCTCTTCAGAAGAAAGAGTCATTCAACTAACACTTCATAAAGAAACGAGATCACATTTTTTCAAAGGAAACATTCAGTAACGAAGACTGGATTTAAATTCTCACAGTCATTGAAGCAAAAGTTTTTCTGACAATAATATTGACAGCTTAAGGTCTTCAGGTTCTTATTTTCAGAAAGACCTGTAGATCCCATATTCAGAAGTGAATTAGACACTTGGGAATGCCTAAATCACTAACTTTCAAGAGTGTGAATAACTTTTGCCAAGGAGATTAAACTGCATTTGATGAAAGGACCCTTTGTGACTGCCAGAAAGTGGTATTTCACAAAATTAAAGTAAAACCTTAATAAGATGATAGTTTATGGTATTGTTTACATTTCAACTTTAGCTTAGTTGTAAATCTGTTTAAAATATATAATATTTTGATCATTTATCCCATAGGTTTAAAAAAAAAGCATAAGTTTTTGACTGCTATAAAATCATCAACACTTTTCCTTATTAACTTGAAATTGGAGATAGATTTTATCACTATATTCCTACTAAAAATCTCATTCCAGCCTTAAAAATTTTCCAAGTCACCAGATGAGGTAAAATTTTGGCTCATTTATTTACTTTCCAAATACCCATTTCTTCATTCATCCTTTGTTTCCTTTTAGTATTAGTTGTTTTGTTTACGGCTCTCAAGAGACAGAGGAAGAAAGAACCCTTGATCATCTCAAAGGATGATGTTCGGGACAATATTGTGACCTACAATGATGAAGGAGGTGGGGAAGAGGACACCCAGGCTTTTGACATTGGCACACTGAGAAATCCAGAAGCAAGGGAGGAAAGTAAGATGAGGAGAGATGTTATCCCAGAAACAATTTTTCAGATAAGGCGGACTGCACCTCTTTGGGAAAACATCGATGTCCAAGATTTTATTCATAGAAGGTTAAAGGAAAATGATTCAGACCCAGCTGCCCCTCCTTATGATTCACTAGCAACATATGCCTACGAAGGAAATGATTCCATAGCAAATTCCCTCAGCTCCCTGGAATCACTTACCACAGAAGGCAACCAAGACTATGATTACCTCAGTGACTGGGGACCTCGGTTTAAAAAACTAGCAGATATGTATGGTGGAGAGGACAGTGATCGAGACTGAGAAAGTAGTCTGTGACTTGGTCAGTGTTAGTGGAATTCATGTCTATGTTCCTAGATAAAGTGGCCTACTCTCTTGCTTGGGAATAAAAAATTTACAAAAAATAGGTGTTGTCTTAGTAAGGGTTTGCTTAATCAATAAGTCAACGTGAATTAATATGAACGATTGAGATTTTAAAAAAATCTATAACTCACCCTCTCTGCCTAGAAACCTCCAACGAAAGGGTTTTATTGGGAATGAAAAGAAAATAAAAGGCTTTTTGTGCCTTTAATAATGACATGGAAACACCATATTTTTAAATTGCTTTGCGTTACCTTTCCTACTATCTCGGACAGTGTGCATCTACATTGTAACATAATCTCAAAAATATACTTTAAAAATATTAACGTTACTGCCATATTTATTGAGTTAAAGAATGTCTGTGTGTTGATTCATCCTGATATTTTTATATATGTATATTTATATTTTTGTATTTTTATTAAATAAATTAGTATTTATAAAAACACGACTTACTCATGTACTTTGTTAATCATAAAGAAATGTCCAGTCCTTCTGAACAAAGGAAACTGCCTGTTGTGCAATACTTAATTTTTGAATGCATCTTCTTATATTGGATTAGTGGTTGCAATGTACTGTGCAAGAACAATATGGAGAGAGTGCTCTGTAATGGGAATGCAGTGTAGAAACAAGAGAAACTATTTTGAAGAGGTGGTTATAAATAAACACACTCTGACTTGGAATGTGTATTGCTATATGGCATAATAATAGTTTCATGGTGAACCTCACTCCCACATACCCTTTTTCTGTGAGCAATGCCCACTGAGAGGACTTAACCGATATATTCCTGGGGATCTAAAGAACCATTAAAGTTTATTTGGTAGGTGTGAAAACAATTTTTAATGTACCTTCAAAGAAATTGAATAATTAAGCCAACATCAATAATGAAAGGAAGGCTATTATATACTAATCTTACTTTTGAGTTTTGAGACAATTACAAAAATCAGACATATTGTTAATAACTTCTTTTAAATAAAAGGGAGCCAAACAATAAAAACAAAGTCTAACTAGTATTTTATCACAGATGTTAATGTTCTAGTCCTTCAAAAAAGTGCTTATATTTGCATATCTCCTAAATCCTTAATGGCAGTCATCAAATACATAATTTTGTTTAAAATATATTTGCTCGATAAGCTTTTATGCAACACACATTTTTGTCACAACACAGAATAAAAGAAATATAAATGGATCACATGATCTAACAGTTGAAGAGTTTATCCACATTTATTTAAACAAAAGTATAATATCTCAAATGTATGGAAAAGAAACAATGTCAACAATACAGGAACTCCATTATCCATAGCATCTCCATTTTTAATATCATCTTTAAAGATAACCAACACATACAGATGTCCAAAATAATACTGTTTCAAGTATTTCTCTATATTACTTAGCCATTTTTCAGGTCTTTTCATAAAACAGCTTAAGGTACATGTGGACAATGTAATGTGAACTACTGAAGCACTCATCTCTTACCACAGAAATAATAAAGAAGCTGCAGCCAAAGACCCTTGTGGCAGACATAAGAACACACTCTTACCTACTAATTTCCTCTCTACTATGTTGACTTTCAGATTATTGATCAAAAACTTTTCTTTATTATTCTTTATTTAGTCCTTCCGCCATACTCTTCTGACAGCCCCAAGGATGTATCTCAAGTTTCCTCACACTGAACTCTTTTTTTGGGGGAAAGGAATGTCTATGTGATTGTTGTTCCAAACAAGCACCGGAACAGCTTGATGTGAGCTGTGTGTCAGGTCTGTGACACTATGTTGCGAACAAAACACCTTAGTGTCACAGAAATGTCGAAATAACTGGCAAATATGTGGCAGCTGTGTACATGGATGTGGTACAGTTACAGGGCATGAGTGTATAACTCAATGGCATAAGAATGCATATTTCTGTTTTGTGTCTTTTGGAGGTGAAAACAAAGAAGACAGGCATGTATGTTCTCAACCTGTTGCTGACAAAGTGAAGGTACACAGGAATCCATTAGTCTTTGAATTCAATTTCCATAAATTTAGGGCACTGTGTTAAGATGAGATAGAAGAAAAAAGGGAAAATATAAACCTATATCCCTGAAGAGAAATGAGGGGGGAGGAGAAAAGTGAAACCCAAACAAAACCAAAATAGAAAGAAAATATAGGATAAACTTCTTTGACTTATAGATATTGTACCCCAAACTTCATTTTATGCTGTAGAGGAGATCTTTCAGCAATCTTGAAAATTGTCATCAGAGGTCTGAATATTACACAGTGAAGTAAAATAACAGGGGAGAGGAAAATGAAAATCTGTCCTCAAGCAAGAAGTGATACAGTCAAGGTATATGTCCACAGAGTTGACTAAGTTTTTAAGATGTCAAGACTTGGTGCAGGACACATCAGAGGGTACCAGTGTGACTTCAAAGAGACTACTAGTGAAGGCAGGATGAAAGGAACAGGGTGTGAGAAATTCTTCTTCCTTGAAGACAGAAAAATACTTTAGAAATTATATTTTCCACATAGAAATATTCTTACTTCTATATTTTGGGGGGTTGTTTTGTTTTTATTCAGTGACAAAAGCAGAAAGAAATGCAGTAGAAGTCTCCTCACAGGCTGTTCTGGTAGAGATATGTGCTCAGTATCATTACGTCATGGTACCACTGTTGTACTTTGGAAAGAGCAAAAAGCCCAAAAAAATCAACAAAAAAGGTACCCCCCTCCCCTTCTCTCACCCTAGGTTTTCTTATCCCATGAATCATTGCCATGGAAGAGAGGGAGATATAGCCTTTGTTTTCAGCGAGAGAATGAGACTTTCCCATGCTTTCCTGTTAGTTCACTAGAGAATCTAAGAACCCTGTATTTCTCAAAGCAATATATGTTTAAAGATGGCCTACATGGATTTACAGATTACAGAAATCCATGTAGTTGACACAGCAAAACTCATAATTTCTCAAAATTGCTGGGAATTTCAAGCACTCTTATAATGAATAAAAGTAGCTGACAAAAAGTAGTTTGATTCCCAAAGACACAGAGGAGGAAAAGAAGGTTATGAGAGGTCTCTTAGAGTTGGAGGGCTATTATTGGTTTTACAGGTCCACATTTGGAAAACCTGGATCCAGCATGGATTCGCCTACCTTGGTGTGGTGGAAGGAGCTAACCGACACAGAAAATGTCTTAGAGTTGTCCCATATGAAATGGTACTGATTAAGTTGTTAGCTTCCTTTGGCATTTCAAGATAAGTGATATTAATGGGTACAATTTACAGAAGGTCCAACAAAAAAAGACCAGGAGAGGCCAGCATTCCACTAGATAAGCAAATAATATAAGTTCAATAATGGGCAGAAGTGATAATTGACAGTGGGATATGCCATTCTGGTTAAGCATCAAAATGCAAAGACAGAGATGAGTGGTCAGAATTCCTTCCAGTGATGCTTCTGCAGATTTTACTCCCTCTGTGAGAGAACTGAAGCGCAGAAGTGCTGGGCATTTCATATCTATACGCATCTTTATCCTCTGTGAAGTCAACAGTGTTTAGCAAAGTTCTGGATCCATGAGACTGCCTAATATGTCAGACGTCTCACTGGGGAGTTCAAGGCCTTGGGATCATAGAAGAGGCTCAACAGAAAGGAGAAAAGTAATTTTTATGGTGCTAATCTCACCAAGGATCTCTTTTCTGCCACTCAGATCTGTTGTGGTTCACTGCAAATGAGAAGAAGCAGCTGGGAAAACCTAGAATTTACAAGACTGACTCATAATCTCTAGCAGAAAACCTACTTGTGACTGCTAAGGACCAAGATAAATATAGTAACTCCCTAGGAGATAATGTTAGATTTAGTGATCATTCTGAACAGACTTAAATTGATTTTGAATGGGCTCTCTCCAGGGTTAAGAACAAATAAGCTGAGAAAAAGGAGTAAAAATGGACACAGAAAAAAGTCAAGTGAATGTTACAAGGCAAAAAAGAAAGACAAACATAAAACCATTCCAGCTTGATGGAGGTCTTGTTTTGTAATGTCTACATATTTTCTATTTCTTTTCACTTAAACTGAATTTTGTACCATTTTCATAGACTTACAAGTTTACTCTGATAAGTAGTCTTATTAGTAAAAAGTAATGCTGGAGAAAATCTTGAACGGAGGGTTACATTTTTCAGTGAAATGGTGAAACAGACTCCTCATTATGCCAGATTAGACAATCTAAATGCAACCACCATCATACATAAAAATGCCTACAATTTTTAGTCCTTTCATTAAATGACTGTTTTCAGAACAGAATAGTCATACACAGAACAAATATATATATATATATATATGAAACTTTCCCTTAGTGTTTTTCTTATGCATTGATGACAACAGGCATTAACAACTTTTGTTCTACCAAAGATATTTCGAATGCTGGTGGTCTAATTTACAATGAAAGCTGTAGTTTAAAGTTACATTTACACTTCACTTCTCATTTGTGCTAAGTAGACAGAGAGCACATATAGGGGTTTGGGTCATTGCATATTGGAATATGGTTGCATTTTATGTTTTACAATTGAATTTGTAGAGAAGCAAGTAGTTTCAGAAAGAAAAAAAAGAGCAGAATGGGATATCATAGTTTTTTGCTTCTGCCATGGGAGGATAAGTGGGAAAGAGAAGAATTCTAGAAGAATTTTTCAGGAACATGACATGGATATTATTGTATAGGCACCTGTTCTATATGCATGGGCAAATGTGTGTATATATATATATATATATATACACACCTATATTTAAAAAAAAGAATCACCACTTTATTATTTAAAAGGTTAGCCAACATGACCTTTAGGTCCCATATCTCATCAAACAGAGATACCCATCTAAAAGGAAAAAATCCGTGGCAGAACACATGACACATTTGACAAAGTGCAAATCAGAAGATATAAAACAACTCGATTTCACAGATCGTTTTATGCTGTTCTAGCATCCTGTTGTTAGAAGGTATATTTTACACTTCAGTTCAGTTTCAGTTCATGAATCATAATTCAAACACAGAGAGATCTGGCCTAAACTCTACTTCAAAATCACTTCCAAATTTGGGGGTTTACATCTTCATTAAAATCTCACAGAAATGAAAATGCAGAAAAGAATGTTGTGAATATCAATGTTCTTGTGTTCCAAAGAAATCATGCTGACGTTGTTTCTGCAGGGGAAGTAAGTGCCTTTGCTTGGAATCAGCCCACAGGCTGTCACAGGGCACCATGCAGCACAGGAAATCCAGGAATATGTACTTCTTTCCTTTTACTTCCTGCCCCAAATCATCCCCCTTCAAAACAAAGCACCTTTCTCCTGCTCCATCAAAATTCATTAGAATACTCTTTAGAAAAATTTCAGATAACTGGTAAAAGACTAAGAAGTGAGAGTGTCTTGTCACAACTCTAATATCTTTCTCTTGTGCACTGTTTTAGCAGGAAATACATTTTCATAACAGTTCTGTAACTTAAAATATGATCACATTCCTGTTTTTTTCATTTTTTTCATGGAATTTGACACAGCTCCTGTCATAACACATATTAATATACCTTTATCAAGCTTGGAATGAACTCTGTAATTTTAAAACCATTTGCTTTTAGAGTCAGTGTGGCAAGCATTTCTCCCATCACTTCTCACAGGGGAATGACAGGCTGTACAAAGTATGCCTGCACAAACACAGATCTTGATTTTTGGTGGGAGTAAAATGATCACACTGTTCATTAATTATAGTTCTGTCCTTCAATTTACCTGTTGAATTACTGGTAGACATTTAGACCAGACTAGAAACACTTTATTATCTGCAGAGCAACACAGGATCCCAAAAGCTGTCTGGGATCCTTACAGCCTTCCCTCCCCTCCAGCAGCTGGAGGCAGAATGGCCCTCCCAGAGACTAAACCATGTAAGTACATATCTGACACATACTAGTGGAAGAATGGGTGAAAGATAGAATTTCACGAGTAAAAATGGTGACAAGAAAATTAGGGCTGGGATTTTTGTCACTTGAGACTTGCTCTTGCAGCTGTCAGGAAGCAGGCTGCTAGTTGCTAGGGGCAACGATAATAATACTTACTTCTTACATAATGCTTTTTATCCCTAGTTTTTAAAGCTTTTTTACAAAGAAGGTCAGTGTCATTATCACTGTTTTACAGGTAGGAAAAGCACTTATTTGTGCACCATTTCCCCCAAGGACACCCAGCATGACAGTAGTGAAGACAGAAGCAGAAAACTGCTCTTCTCTCCACAGGCCATACTGCCTTGAGGAGAGCTAACAATTCAGGAGACATTAATTTATGTACCTTCACTGCTTAAAATAAGTAGAAATTTTGCTTTTAATTAGGTTTTGCTGCCCCATAAATTTCAGGCATCTTAAAAGAAGAAAACCTTCCATGTGACCATGAGTCAAAGATTATTTCCAAACTAAGTTGTTCTTTGGACAAGTATGTGTTTTGGAGACAGATCCAAGACAGTTTCAAGAGGACAACTTCAACTGCTTTCCTGGGCTTTCCTCCTTCAAGAAAGTGAATGAAAGAGGCTTTTAATTCCAGGTACAAAGGAAAAAAGGATACACAAAGAAATGTGCAGTAAGCCCTAAAGACTGCAGGAATATGCTCAGATTTGAAAAAGAAGCTTTAACCTAAAAGTTAATCATTCACTTAAAGCAGATTACAGTGACACAGAAGGGGTGGACAGCAGAGAATACCAGGTTGTAATACCCAACACCAGCTGGTCTCCACTCCTAGAGAACTGATTGCGTTTTATTTCTAAGGACGCCTTCCATGCCTTTCCATTTGATTTCTTGATGAGACATTATCTTTTGATTGCTGAAAAAAGATTAATTTTTCTCCCGCAATTCCAGATTTGTAATTTAAGAACAAGCCTTTAGGAACAAGCTTGAACAGCCCTCGGCAGGGATGCAGAGAGAAAACAAGACATGAAGAGGCTTTTCAACCCCATCCACTGTGTAAATGGAGGGCTTTGTTTCAACTAACGCTCAAATTAGGATACAGAATGGGCACCAGGCAGCACAGCAACATCCAACGGGATCCAGAGTGAGAGCCAAAGAGAGTAAACAGCTTCCCCACCTGCTAACACATATGCTGCCATCTGCAACTTACTGACCAAGGGGGAAGTTTGATCTTTTCCAAAGCAATGCCAGTGTGTTTTCTTCTGTGCCATGGATGAGTGCCTTCAGCCATCCTGCACAATAGTGCCAGAATATTTGTTGTCACTGATGTTCAGCCAACCCTGCACTGTTTTATAGCCCGCTTTTGCACAGCTATAGCAGTAAGGGCCAGATTTCACCCACTGCATGTTTCTTCCCAAGTCAGTGTCATGCTGCTGTACTTACCAACATGAAACTCATTGCAAAGTGCTATGAACATTGTAATTTTTTAGAGGTAAAAACCCCCACGTGTTAAAGGTCTTTTTCTTGATTTTACAAAAAGCCCTTAAAAATAAAATGAAAATGAGATTTGCATTACATCATTGACATAAACACATGCTTGTACTAATGATGCCGTCTGATTTAATTCAGACATTTATACACTTGCAATACAGTGAAAGCCTGAGGAAAGAGGTAGTATCTTTTATCTGACTATATTAGCTGCTTTAATAAAGCCAGACATGCTTTTAATCTTATGAATCCCTTCCCATAAGGGGCACATTCCTGTAGTCTTTAGGGCTTACTGTTGGGGAAGGTGAAACAGAAAGGCATTGTGAATATGATTGCTCAAACTCTGAGTATAGGAAACCTGTAGGTGAAATAGAATTGAAAGCAAGTTTCGATCTCTAAAACGCCAAGCCTCAGTTACTGAACAACTGGAAAACAATGCTATGGCCAGCTGTCTGTAACCCCCTTTTTTGATTAAACAATGCCCTTCTCCTTACCAAGAGTCCAGGGGTCAAAGCTGCCCCTGCTGGCCTGGCAGGAGGGGTCCAAATGGTAATGTAATGATTCTTATAGGCTGTATGNACTACACATTTCTTTGTCTATCCTTTTTCCTTTGCACCTGTAAATTATTTTTTACTTTCATATGATAATTGTGATTGGAGAAAGAGCAGGACAAAAAGGATTATTGATATGCAAGTTTTCTGCTAATTATTGTGGATCACAGATTTCAAGTTACAGTTTGGGAAACGTCAGAATATATCATAAAAGATAGACATATATATATATCAGAATGATAGCATGAAAAAGGATAGATGTGTGAGAAGATGAAAGATAATGACAATTTGGGAGAAAAAACAAAATCAAACATTTTGAGCACATTTTTAAAACAAGAGTCAAAGAATGCAAACAGATTGATCAAGGGACAGAGAGTGGTCTGTCAGAAATACGGTCAGTGACAAAGAATACGAATTGGCTAACCAGATATGTGCTTATGTGTGTGCATTAGGCTGTTTATTTTAACAATGGGAAGAACCACACAACTAGAGAAGGCTAAATTTGTGAATTGGTATTGTTGATCATTGGATTAACAGTGATCGGTTCAAAACTCTTTCAACCACCAATCATAAAAAAACATATTATTTGTATTCAAAGGATGAGTAATTCCAAAACCAGACTTAATTTTTTTAAGTAGCTTGGGTTTTTTTTAAGGATTTTGTGTAGTAACTTCAAAATAATTTCAATTTCTCCTTCTAAGGAAATATTTTACATATATTTTGTGATTGTTAGCAGGCAATATAGTTCTAGCCTAGCAAATAGTTCAACAAAAATAAGGATTCCAAATTTATTAATTAGCAGTGTATTCAAGATCATATTTGCTCAGTCTCCTAGTAGAAATATTGTTTTCATTCTTTGTTGTGCCTCAAATGCAGCACAGAAGCAGAAAGTCAAGCTGTGTTCCTTTTCTGCTCATGCATCACCCATAGTTCTGCAATTAAAACTTCTGGAGTGAAAAGTGAAACAGAATGAAGGAGAAGATTTTGTGGTATCAAAAAAATTGTCAAAACATAAAGTTTCTTCTGATATTACATAAGAAATAACTTGGCCTGTTTGTGAACTATAGAATGCTCAAAATAATTTAAACAAATGAAAACAATATGTGTCCTTAAAACTGAAGCAATTTTCCACAGTTGAATTGATCTATTCAAATTTGAGAAGAACAGAGGAAAAGGTCTAAATACCATATGTGTTCTACAAGACACATCTCTTCAGAAACACAGGGTATTCAATTTAGAAGTATGAATAGGAATATAGATGGAGTATAAGGAAATTCAGTATCAAAGCACTGATATTTTTTATACTATAGAATTATGTCCCCAAGAAAAATGTAGATGCTCGTTTCCTCCTTACAATTTTAATTTCCTAAGAAAAGAGAAAATGATAATTCAGAAGAGAACCATTGTGCTAAGATATATGGAATGGAAACAAAATGAAGTAGTAAGACAGTATTACTTTTTTACAGAGTATCATCTGCAATATTAAATAATTGTATATAGATTCCTTTTTTTATTGCATAATATTGAGATGCAGAGCTGGTCCTGCAAAGTTTCTCCACTGGCAAACTTTCTTATAGCTGCAAAATACCCCTACCAAATTTTCTTTATGGGTCAATTTTTTTATTTTATTTTTTTAAAGTGTCTAATTTCTGAGCAGTGGTACATAAGCATAAAGACTCTGGGGTTTGGGAGTGCCAAACTTACAACCCTGCTGTGATTTTTATGCACGTGTCTTCAAAGAGAAATGCCTATGCTAATACAGTAAAATGCTTGAATCAGCCCAGTATGTGTCATTTATGTTCTCTTGCCCTCCTAAGGAATATTAAAAAAATGTGATGTTTCATTTGCCTTAATTTCAGCATTATACTGAAGAAACAACAAGAAAATATTAAATATTTTGATTATGTTCAAAAAACATTAAACATGACATTTAGTGTATCAGCTGTTAACAGCATACATTTTTTTGTGCTGCTTCTCGGGATGTAATCAAAGAAAAACAAATCACCAATATGTCAGATATGGAAATTTAAATCTCAGTAGCATAAACACATTTTGTACACTACATTCATATATAAATATTATCATTCCCTTGTGGACCTTTCCTTTATTCTTTCCCATTTTTTGTATAATACAGCACTGAAGTTATTTGCTGCACTGCCATTATCATACTGAGATATATAGAGAACAAAAGCATGAAATAAATAAAGGAACAGTATTTCATTGTTTTTTGTAGGAAACATCTAGCAGGCACAGAGTTCTGTGACTGGCTTCTGCTGTTTCTGTGCCACTTCCTCTGCCACCCAGAAAGCTACCAAAATATCACTCAAAGACAAAACTGCTAACCCTAAAAACAAGAAAGGATGGGCTCCTGCATTCAGAGAATCTGACCCAGGTCTCACTGCCCTAAATCCCAGTCTGTGCCACTGGGGCTGATGGTGAGAAGGGTGGAAATAAAACAGAACCTCCAATGCACACTTAGGAACATGGATTAGTTCTTCATGAAACTTCCCAAACTGAAAGCTGGGGGAAAAATGTTCGCAGTTTTGTTGCTGTTGGCTTATATGACACCCCAATATTTGAGGCCAAATCCTTGACATTGAAGCCTATTTAATGGGGGCTGTTATAACCCACTCCAGAAGGTGAAGGTGACTCAGGTCCTTGTTAATAGACCCCTTGGGCAGATCAGAGTGAAATAATACTGAATGATGAATGCTGATAAATATATATACACAGACATACGTGGGGCTTATTTTAGAACTCTTTGATTGCAATTATCTGCCATAGGACATCGCTGAATAAGAACGTGATTTCTACAAAAACTTGTGTTTAAAGAAAAGCAAGTGCTCAGAAACTTGCCATTGTCAAATCCATCAGTTAAACTACCACACAGCATCATGCTCAGCATATAAGGTGTGTGAAGAGGAAGGTTGGAGACACTTGGAGGGATGGTGTTAGTCTTCCCCAGCAACTGTTACACTTGATGAGGCCCCGCTCTCCTGGGAATGGCTGAACACCTGCCTGCCCATGGAAAGCAGTGAATGAATTCCTTGTTTTGCTTTGCTTGTGTGCACAAATTTTACTTTCCCTATTAAACTGTCTTCGTTGCAGCCCATGAGTTTTCAACCTTTTACCATTCCTGTTCTCTCCCCCATCTGGAGGGAGAGGTGATGCAGTGAGTGAGTGGCTGGCTGGGGCTCAGTTGATGACTGGGGTTAAACCATAGCACAGAAAAAAACACAAGCAAGGCCTCAAGCACCAACTTTGATCTAAATTGGATGTATTTAGGCTATTTCAATACATTTCAATCTTTCACCCTAGTCTTTAGTCAATACTACTGCTTTCCCTACACTTCTGAATTATTTCTGAATTTATTTTTTTTTGTCACATACTTCCTACCAGAATCCACACTCAAATCTGTGATATTGTATCCCAATACAGCTTTCCAGTTGAATGAATATTTAGATAGGCAGGCAACTTCAGAAATACTCTGCAGAACCCACTGCGCCTGCTGTGCTCCTCAGAGACATTTGGCAGGGTATGACATTCCCCTCTGCCAGCTCTCCCGTTTCATGGAAAAGAGTGTAGTTGCCCTTGGCAGGGCTGTTCTGACCACCTGGAGCAGCTCGTGTGAAAATGAGGATACTAGCCAGAGAGACTGTTGCATAGCACCATCCAACTTAGGAAAAAAGAGTGCATGTGGCCAATTTACAGTGTGGTTACATCGTGGTCAGAAGTTAGAACTCTCAAAACCCAAACAGCTCCTCCACAGTCACAGACTTTATGTCTTCTCTAGACACATTTCTTTTCCTAGAAAGGGGGTATTGCTTTGCATTTACTATATAAGTTTTATATGCCACTTCTCTTTTCCTCAGGTGATCAGGACAGATTTTGTTAACTTCAGTCTTGTAGTTGGACTCAATGGTTAGGGAGGGAACCTGATATTAGGAGAGATGTATCAACAAAATATAATGACAAAACCCTAGTCAGGATTTTGTTAAATTATGCTACGTAACTTGTTGACTGTTCTGAAATTTGAAAAACAAAACAAAAAGAAAGTATAAAGTCTGCATTTCTTAAGGGAAGCTTCATCTAGATTTTTCTGTGAAGTATATCTGCATTATTCTTAGGAAAGAGCAATGTCCATCTGCATATGCATCATGTGGACAACTCCTTTCAAATCTTTATGCAAAAATATAAATTTTGACAAAATTTCCTATTACAGAAAGTGAAGTTTATTTCTCGGCTGATAGGGATAACATCTCCCAGTACACCAGGAAAAACTGTAGATTCAATGATGCACCAATAATTCTCTTAGTCCTTATTGGTTCAGCAAGAATTCCTCCAGCAACCTTGATAATTTTGTATTACTGATAGGATTTGTTCAGTCAACCATTAAAATTGCTAAAACTATGCTATCATAAATGTTACTGCCAGAGCATTTATTCTAAAAGGCCATATGACCACTAATTATATCCTACCACAGCAAGTCAATGTACCCAGAAAAAATAAAAAGCAGTGTCCTGGTTTGCAACCATTGTATAAATACAGCTATGTTAAAAAAACTTCTTTCAAGTTTTTTTCAAAAAATAAGTAACCACTTTTTATATAGCTATTTTATATTATTTGCATATTCTTTCACAAAGACGGCAACGTTTTTGTGATCTCGTGTTTTAGTAATAATTCTAGTACCAACAATTAAATTTGTTACCTGGTACTCCTCTCCTTAAAACATGTAACAAATCACTCAGAATTTATTATTGTAAAACAATAATGGGGACCAACTAAATGTCAACAAGGAAACAGAGGAAGGCTGTATAGCTGGAATGTACAGTGGAAGATCACAAGTTTAACATTGATATGTTATAAGCAGAAGGTTTTTTTAACACAAAGCAGGACAAAAATGGGTTAGATTGGTAGGATAACTAGGATTGCTATGGAGATAATTAAGGAAGATGGGATTATCAACAATGCCAAATATTGAAATCCGGTTGAGGACTCTTCATTAACAGAGAAAAAGAGGACATTAACTGCTTCAGGGAGAATAGTTTCTCTGGAAGCCACAGCAGAATGCTTATTGAATTTGGACAAATACTTTGCCCCAGGGTAAGAAAGCACTTCGAAGAGCTGTGATGAACAACAATAGATCTCACACACCAAAATACCCAGAAGTTCAACATGAGAGAATTTCATGGTACTGTTACACACACAAAGCACCCTAAGCACCATGAGCAAGAGTGAAAGAGGATAATAGAGAGTTTTTTTCAATGTTACTTTGCTTTCTTCTTGATCTTTCTTGTCATGTCCAGAGTCAAGAGTATATTCAAGACATTGTTAACAGATAAGTTAAATTTTAAAAAACAAAAAAGAGAAAAAGAGGTAAGAAGGAAAAAGGCTGGAGAGAAAAATGATTCAAGCTCTTTGTGTCTTTCTGGGAGATGTAGCTATGGAGGAAAGAAATGGGAGAAAAGATACGGGGCAGAATTAAGTCATAGGAAGACAGAATATTTAATCTCTCTATTTCAAAGATTTAGATTTTATAGTTCACAGGACTTACCTGTCCTGTGAGATTCTGGCAAAAAAACCCAAACCAACTCACACTACACTCCAAAGCCAGTTATTTTATGTCAATATTAAAAACTAAAGGTCACAAAAGCCATATGTATTAAATACATTAACTGTTATAGTACCCATCTGTGAAACGCAATACAAGACATAAGGAAAATTATTGCCACCTGATCTCGTAATTACAGAGAAGATACACAATTTTTATATTTACTTTTAAAAGGCTGGAAAAGTTTAGAACTGGTGTATCAAAAAACGCCTTTGGTTTCACCCTCAAGCATGTTCTTTCATGCATTGAACAAGAGGGTAACATACATGAAATTCTGGTTTAGTGGTAAAGCCCCTTGAGAATGTTCTGATAATGTGAAAACTTCAATTACTTCTTACAGTTGAGGGATGCAGTCTTCATTTACTGACATCAATCACAACACTACGGGTTTTTTAACTGTCATTAATATTATTATTGGCTAGAAGAAAAAAATAGTAAAAAGATGAAAGAAAACCTGCTACACTTCCAAAACCATGGATAAAAGACTTACTATGTTTTTGCTTCCTCTTTTAAGTAGCACATTAAAATGGACTAACATACACAGCAAAACAGGATCTAATTTTCTGGGCTAGTTAGTTAAGTGGCAGCAACTTTACTGATATGTTGATCAAACTATGACCAGTATTGCTGACAGCTGTATAACTAGATAATGACATAAATGTTACACTTTATTTTTGAGTATTTTTCGTGAATGAAGATGTTCTAGTCTAACAATAAAGAAAAAAAAGGCAAATATCAAAACTGTTTTGTTTGAATTTTCTTATTTCTGTCAAGATATATTTCACCATTATACTGAACATAGTCAATATGTTCAGGTTTCAGAGAACCTGAAATATAAATGTTTTTAGAAACCTCTCAATATCTGGGAACATTTATTTCATAATAAATACACAGTTTTGAATGCCTCTGTGTATATTAAGTTCTCTTATGTTTTATCTAAAAATATTAATCTGTCAGAAAGGTGTTGCTCATGTTTAACCAAATTAATGATTTTTACTAAACAGCAGTCATTAGTACCACATTTCTGAGAAAGCAGTATGGTCTTCTACATTGTGACTAAAACTAGCAAATGAAGAATTTCTTCTTATTTTAAATAAAATATATTTAAAAGTTATTGTCAAGCTACTCTAAAAAAATATATATACAAACATCTGTACTAGTCTTTTATATTGTATACTAAAATTAGAAAATAAAAATAACAACATAATTTATACTTTAGATGCAACTGCTGCAAATACAAATACAACAGAGATCACTATTGTTTAATTGGAAACACTTTCCTCTACCACCTTTGATACAATGTAGGCAAATCTATTTATGTAAAAAAGAAAACTATTTTAGATTGCTCTATAACATATATATTTACTGTGAGGTGATGAGACACTGGAATAGGCTGCCCAGAAGAGTTGTGGATACCCCATCCCTGGAATTGTTCAAGACCAGATTGGATGGGGCTCTGAGCAACCTGGTCTAGCGGCGGGTGTCCCTGTCCACGGCAGGGGGCTTGGAACTAGAGGATATTTAATGTTTCTTTCAACTGAAACCATGCTATGATTACAGAAATTGCTTATTAGTCAGGAAGCAAGTCAGACTCATGAAAGCTAGGAGATGCTACTAAGAATGCCTGCAGAACTTATATTTTATCCTCTAGTGTATATTCATTACAGTACAGTATTTAATTGTTATTTATATAGTATTTTCCCAAAGGACCTTCTCTACCCTCCCATTTCATATACATCATTGCTAGCTTCATAAAGGAAGAGTTCTTTCATATTTTCTTATACTGTTATTTCTTAATATTTGCCATATAAATTATCTGCTGCATACTCTGCTGATGAAGCACTGAACTCAGAATTTTAAATTTTGTCACTTTAATCTCTGGGATGGATCTGGCATATCAGATACTTTTATTCAAGAATTTGAATGGGTTAAGAACCAATTCTTTAGGTTACCATTGACAAATGATATACTGTGCATATTATGCACGTCTCTATCTATAGCATGCTAATAGCAGTATAGCTCAGGTGTAGGAATCATCTTTCCAAGAAGGTTTGCATAAGCTCCAAAAATACAAGAGAAGAAAACACATTACTATAGGATGCTGCTGTGAATTGATATGATGTGACATGGAATTACTAGATATTCTGTTTTAATCATTCAGGGGTAAAAAAATCAAGTGCTTTGCAAAAAAAAAAAAAAAAAAAAAATTGGGTGACTTGAAACACTATTTGGAAAAAATGTAAAAATTTTACTGAGAGAAGAATCTGAGTTTGTTTTTTTTCAAACAGATGCTCTAAAAAAAAGAGGCTTTTTCAACTGCACTCCCTTCAAACCACTCTCTCCATCTCTGGAAACTTAGTTTGGATTTGTTTATCTTGGGGTCTTTTTTGGCTAGTAATGATAAAGTTTCAAATATATGAATGAAACATTACCATTCAACTTACTGTCTCCAACTTGTCTCATACTCCCTTCCAACCCCTGCAAAAGTTTTTTTGTTTAGACCAGGGGGTAGAAGCTAAAGATATAGTAATTCTCAACATACGGAAACATGACCTGGCCTTGGAACCTGGAAAATTCTCTGTTAGATTTTGTTTATTTATTTATAAATATATATGTATGTATGTATTTATATGCACACACATATAAAATATATGCCATTATCTATCTTTTAGGAGAGAACTAAGATCTCTGTTCAGATCTGTAAAAGAGAATTTAACAGATGGCTACTTTCCCAGCAGAAGTGGAGGAAGCTGAGCCCTCCCAAAAATATATTTCCTGTGGCTCTGAATGCCAGTACTGTGAAAGGCTTTACAGTGCATTCATCAGGTTCAGAGCTAGTTGAAGTCTCTGTGCACTGCACAGTTAATCAATACACATACCTTGTGGGACAGAAGTTCAGAACAACCGAAAAGTTTATAGGAATAGAAGTGTCAGATCCACCCTACTTCCTCTTCACACTCTTCCCTTACTCCCCTCTTACAGGAGACAGTCCACTGCGAACTTCTCCAACGTGAGCTCTTCCCATGGGCTGCAGTTCTTCACAAACTGCTGCAGTGTGGGTTCTTTACACAAGCTGCAGTCCATTGGGAATACATCACTTCAGCATTGATCCCCCATGGGGTCACAAGTCTTGCCAGCAAACTTACTCCATCATGGGCTCCTCTCTTTCCATAAATCCTGCCAGAAGCCTACTCCAATGTGGACTTCCCATGGGGTGATAACCTCCTTTGGGCATCCACCTGCACCGATGTGGGGTCCTCCAGAGGCTGCAGGTGGGTATCTGCTCCTTTGGGGATATCCATGGGCTCCAGAAGAAAGTCTGCCTCACTATAGTGTATACTACAGGCTGAGCAGGACAACCTCTGCTCCAGCACCTGGAACACCTCCTCCCCTCCTTCCCTGACCTCGATGTCTGCAGAGTGTTTTCTGTCACATATTTTCACTCCTCCCTTCTCTGGCTGAAATTGCTCCTGAGCAGTAACTTCTCTTTCTTAAATTGGTTACTGCAGAGGTATCACCACCATCGTCGATGGGCTCGGCCATGGCCAATGGTGGTTCCATCTTGGAGGTGGCTGTCATTGGCTCTATCAGACACAGAGTTAAGCTCCCAGCAGCTTCTTGCAGAAACCATCCCTGTAACCCCTACTGCTACCAAAACCCAGCCATCCAAACCCAATACAAATCAATTGGTGGTATATACATACTGGCTAGTGCTATATAACACTGATAAATATCATACAATTTTTTGTGCTAATAGAGTTAAAATATTGTCCATTATCTTTCACTCTGCATATGTAATTAAAGGCTATTACTAACAGGCATTTGGCTTGTTGATTTTTTCATGAACAAAAAGCAAAGAGTCCTTACTGTTCCTGAACAATAGATGACCTTTCACTGAACTATAATTTGTTATTCTTGCTGTTATATTTGGGAGGGCTGCTAAACTCTTGTATCTCAGAGTGAGCTGGTAGAGAAAAAAAAAAAAGCCATTTGAGTTGTCTTCTTGCTACAATAGAGTTATGAACTTTTAGATTTGCAATATGTCAAGAGGCAAAACTTTGAGCAGCTATTCAATACTTAAGAATGATTGTAATGATGTGTAATTCCCTCTTGCATAATGTTGTTACTATGACAACTAACAATTCTGATCTGGTGAAGCCAAAACTGCTTTCAAATTTCAAAATATTTCAATAGTATTTTTGGATTTTTTGTCTTTTTTAAATAATGTATTTAAACTTCACTAGTTTCAAAACATGTGAATAATGAGAGCAGAACATTATGTGGACACAGTAAACAGGCAAATGGTAACTTGGGACAGAAAGATTTCAAGAGCCTCTGATGAGAATCTTTGTTGGTAATTAGGACATGCAGCAGCAAGAGAAAGCATATGCCTAAACCAAACACAAGGAAGCACATCCAGTGTATCATCTTTGTAAGAGTGCTCGAGCTAAGGAACTAAAGCACACATTGACACAGGCAATGTACTATTTTGTTTCCTTTCTTCTGCCTATTTGTTTGCAAAAATCACCTCCCCCCCCCAAATCATCATCCAATAATTTGGTATGAGGCATTTATTAAGGAGTGAATTTTCTTGCTGCTTATGCAGAGAAGTGTTATTTTATTGCTCATTGCACGCCTTTTCTCCTGTAATGCTATTGCAGCGAGACTCAAAACTTTATTGTAACCTTTAAAGGCAAAACTAAATACTGCCTCAGCATCCCCTGGCTTGGTCTATAACAAGAAATATTCACTTTGAGTAGGAGTCTGCATTCCTTGTAAAAGTAACTTGCTTGATGGCTTCAGTGGGAGCCTTAGTTGCAGAAAGAATTCAAGACAGAGCTTATAAATATGATGCACAGCACTTCTGTATTCCTTACAGGGCAGCCAGAAATACAGAATTCACATACCTATTTTCACAGGCTACTTAATAAAATTACACTGATTTTTAATAAATTAAGAGTATTTAAATTGCAAAATATGTTGGGATGATTCTTGAGACAGGACATAAATGGCATCATAAAGCAATGCACGTCTCTTTGAAAATCTCAATAGATCATGCAAAGCCACATGGACATGTTAGGTGTATAAAGCATCTAAGCACCTTTAGGAGCAGTTACTCATTTCAATGCTCTGATAATATTAAAAACTCAGAATATGGCTCTTCCAGGTTAAATAATTTTTATATACATGAGTTTGGAACAGACAGTGGAAGCAACTGGATTCTGTTCCTCATTTGTTTCCTTACAGTTTCGCAACTAGCTTGGGTAGGTATCGTCTCTCAAACAGCACAAAAAGCTTTTTAGACTCTTCCTGGCTCCTCATTGCAAAGCACCAAAGGAGCCTGACTCAAAAGCAGGTACTGCAGACAAATTAGAGGATCTGTCATAATCAGTGCAGTGCATGCTGAGAACTATTGTGTGACTTCGGGTGCAGAAGGTGGTGGGAGAAGAGGCACCGCATTAACGGTGTGCATTTTGCAGGAAGACCAGACCTGACAAGACAAAAAGCAGTAAGCTTTTGGGTACGGAAGAGTTTAGAGTGGCAACACGGAAAACAGAAAGAAGCAGAACTTTTTTTTCAGCAGAACAGAGTAGCAGCAATTGGCACTGATTGTGAGTGTTTGGGATAAATTGAATTCTGAACCAACAAAATTCATTCTCTCTCTGGGCAAGATAATCTGGAGACAAAATAATTGCAACCTATCTGAGCACAAACCAAGAATGGTTTTGGAAAAATCTATAAAGAGCAACAAACAGAAAGTGAAAGAGTACACAGAAATAAGTTACCATGAGAAATTCACTGCTATTTTTGGGGGACAATTACTTGCATCCACCTGATGGAACAATGAATGTGAATTATTTATTTCTCTTTAAAAAAAAATAAATAATCTCTTTTAAACACTTAACCAACAATGTAATATTTCAGTCGCAAACACACAAGAACTTCAGCTATAACTGTGAGTTTACTGCTTTGTTTCACATTGTTTGGGGGTGGGGGTTGCTTTGGCTTTTTTTGTTTTATATTTTTAAAGAAAAGCTTCATAAATCTTGATCTAAATTTAACCTGACATCACTCCTTAAATTAAGGTGGAAAAAAAAATTAAAGAAGAGAGAAAAAGGGAGGGACAGATGCAAGCTGAATAAATAGCTCCTTGAATACCCTGAAAGACACTGTAATTGCTTAGGAGGGAATGTACTGAAATCCCAGGTTTGGCAGTACACTCACCATAGTAAAAATAAAGGAATTTGAACTGCCAAGTGCCACAGTGCAAGCCCATTGTAAATACTCCATGCAAGTCTTTTAAAGGGACCTTTAGAAATACCTGAATTTCACATATGGTTTTAGCCTAAAGGCAATGGGTGTTCTGTTGTTGCCTTTAATGACACAGTATATCATGTCCAAATTATAGGTACATATCAACAACTTGCATTGTATAATCCTACCATACTTCACTGAAATGTTAAGCTTTCAGCACTCTCGCCCACAATATGATAATTACAGCCATTCAAGCACTAAAACTGGCACATTTCTTTTCCACAGAATATCATGGGTTGTTCAGACATTTCACACCCCACCTCCTTCTACAATTTTCTAAGTAGCACTAAGATAGATATAAAAAGTGAAGATGGCAAACAGTGTGTGCCAGATAAGACTGTGAAAAGCAGACCTTTATCCTCAGTTCTGTTCTTCACCTGCAACACCAAACTCCAGAAACTTGTTCTCTCTTCTCCCTCTCTTCTCCTTCCCCCATCATATGATAATGTTAGATATTCCTCTTTGATCTTTCCAAACATATTTCAAGCTCTTTTGAAGACTGTGCATATGTAGTTTTTATAAATCCTTTAAATTTTTTATAGTTTTAAAGGCTTCCTGAAGTATAAGAAGCTTTTAAAATTTAATATTCACACAGCCCATCCTCTCATGTCTATCTTCAAGAATGTTGTGAAAATCATGCTGAGTGCCCTTGTTCTTTGTGTTACCCTCCTGGAATTTCATGGCTCTCTGCATGCACAGTCATGCAAATTTAGTTAGTAAGGAACACCTTGAATATTTTCTGCTAGGAAGTATGTCTCTGTAATGGGTAGTCACTCTGATTTTAGAAAGCCTCAGGAAATGGGTGTATTATTTCTATTTTTATTATAGCAGTTACATGGGTTTACAAAAATATTTTCCTCCTTTCTTTAAAAGAAAAAACAAAAAAAGCCAAAGAAACCCACATCACTTCTATAAAAGTGTTCATGAGTAGCTGGAATTGAGAAAATTCCTGGAAGTGCTAAGGGCTTATAGAAAATGTTAGAAAGAATAATTGTGCTACTCCTGCTATTAGTTTAACTATTCACTTGGGTTTGAATTATATATTTAAGTGCTTTAAATTATATGAAACAATGTATTCACAGAGATTCATAGGGTCATTTAGGTTGGAAACAAACCTTTATTGGTACTGAGCCCAAACAATGTCCCACTAAAAAGGACAATCTTAAAATATAAAAAAAAAATCTGTGGTGAATTTTAGATGTCATGTGCAAGGCAGAAAAACTGGGGTTAGGGAAATGGTGAACTGAAATTTTATGTGTTTTGGAATTCAGGCAGATTTTCCAACAAAACATGTCTTGAAGCTTAAAAAAATGTATCAGACATGCGTATGATAGAACAATTCTTTGCAGCCTGACATTCACAACCCACACTAGAGCATGAAGATGTTACTCCTCTGCTTTGTGACTAAACAGACAGATGTAAATCAAAGTTGCAATAATCACAATAGTGGTGATTCTTTTATATTTTTTTGCAGAAATATTGTTGTCTTCTGCAACATCCTTTCAGTAAATTGATTTAGATATAAATAGTCACATGTATGCAATTGCAAGTAATTCACTGGTCCTGTAAGGAAGTAGAGGACTGAAACAATGAAGGCTTTCATGAATCACATACAATGTTTTTATATTTCACTGTTCAGTAAGAAGTTATCAGTATGACACTTAACAGAAAACAAATTAGAAAGCTAGAACCTATGTAATGAAGAAAACAAAAGCTGTTACAGCAGTATGGTCTGTTGATTTCTTGTTTCTCCTAAGATTACCCAATAAGGGTAATTTTGTTTTTTTTGTAGAAGTACATCAAATGTTTACAAAAACTCAACATGAAGGAAATTTGCTCCTGAAAATCATCTCCTCTATTCATAACATGAAATTTCATAGAAATAAAGCAACTCAAACAGTAAAGTACAGAGAGTATTATGAACTTAAACTCAAGAAGAAAATTATGCATTTCAAATAAATAAATAAATAAATAAATAAATAATCCATTTATATATGTAATTTAATATTCAAAACTAGCTCAGGACAAAGTGCTTTGATATTCCTTTCTAGTTGTAAATGGAACAGCTTTCAAGGGTGAACATAAATAGTTGGTAGAGGAGTGACAAGGGGTGAGATAACACTCCATCATTTGAAGCCACCATTATCAGGGAATGCTTCTTCCTCCAAACATCATTTAGGTCATCTACAGGTTATTAAATTCAATAGTATCCTATTACATATTAAGAACAGTATTAGATTAACTAGAGGCTAACTTTCCTTTTTTCCATTATACAATATATGTTACTAGATCTACACAACAGCTTATTTTAGCCATTAAAAGGGATAAACAATGATACCCCCTCCCCAAAAAAACAAAGTTTGCAGGACTGTGCAAGGATTGATTTTGAAAACTGTCCTCACATTTGCTGTCAAAGTCAGGGGTGGTCCCCAGTTATCTTAATTATCTGGTCTGACGCTGCTTATGATTTTACTCTTCCTTCTCACCATACTCAGCAAAGGGAACCAGCTGGCCCTTTAGCAGTAGCTTCTTCCCACTACAACCTTGACAGCAGCTTTGGGAGGCTGCACAAAAACACGGGGCTGCAGGATTACAGTCCCAATAGTCAGCAACCGTCTTTGCTTTGTCCTGCTGTCTGCTAGCCATTGCTAATATTAGCACATGGCCCATGCTGATTTAATGTGTAACAGACCAAGCAAATCACGACTTTGCCTCAATCCAGCAAGTGCTGTGACATTTGTTTAATTTTCTACTAGTTATGAGAAATCCCCCTATTCCTCGTTTGTTTGAAAAACTCCTCCATCTTGAACTATCAAATCAGAAGGGTCTTGATGCTGTTACCATAAAGGAATGCAAGGCAACAGTAGTTTATTTCCATGGGATTTGTCTGAAATATTTCATACCACAATTATTGCTTTTACTTTGCTGTTAGGGATTGTTGCCTGTCTTCGTAAGCTGAGTCCTGATTTCTTCACCTCTGTACACAGAGATTTTCAATGAGTCCATTGCTTCATTACCTACAAGCCATACTGACACCAGCAATAAGGAAAGTGGAGGTGGTAGGATTTTCCTTTTCAAGCTTGGCAGCATCAGAATTGCAAGCATAAGCTCTGTCTATTAAAAGCACTCTTTTCTTTTGTGCTGAGAAGCCAGCCAGTATTTGTCACTGGAGTAACACAGAGATGGGAGCTGCTTCTTTGTTGCTGAACATTCAAAGGTATCTATTTTCCTTTCAATAGGTCCAGGAGCTCCCACCAAAAATCAATGAGGCTTAAGCAGAGCCCCAGGATTTCATTCTAAGACCAGTACCATTTCTTAACTGACCCACAGAATAATTGGTTTCCTTTGTGTTGATTTCGTTCAAAATTCTTAATAAATCATTTGGGTTGACCTTGATCAAAAATGCTGAAGTTGTAAATTAATTTGTGTGGATAAATATATTAAAAAATACAGGAATTAGCTATTTACAGAATTACTTACTCCTTTGCATTTCAATGCTGTCTATTAAACAATATTAAAAAGACTAACATATATTTTTAAAAAGCAAACAAAAAATTACTTTTCAAACAAACCAAAAAAAGACATGAAAGAAAAATACATTTTTTTATTTGAACCCTTGAAGGATTACATCGCCCCATTTAGATTAGAAACATTCATTCAAAGAACCCTCATGAAGTGAAATGAGAATTGACAATGTACCACAAAGATCTACACAGCATTGGAAATTAAAAGGAATAAGGGACACAACGAGTATTTTTGTCCTTGATAGAACTCCATATTTTACCTGTTATTAACCCAGATTATCTTTTTAGGTCTAATGATGGAAAACAGGGGTGACAGAAATGTAAGTTAATGTCTATTAGTTTCAAAGGGGTTTTATACAGCTTTAATTTGGTTTATAATGTCTCTAGCCCAATTCCTGCATTAACTTTTATTTATCTGTCCTCATTTCCAATGAGAATTGAATATATTTGAGATTGTTTATGTATCTCTGCCTCACCAGAAGTGGAATTTAACAAGGCAGAGAAGAGTTCTCTGTACAGGGAAAAATATAAATACATAAGAGAGAAAAGAATAAAGATAAACAAATGAAAATTAATTCTGAATCTACTGTGGGATAAAATATGAAGAATTTCAGGCAATGATTTATAGAAAATAGTGAAACACAGGAAATGTTCTCTTATGGCAACCAAATTATTTTTTTCATGTGTATATTCCTAAAAGGCAATATTTGAATACTTTGAGAACCATGCAGAACCCTTCTGATCTGTTTTCAAAGTCCATGCAAATACTTTGCAAGCCTGGAAGAAATTGTTAGTAAGGCTTCAGTTGATTCAGTTTTTGGTAGAAAAAAGTCAGGTTTGTTAAAAGCTTATTGGATTCAAGATTTCCAGAAACAAACAAACAAACAAACAATTTCCAATAAAGCCCATAATGGGTTTTTTGCCTAAAAAATTCTCATGATGCATTTCAGGAATAGTTAGGGGCATGATCAGTTTGCACAAGATCATTGGTTAAACTGTACAATAAATGCAATACTGATTTTCACAAAATGACAGAAAAAATTTACTAGGCATTGGGTGTAAGTAGAGCTGCGGAAACTCATGCAAACATGGAAAAGATTGAGGCTGGAAACAGAGGACTTTCAGAAGTAAAGACTATTAAAAAAATGGAATTCTAAAAGAAGGAAAGGATCTCAAATCTATAACTAAAAAGGGAGTGGAATAGAGATAAAGAGTGGAAATGTTTGACAGAAATGACAAAAGAAAGCCTGATCAAACTTGTTTACCCATATGCATCTACTTCCTTAGCCTTCCTTTCAATTGCTTTAGCTTTAAGTCTTCATCCCCAGAGACAAGAAAGAACATTGCTGTTGGAGGTAATCAAACCATAGCTTGTTGGGACCATGGACTTATCTCTGAACATGACAAAGAAGTTGAGTGTTTGGAAACAGCTAGTTGGCAAAATTAATAGCTGCTTGCCTTTTCCCCCCAGGTAGAACTAACTGATGAGCAAAAGGGAAGCTCTTTCTTCCAAATATATCTAAAATTTGGTTACAATTTAAGAACAGTTCAAAAATTACTGATAGATTAATTATGAACAGATAACCTTAATGCCATAGGAAATAAAATTTAAAGCCCTTTGGAGAACAAAACAAAGGCAGATATTACACAGAGGCCTCAAATTTTACAGCCCAGCTGAAGTGACCAACTTGGCATACATACAGTATTAACATGTAAAATGTTTCAGAGTTTATAATCAATGTCATCTATGCCTTGTTGAAACCTAGAAACAGCTGCTTTTTAGAGGTACCTGGAGAAGGAAGAAAAGAAAAATATAGAAAAAATATCTATGAGAAGGTAGTGGAATATAAGCCAAATTACTTTGGGAAAGATGGGTAGTATGTAATGCTCTACGGCAATTATCTTTATAATTTCCCTTTTTTATTCCCATATCTTCCTTGAAATTTTGATCTTATGCTTGCACTGGATGCTCCTCTTCAAATCATTATAAGTTCTTTATGATACATCTTTCCAACATATTTCATTTCCATTTGACAGACAGCAAAACTAAGGCAGCATAATTTGAATCTGTATAAGATTATTTTTTCTTGCAGTCCACAATGAGAACTAGATAATTCAATTCCATTTTTGTGCTGTTACAGGTTACCTTGACCAAAAGATTTACCATATATCCACTAAATATTTTAAAGAACAAGTAAATCAATAAAAATGTAACAAGATTTTACCTCAATATCAGAGTTACAACAAAAGCATGATTTGGACAGAATTAAAGAACAGATACATAGATTTTCTATGCCAGGAACAGTTTTCAACATGGTATTCTCCCCTTACAAGGTAAGAGAACTGTTTTACCTTCAGCTCTCAGTCTCTTCAGCTTCCCTTCAGTAGTAACTGGAATAATTAGCCTGTCTCTTCACAGCAAAACAAACACTTGAAAAATCCTGCCTCACTCCCTCTTGATCACAAAAGACAACAGTCCCAAGCAGGCAAAACCAAAATGAGAAAACAACCATAAAATTGCCTTTCATATTCCACTCAACATCCTGCTCCCTAGTACAATCAGTGCATCTCCTTTTGCAGTCAGCAAACACTCTGTGACATACTTACTAACACATGCTATGTATAAAAGAGCTTTCTGGGAA
Source organism: Pardalotus punctatus (assembly GCA_013400915.1). Lineage (NCBI taxonomy): Eukaryota > Metazoa > Chordata > Aves > Passeriformes > Pardalotidae > Pardalotus > Pardalotus punctatus. The sequence goes on along the minus strand of VZTX01021837.1, from coordinate 117,776 downwards.
GTCTTGAGCTTCTTTTTAGTGTCCTTTCAGGTACAGGTATCCGAGTGGGTCTTGCCTTGGCAGAGAAGAGAACTGCTCTTGATCAGTTGCTTCAGTTTAACAGAAAGGATGTCTTACTGCGGCCAAATGTCGTGGGAGAACAGAGATATCAAATTCCCTTGTGAAAGAGAGGTTGTATTAACCAAATGAAGCAAGCAAACTTTAAAGAATGGAAAAATACTGCTCTTCAAGAAGGAATGTATCTCTTGCGTAAACTAAACTAATGCCACTGCTTATTAGAGCTGCTCTGAAAATTAAATTTTCATCTCTTGGGAAGACTAGGCTTTTGTTTTGCTTTTAGTTTTCTTGAATCACAACTAAGCATTGCTGCTGAAGAATTTCTCATGGAATAGAAATTCCAAAGCAGTTAATTCAGAGCCATGAAAATACATTGATTCAGTACTGTTGGAGTGGGATCATAACAGAGCCTAAATAAAACTAATTACTTAAAATAAAACATTACCACTTCCTCTATTGATTGAGGAATTTCCAGAAAAGCCAACACATCTGCAACTGATCAAAATCCTGACTATCACAAAACCTAAGTTGCAGTACCTACTGACTGAATCTACATGGCAGTGCATAAGTGACCTTGAGGCCAAGATTTATATTAAGTTCCATATAATCTACCCTCAGAAACACAAAGGTAAGACCCAATGTGAATTAGATTGCATGCACAATGGCAAAAACCCGGGGTACACTCTGTGTTTAAAGGGGCATGCTGTTACCTGCCACATAGGCAGGCTTCCAGAATGCATGGCCATGTACTCCTATGCAACATTTATAACACCTTCATGTGATCAATATCAAGCTAAAAATACAGTCTGGTATCCTTCATGTAAAGGTGCAACATCATTTGCTTTGAGGACAAGTAGAATTTCAATCTTCTTGAGAGAGTAATACTCATAGCTGGAGCTGTGCCTTGGGAGTACAATGGGACTTTCCAGCCCAGAGATCTTAGAAATAGCTATTTGTAAGCAAACAGTCCCTTATGCTCAATAACAGTATATTTTTTAGAGCTACCTACTGAAATGTACTTAGGCATTCTTTCTGGAACAGTGATACTTAAAATAATGAGGATTCAGGCAAAGAAAAAAAGAAACATATGTTGCATTGAAATGACATTTTCAACCAATGTTTCACTGTGTAAACAGAACTCCTGGTGTAATTCACCTGTAACTAATGAATTTACTGTAAAATCAATGCTACATTTAATCAGTTTATAAGATAGCTGCTCTCTTGAGGTATGTCATAGTCTGAACATACACATGAGCATGCAGGAATTACACAGTATATCTGATGGGAAGGAAGAAAAGACACCACGATTCTGCACAATTGACATAAAAGTTTTGGTAGGGATTTGGAAGAAAAAAGAGAACTGAACCTTTCACCCTTAGCCTATGGACAACCACAATAACTGCTGCCATTGACATTGGCAGAAATACTCAACTTTCATCTTAGTTTTAGAAGTGAATCTTCAAGCACATTATTACAGTTCAAATCAATGCTGCACAGCTGGTAATTCTTCATACGACTTAGCTTGAACTCCACTAAAAAAGAGAGCAGCTTTAACAAGCTTGAGAAGGAATTGCGGTTGTTTTTAACGGTATCCTTTGAACTGAATACTTTTGCAGCTGCTCCGTGAGGATGAACCCTCAGTTTGTTTCACAAGGTCTGAATCTGAATGGAGTGCACAGAAAGTGGGGTAAGAGATGTGCCGCAGATCGACACACCCTACTCCTTGAGAGCCACAGGCCACCCAACCACAGAAGGAACTTCAGGGAAAAAACTGGAGGACCATGAAGTGTGACCTCAAATTATGCAAATCAGTGGTCACAAACTCAGAGCAATTGTCAATGGTACATGAACTGGTTTCGGTAACAGAACGGCTGCATGCATGTCTGACAGAGGTGGGTGAACACGATCATGAATAAATGAAATGGTTCAGTTCTCTGTGCTAAGTGAAAAGTGCCTTGCAGGAACTACAGATTCCTCTAAGTTATATGAAGGACAAGGGAATATAACTAGCTAAAAACCCCGGAAATTTGATTTCTAAAAAAAAACCACATCCATAACTTGATACCGTTTTTTCTCCCTTGTGAAACAGACATGGGGGGGAAAAACAGACAAAAAATAAAACACAACAGCAGAGTTTTAAACAAATTTTGGAGTTACGGATTTGCGCATTTGGGTTTTTTGGGGATGGAGTTGTGAGGTTTTGATTGTTTCTTTGTTCATTGTTTTTCTTTTTTTTTCCTTTT
>VZTX01021837.1:68849-111767 GCA_013400915.1 Pardalotus punctatus | reverse complement strand
GACTGTTATTTACATAGTCAGCTCCTTAAGGAATTACTTAAAATTTCTCCTAATATCGAAGGACTTGTAGTATTCTTGTGGGTTTAATGACTTTGCTGGCAAGTAACATCATGCCATTAGGATATCTCAGTACATGTCCCACAGGTCACATGACATTGTTTTATTTTAGGTTCATATAACCTAATGTTAACCTTTGGAGATCCTCCATTTTTATCAGCCTGTGTGCGCACACACACACACGTGTCTCTCAGTATTGCAAACTTTTCCAGAAGACAATAATCATATACTTTCAATTATTTTCCAATTAAAAAACCAAAAGTCACAGAAGAGAAAGGAAATGCCATTGAAAGGGGACAAATCTATTTTTCTAATTTTTTTAATGTACTTCTGAACAATAATTATAATGACTAAATACCTCACAGATTTTAACACGATTATCTTCACATCACCGCTCTAAACTAAAGCTGTGATATTATTTCTGTTTTACATCTCGGGAACTTAGGCACAGAAAATTTACACAACTTTGCCATAGAACTAGGTCAAATCAAGGCAGTATTGAAGTCTTTGTAGCCAAAGGTAAACACCCTCCTGAATCTCTAACAAACTAGTCATCCACCTGACCAATAGGCAACCGAGTAGGTTGAATCTTAGAGCAAAGACCACAATAACAAACAAGAAATGAAATCTCACACATACAATCCTTAGCTTTCTGAAGAAGCGTACAATCCACATGGCTCCACAACTCTTACCAAAAGTCCATAAACACAATACGTAAACCAAGGAACAAACTTCTACTTTACCAAATATCTTGTTTCTATCATACATCTGCCTTCTTTTTCTTAGTTTTCAATATATAAAGGGAACATATGGGGAAGACTGGGAAGCCTGCAATCTTTAAATATGTCAAGTGCAGATCAAAGGCAGACAATTCTGTATCTGGGTATCAATCACCAACACCCACAAATGCCACTTGAAGTGCTCTGCATACATAGGGCCCTAAAAGCCTGATAAATGACACTGCAAAAAAGACTTTAGGTTTGTTTTTTTTCTTGTAGTATGTGGGAATAAAGAAGAATTAGAACATGGCATCATTTAAGGGAGGATGCCTGCTGTTCATCAGAGCTTAAAACCTAAGCTTTTGTTTTCTGTATTGCAATACTGCATAGAATCAGCCATAGATCTTCCATCTGTCTGAAGACAGGACATATATGATATGGTTGTTGAAATACTTTTCAAGAATGAGAACAGGACTGGAAAACCTGGAAATTATTTAAATGCAAACCCTCATTTATCTTCCTGTGAAATCTAGGGTGATTTCTGTATCCTGACCATGACATTCTGAATGCTAACCTGTCTCTTCATTGAATGTCAAATAGAATTTAGATTTTTACCCAAAATTTTCACCCTTGCAACTGCAAAAAATTTCCACTAGTAATCCTTTCCTGTTAAGACACATACACAAAGGTATTGCTTTGTTTATCTCTTCTGTCAGTCAATGTGACAGAATGAATGTATCTGAAGAGTAAAAAAATTAAATTCTTTCTCACCCAAAAAATTCTTTTGCAATCACTTCAAGAGTTTTCCAAGACAGTAAACACTTCCTACTAAAAACAAATTAGTGGAAAATCCATTTCTTCTGAAAACAAAAAGCCTTGGCTGAAAATCTTGTTATTTTCCAATTTGTATGAGTGTTTTAATATGTTAAAGTTTTAAGTCTTAAACTTTAGGAATACTTCTAGATTTTGAAAATTATAACAGTGATATCTGCTCTGGAAAATGGCTTATAAATTTGATATATCTTTCTGTCCAGCATTACTGATTTTATATAACAAGCAGCATAACAAGGCACAGACAGACATGTCCTCTCTGATATTGGGGTACTTTGTTCTAGAAAGGGGTAAGCTAAAGGGTAAAACAAACAAAAAATTTGAAAGTGAGCTGAAGAAAAAAAATAATTAGTGAGGAACTGTGCTGGTGCCTGGGCTCCTGGATAAGAACCCTTCACCCAGCTGGGTTTGTACACAAGCAGCAAAGGCCACAGCTTCTGCCTCCTCCTTCGTAATACCTCAAATGGAACTTGCATGAGCAGTACTTGAAAAGGTTAGCACATGCAAGGTTAGCTCTTGTGCAGGACACCTGAAAACGAAGTCAATTTCTAGTGTTTGCTTTCTTTCTTACCTCCCAAGAACCTACAGAGAGTAGAACCATCTGCTGCTCCTTTGGGAGGAAGCATAAAAGTCAACTTCAAACTTCAATGGCAAGCACCTGCTGTGTGTTTGCTCTAAAATACTTATCACATAAAACCAGTTTCAGTGGATTGAGGTTTAAGGTCTAAGTACACTGAGTGGAAACAGATTGCTCACAGCTATGTTTATTTCTGTATAAATGTCTTTTGATTACTTTTGCTTAATAAAAAATTAGAGATTGCATTGCTCTTATGACAACACTCTGAGGACCTGCTCTTTTATTCTTACTGTATTAGTCCAATTTCTTCTTTGGAGCAATTAAAAGTCTAACCTTTCCATTTGTGCCAAATTAGTAGGAAGATGAATCTTCTTTTACCTATAATTGGGAAGCATTTTCTTTGCTTCTGAATCTAAAAAAGTCCCAATCTCCAACACAGATGTTTCATTATATGACACCTGTGTAATTGTTCCCATGTTGCTATGGGAAACTCAGCTTTTTATATCTTTGAAATAATTAGGACTCAAGCAATAAGTGTTGCTTATCATAAGGTCTGGCTGGATAATGTTTGTCAAACAATTTAATGAATTATGCCATAATAATCTTCCACATGAGTTTAAGGTTGCTGGATTTTTTATTTGTTGAAGTGTGACAAGCAATTCAGCATGGTACAACAAACAATCATGACAGCATGATATACATATTTGTATAATATATTTACTAGGTTTAAGATTACACAATGAAAATAAAAGATCATTATAAAAGGACAGATTCAAATGGATGATGCTGAAAAAAAGAAATCAGTGGCTAGGAATTTTTTTAAAAATCTACTAGATTTAGTCCATTCCAAAGGTAAGTTGGGGAAATATGTGCTTAGTTTCTTTACTGTGTCTTTGAGAACACCACCTGTACCTTGAAAACAAACCAATAGCTTCACTGGCATCCAGTCATGAGTCTCACCAGTGGGCATTTCTGTGATATGTCTTCTCATAGATCATGAAGTCCTGATTACACAGTCTTTGAATTTTTGTGGATTTTTTTCATTAGTGAATATTTGTTTCAGTAATCATTATTGAATTTTGATCAACACCCACTGTTCTTTTTTAGCACTGATTCCATGAAGATGATCTTTCACTTTGGTTGCAGGAACTTGTACTTTGCGTCAATGCAGCAAATTACTTCCCCAGAAATTAACCCAGCACTGGTAGTATAGGAACAATACGTGGTCAGCTGCCTAAATAAAGTCTCAGGATACCAGGAAGATTTTGCCATCTGCATCCCACCTGAATTCCAAATCCAGGTAAAACTTATGTCCTTGGGTTTTCTACTGATTTCTCCCATGAAACCAAGGAAGCAGTTTCATTCTGTCTTTTCAACAACTCTTCATCAGTAAAAGGGAAGAATTATTTCCACCACTTATCAGCTGACAGTTTACTTACTACAGTTATATCACAAGTAGAGCAATTACCACACAAACTGGTGGATGCACAACAAAGTTTACAAGACTATTGATGGTATTACTGCTATTATTATAGTAATTGTATGGGAGGACTGTATTGTTTAGAATTGTCAATCAAGAAATTTTCATCAATATTAAATCCGTGTTTAAAAAAGAAACAAACCCTAAACATACCAAAAATGCTGGCTTTGTTCCTGAAGGAGACATGAATTTAGATTATTTTCTTTCATTAGCACTAGTGAAAGTAGCACAGACATTTATCATCAGCCCTGACAAAATATCTCAGAGAAAATCAATGTATTTGTAGTCTTGTTTTGAATTGAGATTGTCTTTTTATGAAAAACTGATGTTGGAAATACTTCAAGTCTTAAAAGATTTCCAGACATGACAACTTCAGTTTATTTACTGCTCAACTAATTGATCTACTGTTAAGAACTCTAAATAGACCTAAAGCTAATGTTGAAGTCCAGTATAGATGACAAACTTAAGTGGAGGAAATAAAGATAGAATAAAACAAAAAAATCTATGGAGGAATATAAAATTCAGGAAGGTTTATGCAATCAATACCATAGAATCTTGAAGATCCCCCCAACATTAAAAAACCTGTTTTATTGATACAAAGTACGAAGAAAAAAATTACCCAGGCTTCCCAAGTTTTTACACATAATATTCATTTTCATATAAATATAATTTTATAAATTACCTTGAGGTTAGAAATCTTAAAAATCTCCTTACACAAAAAAACCTAGCCCAAGCAACCTAATAAAAATTAAAATTAAAAAACCAAACCAAACCAAACAAAAAAAACCAAAAAAAAACCACAAACCCCAAACCAAACACAAAACAAAAACCAAACAAAAAACAAGGCAACTCAAACAAATAAAATATAAAAAAGGTTAATAGAGACTGGAAGTCTGAGCATCAAGACAAATTAAAGAAGTAAAAGGAAAAATTCAGTCTCTATATAATTTATAAATGTTTACAATGAATCCTTCAGCACATATGTTTTAAGCGTTCTAGACAAACTTTTAAGCTGAATTAAAAGTTTATTCTATTATGTTTGAGATTGTTACTCTTAGGTGTCCATTGCATTTTTTATATTTCTCTGTGAAATTTTTGTTTTGATTTTTTTAGTTTTATTCAGTGGGTACTAAGTTCTTATTGGATAAATGACCATACACACTCAAAGACCTACACTGATCTTGTTATTAATTTGATTCTTTTATTTCAATTATGTAATAACAGACAAAATTGTGGAGTAAAAGACTATTTATTTTTTCTTCTTTAGTAACATATGTTTCACATATATTTGATTACACCACTTCACTTTCAGTGTTAGATTTTTTTCTTAAAGTATATAAACAGAACAATACAGTTAATTTAAAAAAAAGAAAATTTAACATATATATAAAAATTACAGGCTAATGAGAAATAATCAGTTTAAAATGATGAATACTGAAAATAACAGAGAAAAGGATAAGCACTGTATCAGTTACCCCAGGCAATCGAGACCTATTTTGATTGGACAAAAAAAAAAAAATAAAAAAATCTTCTACTAAAAGTCAATGTTAATAATCTCTAAAAGCTTTTGCCCACTTTTGATTTTTCTTTTTCTTCCAAATTTGGTTTCAGTCTTTTTCTTATAGCTGTACGTCAGTGAGGCTAGGAGGTTTGCTTTGTTTTTGTTTTGGGGATTTTTTTGTGTGTTTTTCTTTGTTATTGTTGTAGTTTTCAATTTTGTTTTTGATTTTGTTGTTTCTTGTTTTGTTTTCTTTTGTCTTTTGTTTTTCTGTTTTTGGTTTTGGTTTTGGGTTTGTTTTTTTTTTTGCAATTAAATCACCTTTGTATTTCCTAAAATATAGACCTTCAAGATATTGATTTCTAATTGGAATTATTTTTTTCTTAATTTATGTTTGTGTTTTCATTCACTGATTGTTTTTCAACAGCAAAAAAAAGTCTGTTTGTCTGTTGTTCTTATGATGGCTCACTATTGAAGAGATTTTTATTCCTTGTGGTATGCTTCAGTGTAGAATTCTCTCTTTAAAAAATATATATATATATCTATATACACGTAGATATATATATAGAGAGAGTGAGTAGTCCCTATACTGAGGATATTATTATGGGTCAAATCCTCAAAAATTCTGTGGACTTAGAGAAAAAAACCTGTGACAGGGAGGTGTTTGCAAAGTCATCATTTTTCATGGCAGTTAATGCAGAAAAGTGAAGAAACCATGGAAACTCTTCAGGCATTACACTGCTTGAAACTGCGACGCTTCAAAACTCTGAGTATGCTAAAGCTACCTTTGCAATACTTAACTGGAAAATGTATGGTTTCCTACTTGAATATTTTTATTTTTCTATGAGAAAGAATAACATCATGAAACAATTATATTGGGAAATACTACTTAGAATTATTTTGTGATCTGTTGTAGGAAGTGAAACTATTCTCTTCTGACTCTGTACTTCATAAAGCATTCTTAATCACATTTTTTTTCCCATAATGTATCCTGGTCTTTGAAAACAAATCACAGAAATCACAGAATATTTTGAGTTGGAAAGGACACAGAAGGATCGTCAAGTCTGACTCTTAAGTGAATGGCCTTTACAGGGATCAAACCCCCTCACACTGGCACTATCAGCACCATTCTCTAAAAACGAAAACAGCAGTTATTTTTCACAAAGTTTTTCCTCATATATTCAAAAAAGAGGCTCAAACAAAACATTTAGATTTCTTTAAAAAATTCAAGCAGAGGTGCACTTTTTGTAAAATCAAGAATCTCACATATCTCCTGTAGTTCAAGCCTTGAGATTGAACCCCCTCCTTCAGAACTAGTCAGAGATAGGGAATATAACCTAGGTAGGAGGAATTAGGATTATTTTTAGGAAAAAGTCTGTGTTCCAAAATAAGTGGTCATAAATATTATACAGCTAGTTCACTGAGTTATTGAAGATTTCTGAGATAAGATTCCAAATCGTACCTTCCCAATACAATGCCATATTTCTGAATTGAGGATTGGTGTGTGGGACAATAGTATTCCCTTTTCTTAAACTCTGTGTCACTTTTCATGAAATAATCCAATATCTTCATGAGAGATCAAACTGCAATCTAATGAATAAGCCCTTTACCTAACTGGACATCTGAATTACATACCCTGACTTACAGTGATGGTTGAGCATTCCCTCGGTTTTGAAAAATTAAAAGGAGAGCCTTTTCTGTTCCAAAACATCCTAAAGTAATCTAATTTAAGCCTTTGTAGGATTCAGACAGAGAATGGATTTAAAAGATGCCTTCCACAGGCTGAGTTACCAAAATACTAGACTAACACATAAACGCCAGAAATTGGTCTAGTGCAAACGAAGTCTAGACTCCTTATTTCCATTGTCTTTCCTTCTACTGAAAGGGCCTGAAACAAAATGCCCAAGCCTTGTTTCATGTAAAATTAAACCTATTTTCAGTGTGAAGCTAATTTATCTATGTATCCATTTCAGCTGGGCCGCTCCCTTCCTCCCCAGATTCTCCCCCTCAGCCCACAAACATACAGAAAACTTACATCCATCCCATAATCCTAGTGAGAGGCACCAGAACTGAGAGAGGTTTTGTAGCTGTTCAGAAACTGTCAAAGTGAAATTGTTTTACAGCTTGCTGCTGCTTTGTCTCCAATCTGACTTGGTTTTGTTCCCTGCTAGCCTATAGCATGTCAAACATGACTTAACGTGTTATAGTCAGCATTTTGTCTGTGTCTGCTGTTCGTTCTCGCTCCCTCACTGCCCTGTCATGCTGCAGTGTCAGATTTCCCATACAGTTCAATCCACACGCTGTGGACACAATATTTTATGTGCAGTAGTACACACCAATGCTATGTAGGTTCTAAGATCACACAAAAGGGCATTACAATATCGTCTTCACAGGTTTCAGATGATTGTTTCACAAGAAAAAACATACAAGGAAAGTAGTGTACTCCTCTGAGGAGAGATTCCAAACTAAAAGGATCTGCAACACTGATTTGAGAAAAAACATTAATTATTCTTTTATTTTTAAAGAAAAGGATGAGTAGAGACCTAATAAGCTTGTCCCATCTGTCTTGTTCTTTCTTCTGTGCTCCTAGTGAATGGAATTTCATGTCCCAGTACTGTCAGAGGTCCTTAGGGTTCAGTGCATTTGTTTTTTCTTTGTGTTCATTATCATTTTAGATGTTAATTTTATACAACTTTTTAATAAAAACCTCTGTGTTCCCTAGTAAACATAGATGTTCAATACTGAATTGTAAGTTCAAAGAAATTAGTAGAATACCTTCACTTTTCTTTTTCTCTCCAAAGAGATGCCTATTAAACTGGCAGTGATAGAATGATGGTACATCACTTGCATACATTTATTCAGTGAAAAGATCTGGCACACCATTTGGTGAGAAAGTAATTACATTCTATGTTAACACAATATGCATGGTATGTCACTAATTGAAGATTGAGTTATGTTTGATGTCAGTCATTTCTGGATTTTTTCCCCTTTACTGACTGCGTGTATTATAAAAGCACTGAGAAAAAAATAAAATGAAAACACGATGATAAGGATTTTATTTTATTACATATTGTAGCAGTTTTGTGGTTTTTTTCTTCATATTACCCATTTGAAGGGCGGGAGAAAAAATATTGTTAACAGTGAGCTAATTCATATTATTAACAGAAGTTAATTCATATTTAATGATTCTGTTCTCCAGAAGATTTAAACAGCAAATGCAATCCCAAGATATTATCCCAATGAAGGAGGCACCATACTGTGAGGCACTCTGATACCTTTTGTTCCGCAACCACCATTTGTGGAATTTTTCACAATAATTCTCTGCATCCTGTGATAAAGTCTGGAGTGGCACCATTTCCAGGAGTTCAGAATGCAAGATAAGAATTTCTCAGAACTGCTGGTTTCATGCTTAGTCCTTAAAAATGTTTATTAAATGTCTCTTTGCTAATAGACGCACTGTTAGCAGTGCCTGTTTATTTTATGAAGAATATTTTATCTGGTTATTTCATGATGAGAAAAACATCATACCCACTATTTTGACACTGAATAATTTTTCAAAGTAAGAATTTCAAATGATAGAAGAGAAATTCACCAAAAATGAAAGAACCTGTAAGTTTTTTATACTGATACCTGGTTCATACTTGTTCATAACTGATGGGAAGGTAAACACTTTGTACCTTTTCAGTTTTCAGTCTCTTCAGAGTTTTCAAGATTATAGCTGCTTTCTTAATTATTACCAATACCTTTGTGGCCAGCTGATTCTCTGGGGGTATATGGTGAACTGAGATGTACTGAAAGTTAATGCCTTTTTTATAATTTTGATGGTGTGGTGGTGTAGTGGTCTAACCCTATGCAGCCACCCAGTGGTGAGATGATGAGGCAAATCACAAAAAAACAACAAACTTTTGGATCAAGATATGAAGAGCTTAATAATTGAAACAAAATAATATGTAATAATAATAATAATAATAATAACTACTATAATGCTGCTACAACTACTACTAGTAATTAAAAATAAAAAATAAAACATTTAAAAAGTAATAAATGAAAACCAAAAGATGTACACTTAATATTGCTCGCCACCCTCTGACTGATATTCAGCCAATCTCCAGGCAGAAGCTGGTTCTTCCAGTCAAATTGTCTCCGTTCATATACTGGGCATGATATTCTATGGTATGGAATATTCCTTTGACCAGTTCAGGACAGCTGTCCCACTTATATTTCCCCCACCTTCTTGTACATTGGCAAACCACGGGGAACTGAAAAGTCCTTGATTTAGGGTAAGAACTGCTTAGCAACGAACAAAATGTCAGTGTGTTATGAACATTTATCTCATACTAAATGCAAAACTGCACTGTACCAGCTATAAGGAAGAAAATTGACTCTATCCCAGTGGAAATTAGAACAGGTGGGTTGAACCTGGCTGAATGCCAGGTGCCCACCAAAGCCATTCTGTCACTCTCATCCTCAGCTGGACAGGGGAGAAAAAATGTAAAAAAAGGCTCATGGGTCAAGGTAAGGACTGGGAGAGATCACTCCCAATTATCATCATGGCCAAAACAGATTTGACTTAGGAAAATCTGTTTAATTTATTACAAGTCAAACCAAGGTAGGTCAGTGAGAGATAAAATGAAATCTTAAAACACCTTCCCCCCACCTTTCCCTGCTTCTTGAGATACGCTTAGTCCCAAATTCTCTACCTCATCCCCTCAGTGGTGCAGGGGCCAAGGAATAGAAATTGTGGCCAGTTCATCATGTTGCATCTGATGTTCCTTCCTCGTCAGAGAGATTAGTCTTCACACTCTTTTCTCTGGCTGAAATTGCTTCTCTTCTTTTTTGTGTTATCCCAGCAGCACTAACAGAGGCACTATTGCTGATGGGCTCTGCTTTGGCCAGCAGGTCCCTCTTGGAGTTGGCTTACATTGGCCTTATCAAACATGGTGGAAGTTTGTAGCCGCTTGTCACAGAAGCCACCCCTGTAACCCCACCACTACAACAAAATCCTGCAACATGAAGCCAGTAAAATGGTGATAGTTGTTTATGGCAACACTCAGTAAAATATCTCTGAAATCTGATAAAATAGGATTTTTTTTTGTCCCTATATGTGTTTTTTCTTCTGTAAACTAGATTTTGTTAGAAAATCATGCTTTGGCAACTAAGTGTCTGATGCGCAGTACAAAATCCTTAATTCTTTGGTTACACCCAACAATCTGGCTTTTAAGCAACCAGCCCCAATCCTCTACCACTTGAAAAGTCCTTCAAGAGTCCTTGGCCAGTGAGCATTACTAGTTTCCCCATATAATGAGATTTGTTTTATATCACTAAACTCCATATCCCTTAAGACAGTCTTATGGGATTGTCTCTTTCCTGTAACTGGGCTTTTTTCCAAATATCTAACAGAGTGGGTTCTCAGACTTTCACGAAAACAACTACTGAGCATATTTTCCTAACAGTCCTGGGCATGTTCAGAACATGCAGTTAAACTGCCTGTACTTTCTTAATTTTCACATAACATATAGTTCATCCATTATGTAATCAGAACAGAAGTCCCAATGCTGTGCCCAGGACAATCAAAATTCTTCAGCTAAATTTGCTTGGTTTTCAACAATTAAGAATTATGATTCATCCTTGTACTCAAAATAAATCATGGCTAATTCAATTGAGAATGGTCATATCTCTACAAACTCAGAACTTCTAAGACTCTCATTAAACATGAGGTATTTATCAAATTATTTAACTCCGGTACGAGCAAATTGTCTAGAGTTATGTACATACATTAGGATTTGAGATCACTGTTAAGAAATATGGAACCTGAATTTGTGTTATCTTTCTAGTACTTGTGCATAAGAACCTCGGTGTGCTGTGATTGACTGCGAATTGACCTTATCAGCAACATTACTGTTTAAAACCCCAGTTTCTCTGATCTTGCCATTTATTAAAATTCTCACAATTTATTAGAAAGGTGGGTGGAGAAGGCTGTTAAAATTGACTATTTGAGGATAACAAACATCCTGGCACACTGCATTAACATTGTTGTTTCTGGACAGTTTATTTCCTTTCACTTCCTGCATTTCTTATTCATACACTGCTATTGTGGTGTAGCCTGTCATAGTAATATCTTCTGTCTTCCAGAAAAGAGTGTATTTCAGAAACATGTGTCAGAACACCACAAATTCCAAGAACTAAGCCATTTTGGACCAAACACATTGTATTTTTACATCTCTGCAACAATTGTATCTGCCTTCTCCATTCGGGGACCAGTAAGACACATGGTAGCTTTTCTCAGATTTATTTTTTCCTTCAAAATTTTTTTTTTTTATTGTTTATCTATCATTTAACTTTGACTTTAAAAATAGAGACTTTGTTGAGATCCTATGCCATATTCAAGCTGACTGCTTGAAAATACTTGATGTTAAACTCTGAAAATTTGGTTTCTATATGTGATGAGCTTCAGGGGATAATTACAAGACACCTAGCAGGAAACAAAGTAATTTATCTAAATTCTCACTGTCTGGAGCGTCACCAGTCTTTTCTCTGCCATAGATACTGTAGATCTTTATTATGCTTAGAAATATTTCTGAATGAGAAATTGTTTGTTCTGTTTCCTGGGACATTAATGCCCATCTGTACTGGTCAGGTATGATTGAGATTTCGATACTTTGTCACAGGGTGACATCACATTGGCACAAAGTTTAAGACAAAGGAATATTCGTATTTATTTCACTATGAAGTTGCATACTAACGTCAGTGGAAGAGTCTATAACTCAAAAAGTGCCATAGTGCTACTAATGACTTATGTTTTAGGTAAATGTAAAAACTTATCTGTTTCATACTTTCATTGACTAAAAGAGCAGTAGTATGCAAATAGGAGTTTGAAAGTTTCAGCAAAAAATCATGTCAATAGTCTTTATTTTTAAAGCAAAGATTTAGCTCATACACCTTGATATATTTTTTCTATTTTAATGTTTTTAATAGTTATAATTTTTTTCATACTTCTATCTTGATTTCTTAGCAAAACATCCAAATTTTATCTTCAGCAAGGACATTCTGAAGCATCAGAATCTCTGCAAGAATATAGGTTTACTTAATCAATTATGATAAAAGGATTCAGATTCAAGGCGGAGCTTCTAAAAAGCCAAAGGTGATGTCTATGACACCTAATAAATTTCAAATTTAATCTGTTTAAACATGACAAAAAATAGAATTCACACAGATGCTAAGCCACATTTTATCTTCATGAAAATCTTGATGAAAGTCTCAGATTCTTCAGCAGCCCCAGGTCATCGTTCATGAATGGTGCTGACACATTTCTATGTGCAGCAAAACCTAAACTGTGAATAGTGAGATTAGACACATGTTCATCTTTACACGATTTCCAGATATCTTAAATATCGATAGGAAGGGCAAAATGTGGAAAGGATGTAGAAAAAAAAGGACACTAAATTCATAACTGAATAGAAACTACTGGTACAAAAGAGAAGATTTGGGTCATCAAGACTTATTGAGAATATGGGAGAGTATATGTGAAAGGAAAGGAATTTATAATGGATGGAGATGCTATATTTAATATAATTTCAATTTATTTTAACTGCAGGGAGTGCAGTCCAATGGTATATTTTTTTCATTTAATAATATAAAATATTTAAAAACATGTAGATAAACCTTTGTAATGGCTAGGTTCATTGCTATAAACCCTATGAAAATGCTCTATTCTACCCTCAATCTGTACATATATTTGGGTTGTATTCTGTACTGTTATATTGAAATTAATAAGGGAGTTTTAAAAACATTAGAAACACATATAAAAAAAGTCTTTACTGAAATCAGAAAACATCAGAAAGAAGACAAACTTTGCCAAGACAGGGGATTAAAATTATATTTGTGCGCTTGCAGAAGAGCTGACAAAATTCTCTCCTCAATTTCAAGGTGTTGATTTTAATTTGTATTGCATAGGGACTTGTAAGTGTGCATGTATATACCTTAGAAACATGTGTAGACACTTAATTAAAGGAAGCAAGTGTGGTTGTGTAAGTACCCAGAAGTGGTAATTGCATTATGGTGTGATGTTTACCATCTACTTTAAAAGATTTATCTAGGCCCCCCTATGTCACTTCAATGCACAGTGCAAGAACATACACACAGGTAAACAATCACAAAACATGAAGTGATGAGGTGAGCAGCACCAGTGCTGGACACGCCTGCCAGAGCTGTGGGGCATAAGTTTCCCTAGGAGTTCCCATGGAAGAGCATACAAATAGGGTGCCGATATTCTACCAGAAAAGTGTCACCAGCACAAATCCAATGGGGACAACTGATGGAGCTGAAGTCAAGCCTGGAGAAAAGAAAAGGGAACTTATTGTTGTGTACAACTACTTGAGAAGAGGTTGTAGTGAGGTGGGAGTCAGTCTCATTTTCCTGAGGAAAAAGCAATAAGACGAGTAAGTGGCCTTAAGTTGCACCAGGGGAGGTTTTGATTGGATATTAGAAAAAAATTCTTCACTGAAAGGGATGCCAGGCCTTGGAAATGGGTCCCCAGAGAAGTGATTGAGTGACCATCTCTGGGCATATTTAAAAGGAGTGCAGATGTGGCACTCAAGTGGTGGGCTTGGCAGTGTTGGGCTAACAGCTGGACTTCAACTTTTCCATGGTAATGACTCTGACTCCAGTTTCATCCAAACTGTTTGCAGGACACATCACAACAAAGCAGGTGCACTGGTAAACAACAGAACAATGCTGGTCCTTTTTTCTTTTCAGCAGTATAAGCATGTCAATACAGTCTGAACAGTATGTTAATGATTCAGACTGTTCATTTAAGACTTAAAACAAAAAACAAAATCAAAAGTTTCTAAAGTCAAAGGTTTTTGCCTTATCTATATTTATACAATTTTCAGGCTGAGAGTGTTGATATCGTCACAAGTTACAGGACAACCAAATAATATTTTCCTTGTCATTTAAAAACAAAGGGGGATAAGATGGTATTATATTCAAGTTATTTTTTTTATATGGGTATTTTTATACAGATATTATTTTTATACAGATATTATTATATCATTCCTGTCAAAAGTTTGATTGTCTCAGCTAATACTCAGCTAATTTAACCACAGTGCTAAACCTGTCAGTGGTACCTTTTGTGCAGTAATTGAATGGTGCTAAGGAGCTTCGTGACCTTTGAAAATGCCAGCTCCCAACCAGGACCTGATGTAAAGTCTTTGCAAGCACACACATCCTTCCACAAGGTGTAACTGCTGCAGCTGTCACACTCAATTTTTTCTAATGTCAAATTCAGTTTGTCCTGTGTTTGGTATTTTCAATTCTGTGCATACCAGTAGATGACAAGTCTTTTTATTTATTTCATTTGATGGTTTTTAAAGACTTAATCAAAACCATAGCTTTGGAAAGCTTTTGTTTAAAGGGTGAAGGGTAATGTCTTCTTTCTGATTATCTACTGAAGTTTATGGGTTAGTGGTAATCACCTGAAATGTCTGACAGTTTCCATTTTCTGTAGAATATTATTTCACCTGAAGAATTTCAGCATTTATTTTAGGAAAAATAAAACATATAATGGACTAAGTTATCTGGCTTCTAAAATGGTTTCTATTTCCATTATAATGACTTTCAAGAGGGCCTTCTAGACTAAGAGGTGGAACAGTGTAAAAGACCCATTCATGGTCCTCATTTATTAGTATAATAAGCATATGTTTCTCCACATAACTTTATAATAAACCAATATTTCCACACAAAGAGTAAAACACAAAATTACAAAAGAATATGAATCACAGATAAAAGGAGGTGATGTTTCACACATCAGATTCTGAGCTCGATAAGAAGTGGTTTAAGTAGATCTCAGGAACTTGAAGGAGTCAATACCTATTCTTACACACTGACACCTCTGACAGACTATGAATCACCCTTAAGAAAGAATGAAAGTAGGTAAGTGTGTTTAACAGCAAAATACATCATACAGAGAAATCTTCTGGCAGCATGTGAGGCAGACTGCAACAGATGACAGAAAAATATACAAAAGTAAACAGAGTGAAAGAACTATTGTTTTTCAAAATTATTATTCATAATAGATTTTTTTCTGCATTTAAAAATAGACAAAATAATATTGAATATAGACACAATTAATTTCATACTTCTAGTTATTTGTTTGCTTGTCTTTATCCCAACCCATGAGTTTTCTAATTTTAGTCTTAGAATTCTCTTCCCCATCTCACCAGATAGGAGTGAGCATGTGGCTGTGTGATGCTTAGTGACCAAGCTGGGGTGACATATCCCAAGTGGAATTCAGTGGAGAATTAGAAAAGTACAAGGGAAATTTCCATTATCTTCTCTCCACACAACTCATTCTCTAAGTAAACAGATAAAGGACTTTATGTGTGGGATGTTCAGTGTTCCCAAGGCTGAGTAGAATCTCAGTTTTTGTTATGACCACAACCTAGAATGCCAACAGCATTTCACAAACCTTCAGAATATTTTACAATCTATGCAAAAGTTTCTTAATTCTCCCCCACTCCAGCTCTGCTCAATTTTTATTTTGGAAACTACAGAATAGTTCTTGTTTACTATTACTGCTGTATGACTTTTTGTTTATATAAAATATCAATAGATTTGCTCTTTAAAATAAACCAAATTAATATTCAGCTTTCTCCCATACTTGCAGTTGTCTTTGAATTATGCTACCTATCAATGACCTAAGCATGTTGATTCAGATTTTATTGACAGCATACTGTTTTTTAAGAGTATTAACATTCTCTCCTGGGCTGTTCTGAAAACTATCTTCAGTCATGAAATCATGAAGTCTTTTTCAGTTTGAAGAAAAACAACAAAGACTGTAAAGGATTTAGAGAAACACTTTCAAGTTAGGAAACTATGACCTTTATCTAAGCAATCCATGCCATTCTCTAACACTAAAAAATTCCTTTAGACAGTCAGGTTTTTGGCTGAGATTCCTCAATTGTGTTGTCCTCAGTTGGATTAGAAACTCCTGCTTAAAATCTCCTTTAGACAACAACTTTTATACCTTCTGTAATATCTTTTTATACCTTCTGTAATATCTATATACTACACATATATTTCCTTATATTACTGGTACAATATATATAGATGAAAATGCCAGCTATGTTTATTGGTTCAGTTTGAAGCTAAAAGACAAATTTGTTATTATAATTTTTACCAGATTGCCTGTATATGTTCCTATCATCATATCTTATTTGTCGTACAAAAAATGTCATGCTTCAGACAAAAGAAGGGAGGCTTAAGCTAAACTCCTTAACTGTGAACTGTACAACAAAGTCGTTCAGTCTCCACTGTAAACTGAAACCTACAGGCAGAAAGACAAGATGGAGGGACCTGGGTTTGGGACTTTATTTATTTCATTTTCTGGCAAAACCCTGACGTACCTGTTGTATACATAAGCTTTTAGTCTGTACCAACTTCACAAAGATGTAGTAGGTATACTAAAATTATGAGCTGCCATGATGGCATGTATCCAAACTTTTGGCTGGATAACATGAACTGAATATTGCCTTAGTTGCTGTTCTATAGCAATCAAAGTTAGAGAACTAATAGAAACATATATCTCCAATGCAAAACTTCAGCACTAAACCACATTTTATCCTGAGCTAATATGGGCCTTTTTAAATATCAATAATAAGAACATGAATGTATCTCAAATCAAAGACACACAGTGATACAAATAATTAATATTTTATATTAAGTTCTTTGAAGTTATTGTTTAGTTTAATCTATATTAAAAAAAAGAAATAAAAAATAGCAGTTTTATATACAGAGACATAAGCATCTGCTAGAACAAAAAAAAAAAAAGAAAAAGAAGTAGAATAAAAATCATCAGTCTTAGGTAAATTGCAGTTTTTCATAGAACAAAACTAGTTTCTGTGCATTAACAACATTATTTTGTGAACTAACATGGGAGCAAAAATTATTTATGCCTGAAACAATACAGGCCTGATCAAAAAACTTGATCAAGTTAATCAAAAGACACTTACTGATTTAAGTGTGTTTTGGGTCAGTCCCATTGTTTAAATAAGTAATGTTCTCACAGTTTTGCTACTAGCCTTTGAAAGGTACTTTGCATGTTGCTTATCAGAAAGGTTGATGTCTTAAAATTACTAGACATTGGAATTTAGTTTGTAAGATTTTATGAACAGCAAAATGTTGCATCACAGCTACTTCTTCATAAATGTCACACTTTATACTTTATTTGCCTGCAATAAAATGCAAATTATACTTTCTGGGTCTGTATGTTTTTGTGGTGACATCTGGAAATTTAGTAAACTGTAGAATGGAATTCTGCTTCTATTGTTTTGATATTTACCACTGCAGTGTTTGAATTCTTGTGTGTTGGACATCAGACATCATCTCCAGGGAGAAAAAGGAATATTTTAAAGAGAAGACTTCTATATTTCAGAGCATTTTAGAAAGAAATTTGCATTTCTCCATCTCCTCAGAGACCATTTTCTGTAAAACATATCTGGAAATCAGGAATGTCTTCTGAACAAAGTCACATTGCTCTGCTAGCAGTCTGAAAGCCATAGAGCTGAAATGGAAGTATAAATTATCTGATTAAAGGGATTCTCCCTGTGGAGCACATAGGTAAACATCATACCTCTGAGAATTTCTTCAGAGGTGACTGGTGAGGTAACATGCCTGCTATTGAAGATTTAGTTTACTTGAACTTGATTTTCCTTGAAATATTGTTTCTCCCGCACAAGCTTAGACTGGTACAATTTTACCCTGATTCCTACTTCAATCTCTGTTTTAGAGACCTGACCTAGTTTTAAACAGAAAAAAAAAAAAAAGTCATCTTCTATAAGTACACCTGCAAGTAACATTAAATCCAGTATATTCAAGGTATATAAGAATTTAATGTTGCTGAGTTTGAGCCTCCAGGTGGCATTAACTGATGCAAGACTACTGGCTGGTGGTGGGCTCCCTAGTTCTGCTCTTTTTTACTGGGGTCAGGAAAAAAAAATTAAAATTTCCAAAGTTTCCAAAGCCACACCTTAAAAGGTGGTGGGGAAATTCAAATGTCAGTGACAAAAAGCACACAGGATAATTGTCCCATGCTGCATATCTAAAATTTAGGAAAATAAAACCCTACACTTTGGTTTATAAAGCACAAAAATTCTACATTTTAAGGTTTTCTTAAGAAAGGCATGTTTTTAGTAATTTTAAATTAGAAATATTTTTATTGAAACAGATGGCACCCATTGTACTTTTAGTACTATTTTTTAAGAAGTAATTTTCCACAATAAGGTATCTGTCTTCAATATTATACTAAGTAATTTTGACAGTAGACTCTCAATAAATCATTGCTGAATTTCGTGCCGGGCTCCGAGAGGTTTGACATTTTTTTTGTTTGCTTTCTCAGCAAACTCTATTTCAAAATTAACCTCTACATGAGTTAGACATCTAAGATCAAAAAAATTCTTCCAACTCTAGCTTTAAATAGCCAGTTTCCTGAAGCTGCCAATGCCCAGCCCTGAATAAGATAAAGGCCAGTGCTAATATGAGTTTATGAATACGAAATGAAGATGCAGCAAAAACCAAACCAACACACTAAAGCAGGCATTGTAACTGTTTCAGAATACAAAAATATCATTGAGGTAAAATTTCCTGTCACCTATGCAGTGATTTTAACTTCAGATCAGGTAAACATGCACATAGATGGGCTGTCAGCACTGATGATGAAGATGATACTCCTGTTCTCTTAGAGTGCCTCATCACCATCACATTTACTATATGTGACCTGATACTGTCTGCTAAGAATTAATCTTGTTCTACTACAGAAAGTCATTTGGGGCTACCCATCTTCACCAAAGAGTCTTAATCATGAGCATAGGTACACCAGATTAATCAGTTCGTGTTATGCTGCAGAAAGCATCAGAAATTGGTGTACAGCCAAGGGTAATTCTTTTTCCAGATATCTTTTTTTTTTTTTTATTTTTGCACCTTTAAGACATAATGTTTCATGAGTTCTGTATACAGTCATACTGTCTTGTTTTGGAATGATGTGTGGCCAGTTGAATTATCATTTGCATGTGTTAGATAAAGCTTATGTATTCGTACCATCTAACTCAAATTCCTAAATTTTTCTGTAGTTCACTATAAAGGAGGGGGCATAATCAACTTACATTTCAGTTCTAAGTCACAGAAATATTTGACAGAATGCAACAAATGACACACAAGGATTGACTGAAATTAGCTAGGGAACATAAAACCCACAGCTTTTAATCTTTTCTGGAAGTCCAGACAGCATTGTTTTACTTGATTGCTTTTGGTTTCTGTAAAGTTAGCAAAACATGACCATTGTGTGATTATTCAAAGTGCAGACCCCCTTATACTGTTCTGTTAGTGTTCCTTAGCTGAGATTTAAGAGAGAAAACACAGTCAGACAACAAAGCCAATTTCTTTACAACAGCTCCACTGAACAAGCCAGAGGTATGGTATTATAAGGAAAAACGCAAATTTTCTTGAGTAGATAAACTGGTCATCATGTTGGAACACATAAGGGCGTGTAATGAACAGTAAGTAGCACTTCTCTGCATAAGCTCATCATGTATTTACAGGTTTTGTTGCTATACTGGGGGCAGTAGAGAAAGAAAGCGAAGAAGACAGAAGAAAAACACAAGAATTCAGCTGCCCTTTTTGTTCTTCTTTTTTTTCCTTTCTTTTTCATTGGACAGAAAAAAAAGAAAAAATAAATTGCAAACACAAGTAGTAATTAATGTAAAACCATGTCCACAATGTCAAGGTACTTCAAAACCTAACTTGGAAGGACAAGGTTTTTAAAATTAAAGAATAGCTGCACTCATGTCCATTTTAGCTTCAAGCATGTACTCACCTGTATAGTTTCTTGACTGAATGAAACTACTTTCAGGCTGGCTAATGAAAAGCACCAGCAGCATGGCATAGGTCACCACCAGTATGATGTATGTTCAAACTTCCTGACCTGGTGCTAATCTCTCATCACAATCTTCAGCAACAGAGAGAGATTCGGCAACCTGGCTTCCTGGCTTTTCTCCTTTAACTGTCGGAATTTGGAAGACAGTTGTGAAATACATACTAATAATAAATGACTAGACTCTTTTTCCAGTAAATAACCCTTCCAGTATACCAAAAAGTCAGTCAAGTCAAAGTGTTCATTTGTGGTTTATATGCACATGCAGAGGCAAATGTATACAAATACACAAATGCATCTCAGTGAGCAGCCTAAGGACTTCAGACAGCATTCAGGATCTTTCTTTCTTTGTCTTTTTTGTTAATGAGTTTAAAACACAGATGGGGTGAAGCTAGAAGGCTTTTCCAGCCTTGGCTTTGTCTTGAGTGACAAGTGATATATAAAAACCTGCTAAATAGTTTTCACTATGTTAAAGTATTTTCTATTTCTGGCCAAACATAATCTACTATACTTCTACTACCTTTTGTAATCAGTTCTTATTATGCATTCCAGCGTACATGACGGGACCTTTGTTAGTGATTGATTTAATGCAGTTATAAATGTCCTGAAATAAATATATCTAGGTATGAAAATGTTGCATGGGTCTGATACTACAGAATTACCCATGTATCAGCCCTAAAAAATACTTCTCTAATTTGAAAAGTAAATTAGATAACACAATTATGACTTAGAAAGGAAGGAACAAGCACAAAAGAGTATCATAGTTTGTCATTGTTTTAATGATTTTTATTCCTTCAATAAAGAGTGAACAATTTATCTTGTCTGAATTTTTAAAACATAAAAAAATAAAAAAAAAAAAACCAAAAAGCTTACTAGAAGAGTTCTCAGTGCAATATAACAGAATATTACAGCATCTGTGTTACTCTTTAACACACCAGTGAAAGGCTGCAATAGAATTTCATTTGTCATTTATCACTGGACTGGCTCCAAGTAGTCTGAATGATCTTAGTGTGAATGCAAAATTGGAAAATGGTATTGCAAGCATTTTTTTTTTTTAATATGCTTTTTAAGTGGTTTTCTAACTATTGCATATTGTATACTGTAAGGTCTCGCTAGAATAGGATTTATATGCATAAATGATAAAATGAAAATATGCATCTTCTAGCTGAAATTAGATATATTGCACTAAAATAAGTGAAATTCATATATAATATCAATAATTATCTGTTTAGAGAAATTATTTATAATCTGTTTAAAAACATGAAAGCAAAGGAAGTATGTGGGGGAAATGGAAGAATAAAACTATATTAAAAATTATTTCTGAAGGTTTAAGGATGTGTTCACTTGCTTATGGTGAAAACTTGGAAACTGACTTTATGATACTGATAGGAGTGTAAAGCTGGCACACACAAGTCATAACTGCAAATGTCAACCTTTAACCTTCTCAGCTGAAATTACTTCAAAGTATTCACTTGACCAAGGCATAACCTGAAAGCTAAGTGGGTTGAGATCATTCTGCCTCTGATGACCTAAAAGGCACACGCAGGTCATGCTTCAGCACTCAGTTGCTAGTAAAGCTTCTTAGCGCACATGAAACTGTGGGCACTGAAATCTTTATCTCAAAAAGAATTTTTAAAATTCCCCAGACTGACTGAGTTTCTCTGGCTCATTTGCTCTGCTTCCTTTCTCTGTGCAGAGAGAGAAAGATAAGTAGAATTCATGCAGAACTGTACTATGCTATCAAGGAAAAAGTGACTCCCTGGGACAGAGTATACATTCCTTTATGGTTTTAAAAGCCAGCTCCATTTTTTGCCCTCAGAAAAGATCCCCTGCCACAGCATAGCCCCCATTAACCCTTCTACTTCACAGAGCACTTATGCGTGGAGAGAGCAGGGCCTGGAAGGAAGACCTAAGTATGACCTAAGGCAAGTGAAATTATTTTCACTGTTATATGAGACTGTTCTGGTGTTTGCTTCATATGTTACTGATGCTTTGAGCTGTATTAAATTATACTGTTTGCTCATTGACCTCTTAGGGAAGTGGGTAGAAGCAAGAGCCTGAGGAATGGATGGATGGCAGAACAGAGAAATCCAGGTTTGTGATTGCAAACCTGAAGTAATTTTGGTGCCATTTTCCATGTAACACCAGGGCATGGGTAGCTGAGACCACAGGTTAAAAAGCATTTGCACATCTAAAACAGCATTCCTCCTTCCTGGGGAAGTAAGAGCGGGACTGTTAACAGGTTCTTCAGGAAATAGTGGTTTAACTCCTTGCAGAGGTTCAGCGGTATTTGAGCTAAGTTCTGGTTTTGATACAGGATCGCAAGGTAACTTTGGCTCAACCCTCTGAGGAAATGTTAAATTGCGAGAATGAGCTGTGAAGTCTAGAGATCAGAGATAGCCAAATAAGAAGGGTAAGACTGCAGAAAGAGGTAATACTGTGGAGTTAGCAATAGTTAGCTGCACAAGGATTCAAGAGGAAAATCACAGACATGAAAAGGTATAAAATCCTAACAAAAAACAGTCATTAGATGGCAATTCAGAAACACTGAGGATGAGATCTTTCCAAGGAGGAACGGAGCTGACCCTTCCTAACAGTCTGATGATTGCTTGGACAGCAAAGACTCACCTTTATTATTAATGGTTACTATAATAGCTCATTAACTCTACCTACCCATTCTGTGATTTAGCCATTAAATAATTGCTTTGCAATTTAAGCTGTGTATATCCTTGCAGAAGTACCTTGCTCATGTTGAATGTCTTCTGCACAAAGTGACTTGAAGAGGTAGTGGTACAATGATCATACATCAGCCTAAGCTGGGGAAGCAAAAAGGGAAAGAATATTCAGAGTTGCCACAATTTATCAAAATCTGATATCGCTTAAAACAGCCACTTAGAAAAGTATCACATGTACTCTGTGTGCATGCATTATCTAACACCTCTTCACCCAGCTAGCCTTTGTGCACCTGACCTGAAAGAGATAGGCTCCTTTGTAGTTTGGTTGGTTTTTTTTCTGTTAAAGAAGGCAATTTAATAAGCTGATTGAAGGAGGGTTCGACAAAAGAAATTAAAAAAATCCAAACCTGTCAGTAGTATTGCACAGTGTTACAAAGGGTAAGGTCTATTCTGGCTTGGCAGATTTGTCTTGGACTTCAGGAGAAAGGCTCTACCATGTACACTGGGAAAGCAGTGCAGAGCTCTAACAGGCTAGGCATAGAAGCCGCAGGATCATTGTCCTTGACGTTTTCCAGGTTTTGGCTAGACAAAGGCTTGCCTGAGCTGACCTAGTGCTGGACATCGGTTCTTTTGAGATGAAGGTTAGGCAAGATGTCCTCCAAGATCCTTTCTCACCAACAACTCTATGAAATACTATACTCTACAGGTAAATTGAGTGAAAAATATCAGTTGTCTTTTGTACCAAATGCAAGGACAGATTGTAAGTAATGTTACTGTTCTTTTAGTTATCTGCATATGTGTTTTGATGTTGATTGCTGTCTACCAACTTGCAGATCAGAATGAAAGCTTAGTAAGGACACTGTTGGCACAAACCATTTCTGATCTGAATCTCTCCTTCTGGCCGTCAGGATTTCACAGCATGTATATTAGACTTAGCCTTTTTTTCCCACCCTCTGTTTTATATTAACGTCCTTCATGCCTTAATCCTTTCTGACTTTACTCTGTCCTTCCAAATCAAATAATAACAGAAGAATGTTAGCTTTGAAGCACACTGATTTCTAAACTATTTCTGCACCACAGAAGCTTAACCTGAATGCCACAGCGTAACTGCAGACAAGAAAAATGGGTATGAGTATATCTATCTGAAATTTTAATCTTCCCTTTAGGAATATCACCGGTAATTGAGGGAATATCATGAGGCAAATTCTTTCAGACATGATTCACAATTCATAATAAAAGTGTTCATACGGTAATTTCAATTTACCATTTATTATCTTCACACTTAGAGTTGGCTCTGAACAATAAAATGAAGAGCTTTAACACTACTCTTCTTTCTTTCTACTAATACAAATTCTCAAGTACCTAGCTCAAAAGCACTACTAAAAAAGAATTTAAAGAGAAATTGAGAATTTTCTTGCTCTAAGATGAGCAGGACGCTGTCATGAGGAATATGAAGTTCCAATATTTTGCATCCCCTTGTTTCAAAATATGTGCAGCAAGGGAAAAAAAAATCTAAAATCTCATCTTTATGCAAAATATTTAACAGATTAAAGAACTTCTAGAATTGTGAATCACAGTTACTCTTGTTATTTCATTTGGGTTGCCACCATTCTGTGTTCAAAAGGGGGTTTATTAATTTTATTAGTCTTATTAAAGCTGATGAGTACGTAATTTGCATGGGCATGTTGATTCCATACACCCTGAAAACTGATAAGCAAGTATGTAAATGATAAACAAGAAAACTAATTCACAATAAATTCTGAGTCAAACTGAGTTTGGACTGTGTTTTAATGACAATTGCTTGCATACTCTATAACAAATATATTGAAGAAAATACACATAGCAATCCAGTTATAATAAAAATATACCATGCGTAATTTTGCGTTATTCATAAATACACTATAAACTTGTTCAAACATCAAATTTTACCCAAACTCTCAGAACTTAAGTGATAAAAAATAAAGAAAATGTTGTGAATTGATTTTTTTATTATTTTTAATTATAGGATTGTCTCATTTAATTCCATTTTCCACTGTTGCTTAACTATTTAACTTAAAACTTTGTTCAAAATAGTGGTATAAGCTTCCCGTAAATTCACTGTTCTTTTCCTAATTACATTCAAGACAACATTATAATTTCAGAAACTGAATAAGAAAAGTTCAGTAGAATTTAGCAGCTTAGTTATGGATCTTGATTACTTAGTAAATGAAAATCCTGAGCAGGAAGGTGTCATAAAACTTCCCCATTTTCATCCACGCACATAAAGCTCCTTAAATAGATATATAAAAGACATAGTTAAGGGACAATGCAAAATACTCCTAAAAGGTCAGTCCAAGCACCATTCTTGGAGTTTACATTTTAGGCTGTGTGAAGGAAATTCAGTCAAGCCCTCACCAGTGCACAAGCAGGGAGCAAAGAAAAGAAAGCTCCACTCACTTTTCAACCCAGCACAGAGAGAGGACCTCCAAGCCACTTTTTTTCCCCTTGTGCGCCTCATATCCCTATTCCCATCATCATTCCAGTGACACTTACTTGAAGTGAAAGATGAGAAATCACAGGTCAGGAAAATGAGACAGAATGGTCCCTTCTATACCTACCCTCCCTTTGCCCTTATGGTACATCTGTGACTCCGGCAGCTAGAGACCTGCTGGTCTAGATGATTCCCAGTGCTGTAGGAAACCAGAGGAATGGTGGACTGGCTTTAAACAACAAGGTGGGAAAGTTGTAGGGGAACAGGGCAAGTTGTCTTTCAGTGGGACTGTGCATTTCTCCCCCCACCACCTCCTTGAACCTTGTCGCACTCTGCTCACAGTGTATCTGTATGTGAAAAGTCAGCTGCTGGTCAGTGCTGTAATAGGAGCAGTCGACCCTCTCTCTCTTCTTCCGCCTTTTCCTCTCCCTCTCTCCTTCTCCCTACCTCTGCACCTCCACCCCCCTCCACTCCTCTCCTACCTTCTCAACCTATATTTTAAGCCTGACCAAAAAATCCAGTCAAAGGCTTTCCAGGTGCTTTATGCTTTCTGGATGTTCTAAAGTTTGCAAGTAAAAGTCATTTTTTACTGAACCTCCTCAGAACTCTGCTGTTCCTCCCATGCACCAACAAGAGTATATTCAATTGCCTTCCCCTACACCTGCCAAGCAGGATGGGATATTTCAAGTGTTGTCCTTCTGTCACTGAATAACTTAGGACTGATCTGTACTTGAAAGGAGCTGACTTGTAATTGCTTCTGCTAACGTGTCCCTTAAAGCTGAAATGTCTATCAGTATCATTAACATAGCAAGTGACGTGTTTTATTCGCATCACAGCCACATGCACTGGAGAACAGCTTTCAAAATGAAAGTATTAGCTGGTGATTACTTGAAAGAGAAAAAATAACTGTGCATAATGAGAAGTCAAAGGGATTATTTTCTGATAGGTAAGATCCCAGTGGAGGGGGAATAAAAATTATTTTCTTCGCTTTCATTTGTGAAGTGGAACATCTCAATAACATAATAATTCCTTTCCTTGTCCTGCGCACACAGAAAGGTTGCTGCAGAACATAAAAAGATAGGTAAGCACTCCTAAGAAAATGATTAAATGCTAATAATCAAGAAAAGAAACAGTTCTACCAATGGCCACTTTCATAAACCTTACCCATTAGGCTTTGGAAATATCCAAATCAACATATGCATATCAACAGAAATATCCATATCAACATTCAGTCCAGACTGTGTATACCTACCAGACTGTGCATGTATTGCCTGTTAACACCACAGAATGCTGCTGCAAACTCCTTACCAGCCTTTAATATCGTTGAAAAAATGTTGGAACCTCCAAGACTAAGAGATACCAGGATTCACAGAAATGTTGAAAGGCAATTATAAATATGTCAAAAAGACAATTATAAATAAGTTAAAAAAAAAAAAAAAGAAAACTTATAACAGTTTTAAAAGACTAGTTTAAAACTGTCTTTAAACTTTAATCTTATTCCTGGAAATCAGATGTAATTTCTGATCCCTGGTGATGATTTCTGTTCCACTGAAGTAAACATTGTCTACATCAGTTCTGAAGAGGCAGAAAACTTTATTTTGTTTAGGTACAGCCATAGAGAGCAATAAAATTCTTAGTAGTAGAATGGGGAGCATTCTGAGGAGACTATAACCAAGCAAAAAAAATTTATGACTGAAAGATGAGCATGTAGTCTGAGGCAGTGAGGACTAGGAATGAATGCAATACAATGGGAACAAGAGGAAGAAAGGTGGGCAGAGTAGTTGAAGGGAGTTCTTCCTGAATGTTGCTAAAGCAGTATTCCTGTTGTCATACAGGACTCTTAAATCATACACTTTAATAGTTCAGCTTCACAGGGAAAAGAAAGTTAAAGGAAAGCCATCAGGATATCACAATTTCTGTAACTGAGTGTCTTGGTTTGAAGACAGGTATCTGCTAAGGAAGGTGTAAACCTCCCTTAAAACCCACAAATGTGAATCCCCTTCCCTCCGAATTATTATAACTTTGAAATCAAGGGCTTTCAGGCAAAGATATGGAGAAAGGAATAACAGTTCTTTACTAGTATCTATGGCAAGGCAAACAATCAATAACAACAGTGGCAATAACAAACAAANGGCAGGAGCTCAGAGCAGGGAGCAGGGGTGGCAGAGACGAGCCCAGCCGGGCTTGCCGGTAGAAGGTGGCAGAGACTCCCCAGCCGTGGCAGTGCTCCCACAGGGAGAGCGCGGGGCGGCGGCTGCCGGCCCCCTTGGGCAGAAAACTGCCGGCACAGCCAGGGGAATGCACCCTCCAGGAGATGTCCCTTTCCCAGACAAAGGTTCACTCACCAAACGCAAAGCAAAGAAGCGCGGATCCGAAGGAACTTTTCTGCCGCTGATAACTAAGGAGCTCCGTTCCCACTTCTGCCTCCTCAGCTGCCCGTGGTCAAAGTGCCCCCTCTGATGACCACCTCTGCCCTCTCCTTACCACGCCCAGCTAGCCCTTTTGTCTTTCACAAAAGAAGTTAATGGTCCTTAAGTATCCAGTCATTAGTAACCTAGCAACAGGGAAGGGGAAAAAATTCCACACCTCTCAACCTCCAACACTGAGGCATGCAAAGGAGAAATACTACTGGTAACACCTTTTTACCTTCAGTATTGAAGTGGCCATATTCCCACTTCTATGTAGCTGGTTAGAGAAAAGGAAGGCTTAGAGAACTCTTTAGTTTAAGCCTGGCAAAGCTTTCAAATTCATTTCCCAGATTTGTGGCAAGCTGCCTGACAATATTTTGTGATCACATCCCCCAAAACACATTCATGAATATATAAAACATTATCTGACAAAATGTACCCAAGTCTTTCAAGCCTGCTACTGAAAAAAAACCAAATAATCCTATTAAATGTTTTCTGTCTGCCCTTATTGTTGTACAGCAACACAGTTCTCAAGCAATACCATTTTCTCCCAACTCTGTAATAAGCCATTACCAGCTTTTGTGCAGCTGCCACTGCTGCTGACTGGCTTTTGTACGAAAGAGTCATTGCCAATTTACTGTTTTGCCCTGCATTTCCCAGGGCAAGAGCCCTTACAATGAAGAGATTCTGAGCCTGGTCACCCAAGCCTGTCCCAGGTCATCTCAGAAGCTGGCCTATTTGCAATAAATGACTACAACATCTGAAAATCCATTACCAACTTATAGAAACTTTGGGGAGTTAAGAGAGTTGAATTCAGGTCTGCACTAAATCAGAAAAAAAAACAACAAACCCAAACCAAATGGTACATAACCTGAGGAATTAGTTGTTTTATTTAATTATTGTTTAAACATGAAGGTGCAGAATGAGAAGATGATGTGTTGTGAATTTAAAGGACTTCATGAGTATCTTGATCACTTACCCTCAGTGCTTCACCTTTCACAAATACTCATCATGTCTTAATTGCTTCTCCATCTTACTAAACTGTTCTCCCCTTTGTAATGGATTGGAGAAAGGGTGACATATTTTGAAAGACCCCTTGCCAAGTTGTCTTAAGCTAATAAAAGCTACAAAGAAGAAACCCCATGTTTTATCTATGTCGTGTTAAAACTTTGTTTTGGCCATATGATTCATGTTCTTATTATACTATTTGCACTTTGAATGTCATCTGTCTTGGTGGAATTAGGGTGTCTAAAACTAGAGAAACTGTGAAGTAGCACAGCAAAAATTTTGTCTGAAAATAAAATATATAATTGTCATTTGATATATATTGATTATTTAAATGAATTAAAAATCACATTTCAAGCATCTAGCTACAACTCAGTGGGTATGTAACTTAGTAGATTTAGGGAGTTAAAACTCTGACTTCTTACAATTATGGCAGCACAAGCAATTTTATTGTTGGTTTGTTTTTTTTAGGCAAAACAGCTCCAGTTCTCAAGGCTTTCAGCAGGTAACTAGGAAATGTACAGGAACCAAAAAAAATAAATAATGGAGGGCTTGATCTTACATTGTTGTGGTTTGCAGGGGGGAAGATAGAACAGAAAAACCCGATGATGCATTAATGACAGCTCCACTGCACAGCCTCTAAATGTCCTGCCTATCAGCCAAAATAAGACCCACAAGACAGGAGCAGAAGGTAAGCACATAATTTGTGATTATTGTTTACCTGTAAATCTTTTGGAATAACTGAATTAATAGTCACAAATGTTTAGACAAAGACAGTATTTCTACAATGAACACTGCAAAGATGGAGGGAGTGGTGTGTGCATGTTAACTCTAAATTAACCTTCTTGGGGCTAGAAGCAGCCTAGCTGTAAAGCACTGATCATTGCCTAAGCAAATGTACCTTGTGTCTAAAGTAACTTGGCTCCTTCATAGCAAGTCAGAAATGTAAACTGTAAAATTGTGTAGAGAGTATATTCCGAGGACATCATCATTTGAGTCATGTCTTTTATTTTTATCTTACTTATTTCTCCCAGTCTCTTACTCTGTTAATCTGAAAGAGGATCTAGAAAACAGACTTATGTCTTCTCAGCATATATCACAGCACTGAGGCATGAACAGGCAAGGGACCATTTCTAATGTAATTTTCTTAATACAATGCATAGATCCTCTCAGGTTAAAGAAATGTTGCCCAGGGGATGCATCTAATTGTTAACAATTCCATTTAATAGTAGCAAAGCACATGTTAAATGACACATTTTCACCCATGTCCTTTGCCTTTATTCCTATAGGCAAGAACAAATATTAAGATTCTGAAGCGCTCATACTGAACACATTTTAGCATTCATACATTTTATTAGAGAACAAATTTGGGGTTTAGACAATTTTAGAACAATATTGAACTTTACTTGTTCCTAAGCCCTCTGAAATTTATCTTACATTACTTATTCCAATATGTATTTTAGCTTTAGGCAGCTTACCAGTAAATGTAATTAGTTGTGAAAGAGTGATCAAAGACAACAGTTAACCTGCTTATATGGTCTGATTGAAGATGGCAAAATATTTTGATTCTGATGGAATGAGAATAGGTCAGTTCCTAACAAATTTGTGGCTGGTGAGAATTAAAATGTAAGTTAGGGCAGTCTAAAACATATTCACTTTGCATTCAGACAATAAATGTTGCCTAAAAACTTATCAAATTTATGATGGCGTGGCTGATCATTAAGAGTAATAAAAATTAAATGAAGAATATAATGGGAGACATATACACAGGACAATGACTAATATCAACAACCAATTCAACAAACAGATAGTCATATGCAGATTGAACCATCATAACGGTGACTGGCATTAGGCAGAAAATCAAAAACTGAACTATAATTTTTTCTCTCATTCAGATTCTTCATGATGCACCAGTGGCTCAGGACAACGATGCTATTGAGGAGGCAGAGTTTTTCCGTGTGTATGGGTATATCTGTGCTTGTAGTTCTCTCATTCATACAGTCACTCAAAAGCAGTCACCCATGAGTGAAAGTGGTGCAAGCTACACATGGTATTCTGGCTTTTTGTTAGGTTCCTGCACTTTCAAAAATTTCCTTGCTGCTCATAGTCACAAATTGCTTTTAATATTCAGCACAATTTAATCAGAACTATAAATATAAATGGGCAGGATTTTTTTCAGAATTTGATGTTAGGTTCTTTATTTCTGAGTGTTTCTATGACATGGTATCTTTCCCTTCAAGAAATGGCAATTTCACACTTTTTTTTTTTTTTTTTTTTTAATCACTGAGATATGCTTAGCTGTTTTATTCTACTTCTGTAATTATTTCACTACTCCTTAAAAACTGGTATTTATAACATTGGGTTTTACATTTTTTCATGACATTTTTCTTTAGGGAAGATAAAGTTTGAAAGAGAAAGACACCATTGACCACTTAAAGATTTTAGCAGGTCTGAAAATGCAAGTAAAAAAAAACAACATATTGTTTAGAGGTCTGTCTTGTGGGGAACAGAAAAATTATGTTGCTTCTTTGCATAAAAGGAGACATTGAATACTTTGTTAGATGAATAACAAGACAATGTTGGTACAAAATGTTGTTTCTACTTGGAGTACATTTTGATAAAATATTTATGAGGTCAGGTTGTTCTGGTAGACAGAGTTTTGCTAGTAAGGGGCAGAAAATGGAGGAAGTAGACGAGGCTTTCATTGATGAAAAAAAGAGCATGGAGAAAGAAAGAAATGAAAAGAGAAGAGAAAAGGAGAATTGTACTCTATTATGAAAAAAAAGAAATTATGTGCAGAGACATAAAGATGAGAGAATGAGTTACAAGAAGGGAGTAAAGGATATGAAAAATAGCAAGGGACAAAGTATGATGTTCAATTAAGTTATCAGAGTACACATTGAAGCAACAAAACTGAAGATATGAGCAAATACATCAAGTGGGGTTTTCTCAGTTTTCTGATCTTTGCTGTGAAGTTCTGTAAGTGCAAGCAAATGGAATATTGAAAATTATAAGTTTGTCAAAACAAGGTTTTAAAGGGAAAAAAAGGATTAAATAGTCAAGACACAAAAATAGTGAATTATAAAGACAATCAAAGACAGGAGTGAATTGAAAGAACACAGAAACAGCAGTGCAGCTGGTGAAGGGTCTAGACAATAAGTTGCATTAGAGCAGGGAGGGAGCTAGGGTTATTTTTAGCCTGGAGGAGAGGAGGCTCAGAGGAGACCTTATTGCTCTCTACAACTTTCTGAGAGGATGGCGAGGCCAGCTGGTGACAGGACAAGAGGAAATGGACTCAAGTTGTGCCAGGAGAGGTTCAGGTTGGACATCAGGAAGATATGTCTTCCCTGAAAGGGTGGTTGAATGTTGGAACCAGCTGCCCAGGGAAGTGGTGGAGTCACCATCCCTGGAACCCTTCAAGAAATGACTGGATGTGGCACTTAGTGCTGTGGTTTAGTTGATGTGGTGGTATTAGGTCAAAAGTTGCACACAGTAATTTTGAAGGTCTTTTCCAGCCTTAATGATTCCATGATTCTATGAAAACAAGTCACCACTACCACTGTACTAAAACCAATGAGAAACAAAGTACGATTAAAGTCTGTCTAAAACCACCCTTTAAATGTATAGGTGACTGAGTTTCAGGGCAGAGTTTCCATTTTCACAAGTGCCACATTGGCACCTTTTAGTAAAGGGAAAAGCTGCAAAATAAATTATGTAGCTTTCTAAGCTTGGAAGGAAATATTTTATGACAATCTGATTTTTGCTTTCCTTAGCAAAAGCTTTTAAAAAATATCACTAGCAAAACAACAACAAAAAAGTGATTTGAAAGATAAATCAGTGGATAATGCAGAAAGAATTTATCTTAATGCAGAAAGAAGGGCCAAACAGTGTTTAAGGAAGATGAGGTCAAGTGTACACTCCTGTTGGACTGTAAGAAAGCTAAAAAAAGACAGAACTAAGAAATACACAACTAATGATGCTACAACAGAGATGGTAAACTGACCTTATGCGAGGTTGAGTAAAGAATAAGAAAATGCATGAGAGAGTATCAACAGAAAGCATAGAGTTGATTGAAGGAGGAAAAGGGTTAATAAAAAACATTTCACGAGAGGAGAAAGCCAAGTGGTGGGGAAGAAAGTGAAATAAATTCAAGCAAATAGAACAAGATGAAGGAACTTCACTAACTGGGCAATGTGAATGAAAAAATAAGATCTTTGTAAAGGAAGAGCAACAATTTCCCTGTTTGCATTAAGGCTTTCTTATGACTTTCTCGTGTTTCAACAAGTGGAACTTTTCAAAAGGCTGCAGCTTGGGTGACATTTCAAAAGTATGGGACTTGCAGTCAGATAGAAATTCTACCATACACCTCTTGTGTGACTTTAGACCAGAAATTTCACTGCAGAAGCTCCATGTGCAATACAATTCTATGTTATGAAGTGCTATATGATTCTTAGAATGAGGGTGAAATAAGAGTGCAACATCATTTATTGTATTTTGCTGTTTCATGGAGGCTGTGAAGGACTGTTTAACAGTGTTAATTCTTGTTTTTAAAAGAGTTCATTGATTGGCATCATAATCTTAAAACAGAAGAAGCAGGTGGGGAAAAAATTGGCAGGAGAGTTAGTCACATGGAACAATTATCACATTTTAAAGTGTAAACATAGGACAATCAGAGATAGCAAATTTTACCAGACACTGTACTTGTTAGTTGGAAATCACCAATTCTATTCTTGGCCATAAAATTAAAAACTTGGAAGTCGACAATATAGGTATTGTATTGCAAGGCACGTATTCCCAAAGAGCTAAGGACCACATTTTTATCATATTTATATTACAGTAATTTAAGCAATACTTGGAACAAAAATAAACCATAGTTTTACCTTAGCCTCACTAAGCCAGGATTTACTGTCCTGTTCATCCTTTCCTCTTTTCATAGCCACAAACAACTCAGGAATTTTCAGAACCGGCAACTGACTTTCAATTTTTGAAGATGCCTATCCTAAGAGATTTAGTATCTAATTCCATAAGAATAGAGAGGATACATCTACACCAGCTTTGACTGAAATAAGTCCGTGCAAAATTGACTACATTTCCAACATGTTTAACCTAATCCTTTTAAATCAGTAGTTAATAATATGAAG
Organism: Pardalotus punctatus; assembly: GCA_013400915.1. Classification (NCBI taxonomy): domain Eukaryota; kingdom Metazoa; phylum Chordata; class Aves; order Passeriformes; family Pardalotidae; genus Pardalotus; species Pardalotus punctatus. The sequence goes on along the minus strand of VZTX01021837.1, from coordinate 77,983 downwards.
TAAAATTTCTTTCTAAAATGCATTTGTTCACTTTGTACCTATACCACAATATATCATACATGTGTGACTGCTGCATTTTTTGTGCCCCTTTGTCCTATCACTGACCTTATAAATATGTATTCATATCTATTCAGTACTAAGCATTTGTGATTGGAATTAGTGCATATTTAGAACTGATTAAACAAGTAAAAAAATTAGAGATGTTTGTTATAAAGACAATAATATAAAAGTGACTTCAGGTGTAAGGCAGAAATATTCAGTGGCTCGGGATGAGAACCCACACCTCGTAGGTATTTTTAGAATTATGTTAATTTGGCAGCTAGCCATTTTTTCCTGCATCTATAGTTTAATAAGGTTTTAAATTTAACAAGTAAACATTCTGATTAGAAATATATAATGATCTATAGCTCTTCAAGATTTCAGAATTTCATTCTTCACTGTATATATTAAAGACTATGTGATCTTGAAAGACTGCTAGAAGAACGCATTCCTAGCCAAGACAATACAGCAGGCTAGCATTAAACTTGTAGAAGACAGAGCTAAAAATGAAGCAAGCTGAAAATCTCTTTCATCCAAATTTCTTCAAATATACATGTATAAAATAAGTGGAAATGTACTTTTGTGCTGATTTGATTAACAGGAAGAAAAATCCCACTTCTGCCTGTGATATGTAGTTACCAGAAAAGGCAGAAAATCAGAATATATCTTGTTCTCACCTTACAGACTTTAACTATTGTGAAACATAGTGACTAATATTGTTAAATGATTTTACCTCGGATAATTAACTATGTAATTGGTTAAAATAAAAGGACATCCCATTATTCCATACAGTTACTTATCTGCTTACTTCTGTTAGTAATGAAGCAAAGGAAAAGATAGGAGGCATACCCTGTACAAGAGAAGAAGCAAAAATCCTGTTGCAGACTTTCACTTAGTAGTCCCATGGTTCACTAAAAAAAAAACAACTAATTCATCTCACTTTTTGCAAATCAATCCCAATTCATCAGAACCTTTTTTCCTAACTTTAAATAAATGCTAATACATTTGATAAGTTAACTGTGACTTGCAGGCTGTTTGCAATTACTTTTTTATGGCTTTTGGCTAACCATTACTCATGCTGTGTTTACCCATAGAAATTTACACTTCTCTTGTTGTACCTGGATCACTCAGGCTGGCTAGAATGGGAAATAGAAGTAAGAAATATTTTCTGAAATTTTGGCTATTGGTGCTGAGATTTCACCTAACTTCAGATGCAAAATCACTTTTCAAAATATTGTCTTAATATAGAAGAGCATCAAATACTAGAGATCCATAAATATAAAGCAAATAACATCATCTGCACATAAAAAAGATTTGCTGTTTCATTTCCACTTAGCCTATAATCCTTTACCAGGAATACAACTATACACATGCTACGTAATGTATAAGGCTGCAGAGAGTTAATATGTGACTGTGCAGGGCTTTCTTCCTCTGCTCAGCTGCTTGCAGCTAATGGACTGCAGTGATCTTCTTTCACAAAGTGCTTGGAACCAGCCCTCCCACCAAGTCATTTTCTCTCCCAGCCTCACACTAAATAGTGCATGACAGCTTAGTTATGGGTGCTGCTTAGGGGCTGTCACAACCGGGTGGCACACACCACAGAAGTCTTCTTCTGAACCAGGACACTTGCACTGAAGGTTATAAACACAAGAATGCAGCTTCCTTGTAGTGCCATCTGTCCTTTAAAAATAATATGGAACATATATTGTGTGAATGTAAAAGGGCAGAGTGACACCTTTGAGCGTTACAGTTACTACACATTTTTGGTATTTTTAACCTACCTCTGTGAAGATGAAAAGTTACTAACCATTGTGTCACTGGATTTATGCTTAGAATCAGAGATGATCAGCTAGGGAAGCAGAATTTAGAAGGAATTTTATGAGAAGTTGAAAGAGATGCTGTTAGCCCTTGAGGATTCTACATTTCTTGCAGTTTCATTTGTTTTCACCTAAATGCCCTTCTCAATGTAAATAAAACACTTGTACGATTTTTGACTACAGTTACTTATAGATAGTTGCAACATTAAAGGCATTATTAAAAGAATACAAGACTGCTTTATATGTATTTACTATAGCATACCCTTCAGGTGCTTCCCTTTTGTTTTTATTGAATTTTACGGTATTAACTTGAAAGGAATTTACCCCTATTATTTGTGTTTTAGTCCCTAAATTTTTTTTAATTCTTGAAACAGGTCACAGAAAGCAAATTTTTAATACACTCTTGAGATGCAGGAGTATTTTGATTGGTTGGCAGAAAGTATCTATAAACACAAGTCATTGATCTGAGACAAAAAATCTTTCAAGATCAGTTTAAAATCAGTGGTGATGACAGCCACCCTTGCTGCTCCTGTGCCCTGTGTTGTCTGGGGACTGGGCTGGTACTGTCTGGATGCTGCAGAAGTACTGAGTGCTATAAGGGGCAAGGGCCAGCCCTAAGTGACGATTTTGTGACCAGGGGACCAGATCAAACTTCCTGGTGAGGCCTCTCCTCTGTGGGGTTTTGTGACCTTTCCAAAGAGCTCACCCTTTCTTTTGGGTGGGATGTCAAACATGGCCTTTTTGGAGCTGAGGTTTCTGCCTGGAGCTCATTCTGCACTGTGCATGTTCAGCTCGGGGCATGTCAGGTTCCTGGCATGCCCTTAGGGGAATAGGAGAAGGCTGCTCTGAGCCCACACTCCAACTGCTTCCCTTGGCAGCAGGATGGAAAAGATGAGGTGGAAGATGAAGTTGGCAAACTTGTCCCCACAGAGGCAGATGGTGTGGAGACTGTAGGGAAGACTGGTTTTGGTAAGGAAAATGGGAGAGAACAATTCTCAGGAAGGAGATTCATTCATCTGGGCCCACAGGGCAATGGCCATGAAGTGCAGCTGTGGAAGCAGGACCCTGTCAAGGCTGAGAGCTTGGTACCAGGTGATCTGGGGCTGCTTCCACTCTGGATGTCCCCAGGAGACAGAACCTTTGGTCCCATCTGCAGCCCTGCTCTACCACCTTCCCAGGCATGACAGTGAAATTGGTCAGCTCATAGTTCACTGCATCTTCCTTCTTGCCCTTGAAGATAAAAGTGATTTTTTCTGTCTTTCGGACCTCAGGACCTTTACCAAGTCACCATGATGCTTCATTTTCATAGAAGACTATATCAGAGAAGTGAAACAGCATAAGCTGGATGCAACAATAAAAATTTTACCAGCTGGTTTCAAGATTTTTTTTTAGTTACTGAGTGTTCATTCCCTTCCTAAGTACAATACAGGCACTGTCTTAAGCAGTTGCTGCCAGCTGTTGATGTGGACCACGTCTACAGTCATTAAGCTGAAAGTACTTGCTTGTCCAGCAGGTCTAACGAGTAGCATCAGCTGGAGAGAGCCCATGTTCAAATCAAGTCATTCTGATGATTTCCATCTGAAGATACAGAGTGATTGTATTTAGAAATGCACCTTTAAAAGCATCACTGCAGTGATTCTAATGGATTGTCACACACAGTTTTACAGAGAGGTTAAAATTGGCCGTCATTCCACAGCACTAGCAAAAGGAATGAAATCCTTTCATAGGATGATACGATTTTGTTTAGAAATAACACGGAACTGTTGCCTTTAAAAAATGTATGCCTACAGCATTCAACTGGTTTCAATACATATAAAACTTTTGGAATATTTAAAATTAAAGAGGTGAAAAATTATAAGGTGGTGTATCACTATTTTTTCCAGTCATTTCTGTATAATACTATTTATTTGATCAATAACTACTCAGCAAAATGAAGGCATACCTGTAGGAGTAACCACGACAACATTGAACTTACCAGACACAACATAAGGCGAAGCTTTTTATGGAAATTTCAAAGCACTTAAACAAATAAAAATGTTGTAAACCTCTAAACAGAATCAAAATTAATAGATTTTGTCAAGTTTTGAATAAGCTTATGACTTGTTTTCATACCTACCAGAGACATCTGCTTCAGAAACATATTCTCCTATCATGTTAGATTTAATAAAAGAGCCTAAAAGTCTATGCAATAGAACAGAAAATAATAATCCTTCTACCAGGGGTATTCTGAATTATGCTGTGTGACAACTTTCCCAACCGGGACTCCAGGTGGCTGTAAGTATGCCATAGCAGTAATAAAGCAGACTGCATTTACCCACACAAGCTCTAGTCTGGAGTATGTATTTAAAGATCAAAGTTTTAAAACATAAATTTAAATGCTATGTTAGCCTGTTGCCTCTAAATGCACACATATTTTCCTTTATACACAAGAAGAGCTACGCTAATTTCTACAGAGAACCCTTACTTGAATTAGTTAAGCCTAAATGTGAAGAATGGGTACAATGATTCTCTAACAAGCAATTAATCAATTAAAGATTATTTTCTACGAAAGCCAAACAAAATTAAAACTGTGTTCTGATATTGAAAGCATGTTTTCCTATATTAATTACTTTGAAATATCAGTTTCTACCCTATATTCCATAAAAATTCACTTAGATAAAACCTTTTTTTTTTTTTTTGTAAGATTCATGATAGCAACCTAACTTTATTGTAATTTTCATTAAGGATAAGTATGATTTTCTGAAATAGTAGCTGTCTTCTGTTTAAAACCATAGGCAAAAAACTAATAGGATATCCATTTCTAAACAAAGCCAGAGTAATTTTATTTTCCAAGCAGTTGTGTAGAAGCTAAAATAAATCATTCCTTCTAATAAAAAAAGTCATCACAAATCACATTCTCTGATTACAAGAACAAATTAAGTAAAATAGACCATAATTTATTTTAATGCTTTGTTCCAGCAGGATGAAATCAACTGTTGTATCAATCAGAAGACTCCCTAACATGGATATAAAGTATTATTACAAGAAAAGAATAGTCTTAAAATATAAAGTAACCATTTCTATGATGTACCCCATTGTGACATAAGAATATGCCATATATATGTAGTGCTGTAGTAAATTTTTATTCTAATGTGATGATTGTCATAAATCTTGGTTCTCTGCAGAGCTCACTGAAGTATAGAAATTGTGGTAAGAAGTTCCATTATGATATTCATGTATCTCTTCCTAAACACAATTATTTATCTTGATTTTGCTTTAAAGTGGTTTTTTGCCCTTAGTAATGATCTCTGTAAACTCAAAGCTATCATATTGCAGAAGATTAATGGACTTAAAATGCATAATTTACCTCATTAAATCCTTAGTTAAATACTTCAGATACTTTGCTAGTGCTAAAATATTTTAAATATATTTTATTTCATCAAAAGATATGAAACTGAGTCAAACTCATCTTAAGCTTTTCATTCTAATGTTCTACAGTTCAATTTAATTTAAAATATGCCTAAAAGCCAAGGGAATTTTGCTCCTCTCTTGCTATTATCTTTTGTTGTTGTTTCAGTAGGTTAGTTACATAATATCCCACAACTTGATAAAACAATTTGCACTAAATAGAACAACTAACAGAAGTTGTGTAATGTAAATTAATAGAAATGAAAATTGTAAGAAAATATTAAGAGAAAACAGACAAAGAGTCAAAAATACTTTTAAAGTTCTTCAGAAATCAATTTCTCAAAATAAGGAGTTAATATCTTTCTTATCCATATCTCACTTGTTCATCCAAATGAAAATAATCTAAGATCTGTAGAGTTCTGCTCCTCTACTGGAAAGAAACTTTGTTACTGAACTGCACTACTCAGTGTCAATTTAAAAATAGACACTATGCTCATCACTTTCCATAAGTCTGTACTTGCAAGGCATTGTTCACATACTTCTCATTTCCTCTTCCTATTTTATGATCTTGCAGACATTTTCAGTGTCTTCATAGCTTATTTTCCTGAGCTGGGACTGATAAAACCAATTCCATTTCTGTTCCCAAGTATACTTGCATTTGTAGAATAAAAGTAATGAGGAATTCACAGGGACTTTTTCGATATTTCATCAGAGGGTCCCTTTTTCAGAAACAGACTAAGGAACATCATATTTCAGACGTACTCTTACTTTCTTACAGTAAGTAGATTAAAAATATGAACCAAATTAACAGCTATTAAAAGAATGAACAAATATGACAAATATGATCAATATGAACCTTACATATGAGGGGACACTCAATTTTCAGTGACAGAACTTTTTCTGAGAAAAAAATTTGACTTTCTTAGTTCTTAATGGTTTTGAATACACCTAAGTAAAGGCACACTCTCTCTGAAAATCGGATCTTTTTAGGCTCTTTCAAAGACAGAATCTTCAAGCCATTTATCATTTCCCACAGTTCTGATTTTTAAGTTGATTTTCATTTAGTGACAGTAGGTTAGGAAACAGCAATGAAATTAGGAGAACATTCTCAGGTGGCAGAAATAATCTGCAGTGACATAGCACAGTGCAAACATTCCCATCTTTGTCTACACTTATGGCAACACACCTGCCTAAGAGACACGTTAAATGGTGTCACAGGACCTTTGCTGGAGGCTGCCCAGACACAGCACACAACCCAGGTGTAGATTTACTAGGAAGGTTAGGTATGACTTTTGTTTCCGAGACTTCAGAGTTATGGGCTAGATATAAAATAAAAATAAAACGATGCTGCTGTGCAGAGACTGAAAATTGCTGCTCTCCTACCAAAATTCATCCTGCAAGTCCAACTCCTCATTTGACTCAAAACAGGGATGTGACCCTATTGTCACTCATGTCACAGCTGAAGTCTCCTGCGATGCAGCTGTACCAGCCTGCTACAAGCTCCTGCAACAATCTCTGTCATGGAAGTACACTGTCAAAAATACATGCCATGAATTTAAATTTCCAGTTTATTTTGGAATATATGAAACTTAAGAAAAAAATTCTTTAAGCACACTGCAAGGAATAAAAACTGAAAGAACTGAAACTTGCAGTCACTGTATTAAACCTTCAGTTATCCATCACACAACCAAATCTACAATTTTATATTCATATAAAATTCTATTTTCTGTTATAGCTAACTCTCCTAATTATATTGACAGCTCTGCTGGTGCTCGATTCACATTAAAATTAATACTGAGAGAATAAAGGACATGAAATATAACTCTGAATAAATAACACCAAACAGAAAAGTGCACACCCATATTAGTGAAACTACAATTAAGATCAAACTGGATTACAAAATTTTGATCTGCGGACTAAGTCACTGAAAGGAACCTGTGATTAAAGGCATACAGTGACTGCCAGAATCCTTTTGGAGCCTCTGTGTTTGCACACCAAATTAGTTTTTGTTTTGTTTTCTTTCTATGCCTACTTTTGACTATCTGACAACTAGGCCATTTTCTCCTCCATTGGCTGCAGTGGGTACTTGTCAAGTTCAGGCACAAATGGAGGCTTCCATCTACAAGAGACACATTGACACACTGATGCAAGACCAGCAAGGGCTGACTAACATGATTAGTGCACATGCACAGGCCTATGATATGGGAGGAGAGGGCAAGAAAACTGGATTTGTCCAGATTCAAGAAGAGAAGATTATGAATGCATCTCTTGTTATCTGCAGCTACTGAAGACAAAGAGGTGTACCTAAAGGAAGTGATGGAATTCTCTAGTATTAATTTTAACGTGATTTAAATACCAGCAGAGCTGTGATCTTAATTAGGACACCTGTTAGCTATTATAATGAGGAAAACTTTAGACCAATAATACCAGTTCCAGATTTACTTGTGTGATAGAAAACTGCAGATTTAATAGGGTAACTGTAATTTGCAGTTGTTTCAGCTTGCTCCTCTGCAACAAGGTAAAAGTCGACAGACACCAGTTACAACAAGGAAAGTTCTGTCTAGATATTAGGAAAAAATTTATGGAGTGAAGGTGATCAGACAACAGTTGTCTAGAAAGAGGGTGGAAGAGCGAATTTGACCAAACGGTACTCAAACAACTTTGTTGATGGAAGCGTCATAGTAAGTCAGGGATTGGATGCTATGCCTTCCAGAAGTCTCTTCCAACTTTAATCTTCCAGAACTCTAATAAGTTCTATTAATCTCGAAGTAGTGTGATGCATTTCAAAAATAAAATTAAATGTTGTATTAAAAGTAGTTAGGAATTTCTGAATGTGAGATAGAGATCAGTGGAAGAATAATTTTAGGAGTAGTTGGAAACAAATCTCAGAAGCATCTACATATATTGAAAAAGGACAAAATTACTTTCTTAGGGACTTTAAATAAGGGCTTTAACTAAGATTTTATTTTGTTTGTCCTGAAAAGTTTGCCATGATTTTGTCCAGAGAAGATTCATAAATGAGCATCTAGCATGCACACACTTGTAGTAAATATTTCTTATTATGGTCTCTACACATTTTCTTTGGTCTGATTCTTTGTAGAAGAGTGTACTCGTGAAGTGTAAAAAGAAAAACTAGAAATATTTATTAAAAAAAGTTCCAGAGAAATAAATATATATTTCTTTGTTACTTTCTTTTCACACTATTTCTTGCAAACTTGAAAGAAAACATCACTTTTGATAGTTTTATGTATAATTCTCTATCCTAGCCTTCTGTCTTCTCATTTCCTAACTGTAGAATTAAGTCATTCCATCTAAATGAATTCATTGATTGCATCTTGAAGAAGTTTAAAAATCCTAACTCTTCCTGCTTCACAAAATTCTTTTGTTTGGGGAATATCTTCCCTTTTATGTTTGTTGTTTTTTGTTGTTTTTTATTCTACAAGAGGAGTATTGAAAAAACACTAGAAATAACATCGCCTACACAATTGAGGAAGCATGTATTTACGGTTTCATCTATTCTTGTAGTCACTAAGATGTTTTCTGTTTTCATTGCCAATTGTTGCCCTTCTAAGTATGTCAGAGGAAAGAAGGAGGAAATGCAGTAAGTAAAAAAAGTGTCCATGAAATTATTTTATATCTTTGTTCATCAAATAATGTCACAGACATTTCTGAGAGGCATCTAAGTTTATTTGCTTACCTTTGAAAAACAGCTCTGTCTCAGTTTGAAGACAGGTGTCTGCTAAGGAAGGTGTAAACCTCCCTTAAAACCCACAAATGTGAACCCCCTTCCCTCTGAATTATTATAACTTTGGAATCAAGGGCTTTCAGGAAAAGATATGGGGAAAGGAATAACAGTTTTTTACTAGTATCTACGGCAAGGCAAACAATCAA
>VZTX01021837.1:0-68656 GCA_013400915.1 Pardalotus punctatus | reverse complement strand
CATCTGCTCTCCCCTCCCCACGCCCAGCTAGCTCTTTGTCTCTTACAAAAGAAGTTAATAGTCCTTAAGTATCCAGCCATTAGTAACCTAGCATCCATGATGGGGAAAAATTCCACACCCCTCAACCTCCAACAAGTTCCTAACAATCCTTTCTTTTTCTCTAGCTTCTGAACAAACTGGAAAATAATCTAGCCAGCTATTATATAAAGAATTCAAATAGACTTCTTTGCCATGACCTCATGAGCTCTCCTAGTCTCCCTTACAATTGGGTTGCTTTTTTGCCATCTAGAATGGGAATCTCTTACCCACTGATTTTATTTTTTCTTTTTTTCTCTTTTTTTTTTTTCTTTTGGTACCATGTATGAATTCCATCAAGAGATCTTAAGCTCTCATGGTATTTGGACTGTACAATAAAATTACACTAAGTCTAGTTTGGCAAGGACAAAAAAAATCTTTTTTGTGATAGAATTAGACTGAAACATTTGACAACCTGCATCCAAATTTAACTGCAGACCTCTAGATATTGTTGGCCTAAACATTTATTCCCTGAGTACACCCCTCCTTTCTCCATAAAAAGGCTATTTGTATTGTGTGCTTTGTCTGCAAACAGTTTAGGCAGGTATTTAGTTTTGACTATCTACTCCATTACAATCTCTTGCAGTGTCTGGGGGCACAGAATTATAGTGGGAAGTTTCTGTGACACAATGCAAAGCCAACAGCCTAGAAATATTTCTGGTGAAGAAGCAGTGGAGAGAGGAAGATTTAGAATCAATGTAGCATTAACCTTCTTTTACTGTCATGAGACTTAACTCCTGCTTTTCATAACCACAATTTAGCTTTCCTTAAACAGAATCAGAGGTAATGATGAAATACAGTAGAGTACTCACTTCTTAACTCAGCAGAAATTAAATTTTGCTTTCATAGGACACAGAATTCTATTGTGATAAATTGCAGTGCTTTTGCTAAGCCATTATGTGCTTTTATGGCTGTGGTTTGTGCATAGTAAATCCTGTTGGAAAACAAAACAAAACCAAGCACAGCCTACAAATTTTGTATACTTTGAAGAAAAACACATTTTCATGGATGGGAAGGTTTCCCTAAGTACAAAGCATCTCAACTAATTTTCCAATAGAATTCTAAAGAAGAAAACCAGTGAGACAAAAATATTAAACATTCAGACATAATTAACACGAAGAGATTAATTTGGAATATAATACTAAACAAGAAAGTTGTGCTATGTAATTAATTCTTTTAAAATCCTCTAGCTACAGGATAAAAGATTTATCCAAAAATCTAACCCAGATCATTACACAAATACCTTAAAGTATACAAAACCGTACTTTAAAAAGCCTTTGAATCTGTTTCAACTATTAAACTTTTATAGTCATTATGATTATAAAATGCTTAAAACTTCTAAGTATCATGGTTCTAATGCAGATTTTATAATCTAACTGGTTTTTAGTTTCAACTCAAGGTGTTTTTTTAAAAGCACACAGTTCTGTCTGTATTAGGGTTGGTGAGAATATTTTCAACCTTAGAGTGGATATGACAGAAAATGCCAGCTTGCTCTTCCCAAAGCTTTATGAAAGAACTCACAAATTAGTCTTAGTGTGTTTTAGAGGTCCTTATTATATAGACCCTGCAGAAGAATGCAGTAAACATAAACAGAAAAATATAAACTTCACACATGGAATCACTATGTACATAAATTTCTATCTTGTTTGCAATGATTGAACGATACAAAAAATGTTAAGTAATACCCTCTATTGATAATTAATCATGTGAACCACATCCAATTAAAGAATAAAGTACCTCAGGGAAATATTTTAATGGCTGATAGCCCTGTAAATTTGATTTTTATTTTTTTTCTTTCACTCAGAAGACCCAAGGCTCTTCATTTCCCCGTAAAGTATTAATATAGAGATTAAAAATTACAGATGGTTAAAAAATATTAAAGTGATGAAAATTTTCCCAGAATATTAATGGACTTTTTCTCACTTTCAGTTGCTATTCTTTCCTACATAATTACAACTCTTTTCATTATGACTCTTAAAGAAAACATCTAACCATGTGATTGTGCCCTCCTACTCTGTGTTGTTCAGTGGCCAATTTCAAAGCAAAATAAAAACAAGCATGAATTTTCATAAATATTTTTTCTATTAAAATTCTTCTGTAGTCAAGAAATTACCTTGTGTGACAACTCGGTTCTCTGTGCAGAACAGACAAGGAACAGGTTTACCTTGATTATTCTATGAACAGTACATTTTAATATTTCATGAAAAGGTTTAAATCACATATAACTGGCATTGATCTGTAAAGAACTTTTCTGAGTTTCCTGATGAGTTTTGTATCAGTCTCTTTTCAAATGTAGATAAGACACTATTTTTTAAAATATCACTATGTAATATTGGATGTTTTTCTTTGGGTGTGTAAAAGTACAGTACCCTTTAAGCTCTCCTTCCTGATACTGCTTTTTGCAGAGCTCTTCTACACTGGGCAAAGAGTTCCAGTTTGCCAGTCCTTCACTCAGGAAGACATATATAGATATTAGCACGCTTAACGCATTCCATATTTAAAATTGAAAAAGATAATTTCATTTTTTAAGATAAAAAAGTATATACAGAGAAAACAAACACTATAAAGACAGGCAGATATACTTGCTCCTGTTCATGAGCCAGTCATGGCATTACTGTTGAGTAGTTGGGCATTTCTCCTTAGAAGACACCCACATTATGGTAGCAGTCAATGGTTCAGAGTCACAATGCGCATCAGTGACAAGTGGTGGCCCTCAGAGATCTGTATTGGGATCAGTGTTATTTTACATCTTCATTAATGAGGAAGGGATTGAGTGCACATCAGCACATTTGTAGATGACACCAAGCTGAGTGCTGCAGTTGACACGCCTGAAAATCAGGATGCCATCCTGAAGGAAAGGATCCCAGGGGGGCCTGGACCATATCAAGAAGTGGATATCTCATGCAGTTTAACAAGCCCAAATGCCAGGTGCTGCACCTGAACTGGGGCAACCCCTGGTATCAACTCAGTCTGGGGGATGAACAGATCCAGAGCAGCCCAGCTGAGAAGGAGTTGGGGTTGCTGCTGGGTGAGAGGCTGGACATGACCCAGCCATGTGCACTCACAGCCCAGAGAGCCAAACGTGTCCTGGGCTGTATCCAAAGCAGCATGGGTAGCCAGGCAAGGGAAGGGATTCTGCCCCTCTACTCTGGTGAGACCCCACCTGGGACACTGCATCCAGCTCTGGGGTCCCAGCACAGGAAGGACATAAACCTGTTGGAGCAAGTCCAGAGGAAGCCACCAAGGCAATTAGAGGGATGGAGCACCTATCATACAAGGAAAGGCTGAGAGAGTTGGTATTGTGCAGCCTGAAAAAGAGAAGCCTTTGGGGTCACCTAACTGTGACCTTCCAATACCGGAAGGGGGCATACAAGAAAGATGGAGAGAGACTTATTACCAAGGGCATTTAGTGACAAGACAAGGGTGAATGGCTTCAAACTGAAAGAGAATAAGTTTATCTTAGATTAGGAAGAAATTCTTTGCTGTGAGGGTGTTGAGGCACTGGAACAGGTTGTTCAGACAAGGTGTGGGCATCCCAGCCCTGGAAGTGTTCGAAGCCAGGTTGGATGGAGCTCTGAGGAAACCAAACTACTGAAAGGTGTCCCTGCCCACAGCAGGGGAATTTGTACTACATGATCTTTATGGTTCCTTCCAAACCAGGCCTTTCTATTATGTTCTGGATATCAGCATGGTGATCAAAGGCTGTTGCCTCAAGAATACTTGCTTGTGCACCTGACCTATCACAGACTGCACAACTGATACTTTTGGATGATGATGGAGTAGTTAAGCTTGGAACAGAAGACTAGAAGAGCTGTCTTGAAGCATAGTATGGACCTCTCCATTTAACTAACAGGCCATGAATACACAAAAGCATGCTCTCTTGAGATGTGTTCCTAATGACGAGAATAATATGCTAAGTGCTTGTCAACAAACTTGGGAAAATTGCTGCTGTGCATTCCATACTTATTTGTTAAGAATCTGCCAGGCAAGGGACTAACTTTCAGTGAACTCTCAAAGGTTGCACAAAATGCTCCAGGCCACAGTAAGTTACTAGTTTTGGCTTCTTAGATCAACATTTTTAAAAATCAAATTATTTCCTTTAGCATAAAACCTGAATAAGCCAGGTCAGAATTAGGCCTTTCAAATCTAAAGAGGAAGCTGAGATATAGGGAAGGGAAATATCCCCTGAGGATAAACAACTGACTATCTATAATGAAAATCTTCGTCGCTGAGTTGTGGAGAAAAAGATTCATTGTCTATAGAAATGCCATTCCTGTTCATTACTCTTGCAACAACGTACTCCCATTTATAAAATTTTGCTTACATGCTCACTAGTATAGTCCAACTCTCAGCAATTAATACGCTAATTGTTTGATGCAGATAGTTAAAAGTACTCTAATTATACAGATTGTTTGATGAGAAAAGAAAATTATTTCATTCTGCAGCACATGTGAAAAAGATGCTCAAAATTGATGGCTTTGCTTAATACAGAACATAATAGGAAAATACTGTTCACATTTTGAAAAGCAGGGAAGTGGGAGAGCAATAAAAGCAGATGTTCATACAATTGCATGAGTGCTATAAAGTTCACACCACTGTAGCTGCTGTAACTAGTTGGTGTCGTCTGTGTTGCAGCTTGCCTGATGCCCCTGTTATAATTGATTTTGGCAAGAGGTGTGTTCAGTTTTCACAGGTAAACTCAGAACACTTCTCAGATGTTCTCATAACTCAGAAGCTTAGCAAAGTATCTCTGTGAGTTTGTGGGACAGAGTACATACATGTAATATGTCTTCTACAGTGCTTGGTATACTGGCATTCCTTAACCAAGATGCAGTCACAACCTTTCAGGCTAGACAAAATGTTTGTGGTAATACTACATAAGGAATGTTTAACAACATGTCCATGCCTTACAGATATAGTAATTTCATATAAAAACATTTAACACTCAGGAATTTTGTTGGGGTGGCTGGTTGGGTTTTGTTGTGTTTTGTACTTTTTTTCTTTTTTTTTTTTTTCTTTGAGATGTTGAATATTCTGAAGTCTAACCTTTAAATTAGAGTAGAATATGTAGATAGGTAGATATCAAATGAAAACAAACAAAAAAAAAATTGCTGGATCTAAGGCAGAATGAAAGCTGTATAGGATAAGGGAGAATAATAAATTCCCTTCAATGCACACCAAAAAAAGTGCAAGTGAAATATAAGCTTTTGCAAAAATGCAGTTTGAAAGCAAAATTTATATTATATGATTTTTAGAATTTCAAAGACCTGTAAGAAAGTTCATACAAAATATTTTCTTCAAATCAGCCTTGAAAACTTAGCTGGTATCTTTATTTAAATATCTTAGTATACTTACTTAAATATCTTTTCTTATTTACATATTTTAATAGAAAATTGTATAACTCTTTAGGATTTTTCATGCAATATTGCTTTCTCTATATTCTCTATTTTTAAAGCAAGATCCATAGATTGCCGGTTGACATTTTAGAGAATTCTATTTACCACCTTTTCTCTGGAGAGGCTGGGTAAACTATAAAGGTCATAACCAAGGACATCATGGTCCTTAAAGACGCCCTGCAACTCATGTGAGAAAATAAAGATGAAGGAGATATTCTTTAGGAAGGTTAGCCTAGGGTTCTTGCTGCTCTGCAGATAGCTCTTACTGAAGCCAAAGGCTCGTGCTAGTTGTGCATATAGTCCATTAAATTTTTCTCTCTCCTATTCACTCCCCATGTTGAAAGATAGCACACAGCAAGGCACAATGGAAGTGCAAACTCAGGATGAAAGCTAAGGAGGCAGAAGGAAAAGAGAACATTTTCATAGGCAAGATATTCACAGTCTGCTAAAGGTATGAGCTGTTTTTGATTCATATATTGTCCTGGTTCTCTCCAGGATAGGGTTAATTTTTGCAGTAGTCAGGGGAGGCACGACCAGGACCTTGAGATAATTTATACCACCTCACACCTCATAGAAGAAGTCTCTTCTGCTTGGGGGTAATGTCAGACTCTGCATGATGAGCAATCGTGTGAATCATTCACTTCTTTTCTTGTACACTCTGTTACTAATACTGTTGCTGTTGTGATTGGTTTTCTTATTTGCTGTTTCCAGTAAATTGTTCTTATCTCAGTCTTTATCTTTTGTGCCTCCAGTTTTCCTCTCCATCTTGCTGCAGGGGATTGTAGTGGTGGTTCAAGCCCAGAGAGTTTCTTCCCCCCTGAGGAATCTGTGGAGACTTAGAGAATAAAACCCCCCTGGGGTAGAGTCGAAGGTAGCTTGCCCCAGAGAGGGGTCGAGCTCCCCCTGTCCCTCAGTTCATAATAGTATTTTCGTATCTCCCTCTCTCCTCCCTCCCTCCTTCCCGATTGGTCCCTGTCCCTTGTCCCTCCCGGGTTCCTCCCCCGTGTCGTTCCAAGATTGGTTGTTACCCTCAGAATAAAAGTCTGGTGATCTCCTGAGTCCGGGGTCTCTCGTCCTTGACCCCAAGCACCTGACCACCGTGTGACCGCGTGTCTGATTGGGGTCCGGGCGAGGGAACACTCTCTTTGCAGCACTCCGGCTTTTGGGGACAGCGTGGCTGCCGTCATAGGGAATCGCAGCTCGTGGCTGGGGGAGACGGTCCCCGACTGCAGTGAACCTGGCGCCCAGGGGCACTGGCAGAATCCGCTGACAAGCTGCTGATCGGCCCTGGTGGTCAGCTGGTCCAGCCCACGTGACCGGCCGATGTGGAGCAGGGGAGTGGGGCAATGAGAGGGGGGCTCATGGTTTGGAGTGTTAAATTGGGAACACTGAATTGGAGAACACCATTCCTATACCACAACATATGTTTTATAAAATTCCATTCTCTGAATTGTGTACAGGACTCAGTTAATCCCAGTGTAATTCATAGATTTTTAATTATATTATTTCTGATTTATTAACATGTAAATTAAATGTGCTATATCTTAATTGTAATGTTTTTATTGAACATGCCATGTGCAGTAATATATATTTTAGTTTTTGAACATGATTAATTTCATTACGTATCAACCAGAATAAATATAAAAGTGACCAAATACTTTAAGTGTGAACTTGATTGGCCTTGCAAGTGGAGAGCCAGACAATAATGATTCTATAAGGGGTTATACAGGAATGTGTGATTTTTTTTTTCCATTGGCAGCCTAATATGCTAGAAAATAAACCTGATTTACACACCATATCACATGTGAAATTTACAATAACTAATAATAAAATGGATAGTGATGGTTTAATGCAAATTATCTGAGTGTTTTTTTAATAGGGTCAGAAATCCCATTTTAGATAAGATTAATAAATTACCAGTTTTTGAAATAAAGAATCAATCATGTTCAATAGAACATTGTTAGGTTAACTAGTCATATGCTTTACCTCAATTGTTTGATTTAAAGGTTGTTCTTAAAAAAAGACACCATCTAGAGCTAAGGTAAAACCTTTCCAATACTAGTGAATCATAAGGAAAAAGGACTCTTAAGTCCTTTCAAAATTAATCCTTTTCTGGTCTTCCTGTCTTTCTCTTACTCAGAAATTAATATCTAGAGGGAAGCCAGGTCAAAAATTAAAAAATTATATTGGATATAAAATTGATGTAATTTCCTTCCGTTTTTTCTGACCTGAAAATAGTTGATTTCTATGCTCACGTACTATACTGAATCGTAATTATGTACCTGGAGTAATAAAATACCACAAATGTAAAAAAAATCTAAAAAGAAAGTAAATTATTTCGCTGTTCATTATCACCTTCAAAAATTTTTGCTGTCTTAAAATATATTAAAATTCTACATTTTGTTGTAGCTATTTTAGCATAAATTACAAAGAGCTCCAAAAACTTACTGGAGTAAAAAGACTTTTTATAAATTCTTTCTGGCACTCGTACTGTGTAATTGCCTGGATAAACCTTGTTTAACATTGTTAATTTTGCTGTATTTAACCCAGCAAACTGCAATGACAAAATTTGTTGGTAAGAACATGTGATGGATGTAAGTTATGGCATGACATAGTGTGGTGGTTTTACTTGGCCCAGTTTTTGCTAGTGGGCAGGGAGGGGCACAAAGATGGCTCCTGTGTGTCCTGTGTGAAGGTTCTGGACGTTTTTCACCCTGTCCAGCAGAGCCACTCTATGATGGCTCTGAAGATGATGGACATGCTGCTGGCCAAACCTGGGCCAAGTAGAGATGTTAGTTACGCCTCTGTGAAAACATACTTAAGAAGAAATCAAAACAATGGGTGCACGCACTTCTTTTTAGCCAGAGGAGGAGGAGGAGGAGGTGAAAATATGTGAGGGAAAACAACATGGAGACACCAAGGTCAGTGGAGAAGGTGGGGGAAGAGGTGCTCCAGGCGCTGGAGCTGAAAACACTCTGCCGGCCGTGGTGAAGACCATGGGGGAGCAGGTGGTCCCCCTGCAGCCCATGGAGTCCAGGGGGGTGCAGAGATCCACCCACAGCCCGTGGGGAGGTGCCCACGCCAGAGGAGCAGGTGGATGCCTGGAGGAAGCTGTGATCCAGTGGGAGTCCCAGCAGAGACTGAGAGTTGCAAAGGCTGTGGACGAGAGAGAAAGGCCTTGGCCCCGGGATGGAAACAGCCTGGCCTCGGCTCGGGAGCCTGCACCCCATGGACAAGCACTCGTGTTTGCAGCAGATTTCGGCCGGGCTGCTGCTCGTGAGATTGGACCCACGCCAAAGAAGTTCTCAGAGGACTGTCTCTCGTGGGAGGGACCCCATGGCTGAGTAGAGGACTCTTCTCCCTGGTGGACTGACCCTGACCAAAGGGAAACCCCCATACCCTGCCCCACCCCGGAGTTGTTGGTTGTGTGAAAGAGGGAGGGGGGTGAGCTGAGAAATGGTGTCTTAAGAGGGAGAGGGGTGAGCAGAGAAACAGTGTTTGTAGCAGAAGAATTGTGGTGATGGACTGACTAAGGAAAAACCCCATACCCTGCCCCCCACCCGGAGCTGTTGGTTGTGTGAAGGAGGGAGGGGGTGAGCTGAGGAACAGTGTCTTAAGAGGGAAGAGGGGTGAGTGAAGAAATGGTGTCTTAAGAGCTTACTTTTACCTCTCATTTATCCTCCAACTCTGTGAGGTTAATAAATCACTTTGCAACTTAAGTTTCTCACCTGTTTGCTCATGTTTTCATGCGTCCCCTCCCCATCACTGCCTCATCCCAACTCATGAGTCCAGTGTGTTTGTGTTAGTTTGATTCCTCTCCTCTGCATAGCTGCAGCAGGAGAGAGCATAGAGAGCAGACGTCATAGGTCCCTGGCATTTGGCCAGGATCAAACCTTGACACACAGGAATAAAATGCAATTAATTAAGAGAATCTTTCTCTTTTTTATGACACCTTTAGGAAAATCATCAGCGATTCACAGCCAAAAAAACAACAAACAAATAAACAAAAAAACCCTAGCAAACAAATCAGTAAACCACCTGCCTCATCCCACTCCCAGTTCAAACAGTATTATAACAGACTTTCAGTTTGGTCCATGAATGTCAGCAATGAAAAAATGCATCAGCATATTTAACACAGTGTTCTGAAATAAGAAGCAAGTTGTCTATCTCAGAATGCCAAATCATCCTCCACTGATCTTTTAACACCTTATTGCTATGGAAAGCTTTGCATTAGTACTATTTTCAAATTCTAATTGTAGTAGAAATATTTTATTTTTCATCTATTTCTTTGCATGAAAGTCACAGTGCATGACACTTGTACACAGTTTCTTGAGAATAGTTTGAAATCATTTTTTGGGCCTGGAGTTTGCCTGAATTGTTCAGAAATTTTTGCACACTTTAGAGAGATTAAAACTTAGAATCACACAGATGATTTATAGTGCTTAAGGACAGACACATCCACTAAGTATATAAAACTTCAAAGCATAGAATTTCTTTCATTTATTTAAGGAAACCACTATTCAGAGGCAGATTGACATACACATACCATCTTACTTAATTTTTCTATTAAAATAAGAGTGTTTTGCTTATTCAAACTTTTTTTTTATTGAAAAAGAACCAAAAAACTTCTAAAACATTACAGAAGTTAAGCTAATAATTTTACATTTCACAAGACCCAAGCCTTCTCTTACATGCAAGATTATTTTTTATGAAATTTAAAATTAGCAGCTTCTGAAACATCTGCTAGAGATAGATGCTTTGGACACTGGTAATTACTAAATCATGTGCAGCTGTACACATATTTGATAGCTCTTACCGCTCACAAAACTGCTTCAACAGCAATAAATTTAAACAATTCTCTCTAATATAATCAGTGTTAACATGTTTTTCATACACAAAAACAATGTTTTCAGGTTCAGAAGCAAAAATTTAAAAATGCTTCTGTTCAGATTACATAGATTGCATCTATTTTAAGATACAGTGATTTTTATTGAGATGGTAATAATGAGGAAAACACTGGGAAAAAATAAATCAATCTTGTTCTTCTGTGGAAAATAGTGTCCTCTTTGAAATAATTTCTAAAATATGCCAAGAAAGAAACTGATTTCAAACGAAGGAAGGAACTTGAATTCTTCATATATTGAGACAAGTTAGTCATGAAGTTCATACTGGTTTTGTACTTTGCTGGACCTCAGCAGCAGAAAAATTACTCAAATTACCATGAAAGAACAGGTTAAACCAATGGAAAAAGAAGAAACAAAGAACTGTGACTGAAAGAAGAAGAACCCTATGGTATGGGACCTGAGTTTTTATTTTTTGGATGCTCAGCTTGGCTTATGTATTCTACAGAAGCAGATGGATTTCCCTGAATACCAGTCACAAGGTGTTATGAGGGAAAGTTAACATAGTATGAAACCAAATATTTTGGAATAACTGTGGAGACAAAGAAAACTGGCATGTTCAGCCAACGGTCTACTTGGTCCATAGTGACAACAGGTATCCTCTTTACAGTCTACAACTTCCTCAAGGGGGGGCCGCAGAAGGGGAGCTGCTGATCTCCTCTCTCTTGTGACCAATGACAGGACACAAGAAAATGGAATTAAGCCATGTGAGGGGAAATTCAGACTGGACATTAGGAAAAGGTTCTTCATTGACAGGGTGGTGAGTCACTGGAACAGGCACTCCAGGGAGTGGTCATTCCACCAAGACTGTCAGAGCCCAAGGAGCATTTGGACAAATTAATACAATTAATTTTAGGTTTTCCTGTGAGAAGCAGAGAGTTGGACTCGATGATTCTTAAGGATCCTATCCAATTCAATTTTTTTCTATGATTCTATGAAAATACATGAAAAAATCAGCTGACAATCAAAATGACTTAACTAGATGGCACATTATCTTCTATACCCTAATATCCTTGATGTTGTTTCTGTGCACTAGCAACAGCAGGAGCTTTTAAGAAATCAGATTCCATCTGGATACTTTATATTAGGAAACCAAAACCAGAGACTGACACCAGCTCCTGGAATCTCCAGTTTTCTAGCAAAGAATTAGAAATTATAATAACAATCTCTATTATATGGACATTGAAATAAAACAGTCATAGATGTTTTAAAAACTAAAATTTAAAATTATACCACCAAAGAAACTCCTGGGAGAAAATTTATCTATTTTCATTCAGTGTAAATATTCGTTAGTGTGCATTAAATGAAGTTTGATGTAACGTGTTGACGGGAGAGATAAAAAAAAATAAAAACATCAAAGAAACACTTAACTGCTGAGTGAGGTAAGTATACTCTTGGAAAAAAAAGAGTAATCATATGAACACTCTTTCTTGTGAATAGCCTATCTAAAATTTTTTTTTTGTTTTTTTTACTTTGTTAGAAATGTCGTTGTTTAGAGTGTGCTCTATTTTGTCCTGGTTTTTAATTTGGTTTCAGTTTAAGTTGGACAGAAGTAATTTTTCAGTGCACTAAAAAGCCCTTGGATGCTCTAAGTTCTGGGTGAAATTTAGGATCATGACACTTCTGATAGCAATAACAGTCATCAAGTTGAAGAACACGCACGTGGCCACCCCAGAACTGCAGAAATGCTGTATGAGCAAACACACTTCGATGTGATCTACCAGGTGCACTCACTCTAGCTAGTGGGTGCAGGCATCCTGCAGGATCCATCAAGGACATTCGCCCCAGAGGGAACATAGACATAGCTTTATGGATCCAGAACTTGTGGTTCATTACATCATCCCTACCCTCAGGAGGGTTCAGTAGAAAGTTGGACAAGATCTGTTCAAAATCTCTCAAATGCATATTTGTCGAAAAAAACATTCTTCAGTAAAAACTTAATTTTGTCCAAAGCAGATGCATTTCAAAGCTGTTTTACCTCATAAGATATTGTTTTTGCAGCCTATATGGATTTTTAAAACTGCTTTTCATACAGGATAGTATTTTCTTGTACAATATTTATGAAAAGTGGAAGCTCATAAGCTTTTCCCTGAATAGCAATAAGACATGTATGCAAAGAAATAATTTTCCTGAGGTTTATAACACTAAACAAACTATAACAGAATAAATCTACACATGTCCATGAGTAGAACAAAATCCCATGTCGACTTCTAAAAAGGATGTGTGTTAACCTGACTGCCTTTATGAAGACTTCCACAACCCCATTTAAGCATTAGGAATTTTTGGTAGCGAGGAAGACACAATCCAGAGTAAAGAGAAGCAAGAGTTAACATCTATTGATTTTCAAGCTATAGTTTTTTGTTTCTGACAGGTATAAAGGCAATATGTTAGGGAAGATAGTTTTTTATAATGATATAACACTGAACTAATAGAAAATCTACCTTTTACCTATTGAAGATAATAATGTTCTGTGCATATTTACAGACAGGTAAGTTTAGATAGATTTGTTTTAATGTTACAGAATACTTGCCTCTCCCATTTAACTCAGAAAGGCAATTTTGAGAAAGCCAGCTTGTTTTTTTGCACATATATTTTAACATCCAGATTTGATACCCTTTACCTTAATCTTTAATTTAAAAATCAAGTTTAAATAAGGTTCTGACATGAGAAATACAGCTGGTGGTTTTGGTTTTGGTTTTGTGGTTTGTTTTTGGGTTTTTTTACATTTCAATATAAAAATTGATTTCTTAATATGCATAATACAGACCAACAGAAAGTATGTGGGCTAACTCTAAGACAAATTGATGCTAGAAGGAGCACATCTACATCTCAGCAGTTTTTTTTACTTGTGCTAATTTACCCTTCTTCAGCATTGACAATTGAGTCTATGCACAATAGAGGAAGAAGAATTCTTTAAAATACCTGTGACTAGGTTGCAGTTTACTTCCATTAAGAAAGAAATCAAAAAAAGAGTTAAGTGTTTTGGGAACTCTTTCTGTCCATTATTTTTTACTCAATCCTATGTATTTGCAAAGAATTTAAAGTTCCTTTTCCTTGAACGTGTCACGAAGCAAATAATAAGAAGCCGTTCCTTTGCTCAGTTTCAAGAACATTTTCAGTCAACACGTATACCCAAAACGTTTGCTCTCAAGCACAGCAGTGCTCAGAAAAGAAGAATTAAAGAAGTCATTTATTTTAAAGGAATGATAGGGTCAAGTCTCTGGCTAGATTACTGAGGAGAACAAAAATACTTTAGCAGTATCAAAAGACACCATAAGACACATAAAAGCAGTATGTACCCTAAGCTTTTTTGGAAATATTGATTGCTACGTACTATCCTATTCTGAAAAAGATGGCAGTTATCTCCTCTGAACACAAAATACAGAAAAAATACCATTTAAAAAGGGAAACATTACAGCTGAATTTCCTGACAGAAGTCAGACCTCTGCTTTCTCAATGAGAGAATTAGAGATATTAAAAGAGCTTTCAAGGAGGGGATGTAAAGAATTACCTCTGCTTTTATAACATACATAATGCTGATCTTTGTTGTGGAAGTACAATTGCAATATTGTATTATTACCTCATTTTGTCAATATTTTAACAAAACCAGCCATTTTCATTGTTTCCTATTCTTAGATACACAGGTATTTAGCAGAATAATAAACTTCCATATGAAAAGGAAGAATTACTAAAATTCAATGGCATAGATGCAACAGATTTTATGTAAAATCTTCATTTTCTTCTTACAATATTATGATTTCTTCACTTTGCTTACTGGTTAATATAACAGTAAATTGCACTACTGCTAAGAGCAATGGGTCCTTCATAATTTATGAGAAAGCTGAATATAGAAAAATACTCTTTGACAAGATTTATTCTTGTCAATAGCTCATTACATATTCTTGGCTTAGCCCTTTGTTGAGAAAGAAAATCTAAAAAGGTCTTGTGCCATTTAAAAAACCTGTTAAATTCTGAGCCACTCTTCTGCTCCTGAATTAAACTAATTGCTCTATATAATAAAGAAAAATAAAAAGCAGACAAAGAAAATAAATTAAGTAATTAATCCTTGATCTTCTTTTTGGGTATGGCCTTGGGTATAGTTATGAGCAGCCTAAACAGTGTCCAAAACTGGACATTTCACTTGTTTATCAGATAAAGTATTTTGAAGAAGAAATGTACTTTCAAGAATAAATGCAAGAAACACACCTTGAAGTGCAAAATGTGATTAGCTTTAAGAACATATATTGAACCAGTTCATATATGCTGTTTAATGAATTTATAGAGTCTTTTTGACAGTAAAGTTGGTTATGGACATTAATGCCAGTTGTGTAATCCATCTAGAAATGAAGCTTCAGGTTCTTGTGTTTATTTTGAATAATCACCACTGAAATATGAGGGTAAAAAATATATAAAGGAAGAGATAACAACTGACACTCAAGAAAAGTTAAATGTGGAATTTTGGCTTATGCTGCTTTACACATGTGGTTAAAACACCATGTCAAAATGATTTTATAACAGAAAGTACCACTTGTATTTCTCCACTACACTAATTTCCTGTATTTGTAACTATCAGCATCCCACCATCTTCCTTAATTTCTGCTGTTCTCTAAGCATGCTTGCTGTACTGCCAGCTGAACAACTACTTTATTTTGTCCAAACTAATCTGTGTACTCTGATGAATACTGATTGTGTATTGTATACTGATGAGACATGCCACCTATTTTTTCTAGAACAAAAAAGAAAAAAAAAGTTTTTACTTGTTACTGAACTCTGGTAGGCTTTTCTTTTAATGTAGCATTAAAAGAAACAAAATATATCATACATTGAAAAACATAACAAATTACTTGAATGCAGTTTTAAATAATTTAAGCCTTGATATACACAGTCACAAAAATATAGCTTTTGATGCTGGGAACAACTTATTTCACATGTCAGAATATTTATTCAGAAGTCTTTAACAATGTTGTTAGAGCAGTTGTTTCTACTTTAGACTACTTACAAAACGTAACCAACTTCTCTACGTTGATATCATAGATGTTCTTCAAAGAATCTTAAGAGCTCTTATTGCCTTACCTCTAAGTTCTCTGTGTTGACACTCTTAAAATCATCTGTGAAATCTGTAACAGTACCTGCCCTCTTTCCTGAATTTTGACTCTGTACTGAATAGAACACTGAGAAGGGGACCGTGAGAAAATTCTGTGCTTGATTCAAGAATGGCACCTTTGAAGAATATGTGTTTAAACAGAACATATTTCAGAGATTACTATTACAACAAGCTACTACTTTCAAACTAATTTTGTGAAGAGAAGTTTTAATGAGGTGGTGAGAGTGTTCAAAAGTCACCTGCCAGAAACATTAGATGCAATGGAAAGGGTCTCTCACTAATTATTTTGTGAGTATAGATTCTTCTATATTTCAGCAGAAAAGAAAGCACATATGGAGAAACTTGACTGCCTGCTGTCTGAGTTGACTTTTTCAAACTATAGGGCTAGTTAAGGAAAAAGTGAACTAGTTGTCTAGACAAAGAATGACTAAAAGAAAATGTTCCATGGTGGAATTCTGGATGCTCTGAGAAATTCTTACCTGGACTGAGGAGTACCGGTTAACATGTTTCTAGTGCTAAAAGGAACAATTTAAAAGATCTTTTTTAAAACAAAAGAACTGTGATGTGCATGTCCATTTTCAGACATCCACAAAGAAGTAATTTGTGTGCCAAAGCTCAGTTACTTGTTGGGAGAAACTTTGACCTGGAGGACTGTAGAAAACCTGATTTGTGTTTACTCTGCTTGATTCAAAGATTAGCACAGTAATATGAATATGTTTATTTCTCGTTTAACACAAAAAGATGTTGTGCATGTGTTTACTTAAACACATTTCAGATTATTTTTGGTTTGGTTTTACACATAATCTCAGCTAAACAGTGCATTTGAACTAATTTGGTGACATCTGACTATCTTCAGTAGAAGGTGCTATTTTAACACTTGAAATCACAGATGTTGTACAGCAGGGATCTGATTTCACAAGAAAAATAATTAGACTAGTCTTGCTCATTCACTTTCCTTTCACCTTATTTGTGTGTGGTTAAGCATGAGGAGGTTAGAGCTTTGTCAGGTTTTCTTGCTAAGGTTGTCTACAAACACAAATTTTTTTACCAGATGATTAAATATACTACAGAAACCAAACCATCGGTTTTGAGGCACTATCTTAAAATTTTGGCCCCAGAAGTACTCTTGCTCCATTGACCTAAATGAGGATTTTTCCAGAAAAAGTATGGAAGTGGGTGAATATTTCAAGTAGAAAGTACACAGAGAGAAAGAATATGAATTAGTGTGAGAAGCAAATTCTATTTACAAAAGTCTCAATATAAACTGCAAATATGTTATCATCTCTGCAAACTTCCTTGTGACATCTATTTTTACTCTTTTCAAAGAGAGTGAAACAAAAAGACAAGGAAGCATAATGACTTGAAATTATCAGTGAAAAATCTGGAAGCAGAATATATTAAAAAAAACTCTTGTAAATGAATGAGACACTTGAGCAAGGTGTCAAAGGGCTTCAGCCAAAGGGCTTCTGAAGTGCAGTGTTCCTTAAGTAAGAGATTCTTCACAGTGCATTTGATGCTAAGCACACAGTGGTTTCCTTAGATAAGACTTTTTTTCTGCTCTCCTCTTTGACAGACTTTGTTGAAGGACAGAGAAAGAAAAGGGAAGACACTGCACTGCAATGGTAGAACAGAAAATATTGTCCCTGTATGAACACATTATTTTAAAAATGTCCATATTCAGTTATTTTCTAATTATAAACCCAAAAGAAGTTATTTTCAGAACAGGATTTTGATACAGTTTATTCATTATTGTGGTTCTATATGTAACAAAATCTTCTCAGTCAAAAACAATGACATTTCAATGGTGCATTAGCCAACAGATTATTTTTCCCATTTCATTTTTGATGAATGCATGAAACAACAATCAAGTATAGTTCTCTCATTACCTATTCAACAATAGTCAAGCTATTGCTTGCTGCTTGCTAATAAAATCTTACCAACAGTAGAGAACCTAATCTCCCATGATTTTGGTGATTACATACAGAAAAGCATGAGCATTACTGGAGGCTGGTGGGGAGGGAAACTTAAGCCCTTACATACCTTTGAGCGCCTGGCCCTAAATTACCTCAGTTTCCTCTGACTTTGATATGAATTGAACCTTCACAGTGCCTCACAGAGTATTAAGGACTTGATTTATTCTGTGACCTCAGAAATTCTGGTCGTTTTTTTCATCTCTCCGGGTCAGACAGGTTAAATTTTGTCATAAACCCAGCTGACATTGGTATCACATTAATTGCTTTCAGTGGGTCAAAGTTGATGACATAGCAGCCCGTTTTACTGTACTCTTTTACCCCATACTTAAATCTCTGTCAGATACTGTATTTCAGTTCTCGGTCAGGATGTATTTTATTTCTACAATAAATTGTATATTTTTGTTCCTTCTGTAACATTTGCAATCCTCATCCTCATTTTTAAATGACATTCCAGCAAATATTTTCTTTCTAAATGCATAACATTATTTTTTTAAAATAATGAATATTTTATTGCCTGTCTAATTTAAATGTAGCTAAGCCATGAGCACCAGAGGTGTCTTCTTTAGCAGAGGTGCTAGTTTCTGCTCATCGCTATGGGAACTGCAGGGTTGCACAGAGCTGGAGAATATACACTGCCTGAAGTAAAGGACAGTGCTTGTTGCAGGTTACCAAAAGCAGATGCTCAGCTGGCTCATGACTTATTCCCTGCATCCTCTTTGCTTGAGGGAAGCAGTTTGCAACTTCTGTTGGCTGAAAAAAAGTCTTCAGCTTTGGGTTATAACAGTGGACATCACTATCAGTTCATTGCTCTTTTTGGGATCTGCGTGTGCTGAGATTGAATGTTCACCCTGTGGGAAGTCTGAAGGGAGCTACATCATCAGCACTCTGCTTGCTGTCCTTTTTGACCAAAATACCCAGATATCGTGGACAAGCTAATAAAGGAATGGAATCCATACATACTGTACTTTTCTGAGTAGGCTGAGCAAAACAATGGGTTTGATACCAAAAAATTGCATGGATCCTGGTTTTATCTTTGTGTGTGTATTTTTGATATTTTATGCTATAACTGTGGAAGCTCTGTAATAAGTGAGACAGCATGGTTTCTGATCCTAATTAATTTCTTTTGCCAAGCAGAAGGACAATGCTAATTTTTCCTTTTGAGCTAATGGACAGATTCCAGAGAAAATTATGTTGGCAGTGTGTAATTTGCCAATGAACATATATTCTTTTTTTTTTTTTTTTCCCTGAAGGGAAAACAATCCATAGCCTGGATAAAGTTTTTACTTGAAATGTAGGCCAAATACTAGATTTATGGAGAAAACAGCATGAAACACATTGTGTTTAAAATAACTGGTAGACTTTTAGTCTGACAGCTTACCCAATTAACATTTATGAGTAAAATTAAATATTGTTTACAAATAAACAATTAAGGTTAGTAATCCTGTATTTCATTATAGAATCACAGAATGAAAATTTGTGAGGGGACCTCAAAGATCATCTGATCCAAACTTTCTTGGCAAAATGACAACACCTTAAAGCATATTTTTGAAATGTTTTTCAAGATCCATAGTCTACTTTTCTAAAAAAAAAATTGAGACAGTCCAGTTGTATAAACATAATACTTCCACATGTCCTGTTACTTAATGACTCAATTTATTTAAAATATCACAAATATTACAATGAAAAGGAAACAAAATTATCAATGGCCACTTGAGTCATCAGTGAATAACTCTCAGATGAGGTTAACATATTAAAAAAACCTGCAGAGCAGCAAGGACTAGTAATTTGAGCAGTATTAAAATAATGGGATATATTACCTCATCTGTTGCATGTATATCCCTCATAGCATTGACCTTATTGAGTGGTGCTAATTGACTGATACTTATAGTGATGGTCTGGATGAGGGGATCGAGTCCACCCTCAGTAAATTCATGGATGACACCAAGTTGGGTATGGGTATAGATCTGCTGGAAGGCAGGAAGGCTCTGCAGAGGGATCTGGACAGGCTGGACCAATGGGCCAAGGCCAGTTGTATGAGGTTCAACAGTGCCAAGTTCTGGGTCCTGCATTTGGGTCACAACAACCATGCAGAGCTACAGGCTGGGGGCAGAGTGGCTGGAAAGCTGCCCAGCACAGCAGGACTGTTGATCAACAGCAGCTGAACATGAGCCAGCTGTGCCCAAGTGGCCAAGAAAGCCAACAGCATCTTGGCTTGTGTCAGGAATAGTGTGGCTTGCAGAATATCTGGATGTTCACCTGTGCTTTGGAAGGTGTTTTCTCAAAAAGGTGCATGTATAACTGTGGATGCTGCTATGCAAGAGAGCCTTCCTAGTGCTTTGTCACTTCATTTGCACACAGGACGACATTGCAGTGCAGGAAGTATTACAGCCTTTCTCTTTTCCTCTAGTCTGACTGTGTACACAGGAGATATTATTTGAGGCAGAATAAGTTCCTTTTCTGCGTTTTAGAAGACAGGCAGTTTTCAAGAAGAAAGGAAAAATCTGACATAGTTAGGGCTACTTAAGCTACCAGTAAGGCAGTCTTGAAATCATATATCCTCCAGAATTAGACAGCAACAGCTAAGATGAAACTCTTTGGATTCCTTGTCCTTATTTCTCCTCCAGCACAAGCAATGTCAGGACATTAAAAAAAAAAAAAAAAATCTTCCTTCTTTGGAAAGAAGGTATCTTATCAATGCTCTCTTTTACTTAATGCTTTAAATCTAGTGGTGTTCCCGTTTATTTTATTATATATTATCACCATATTTTCGTGGTCATTTTTACTCTCATTTATTGATTCTTTTCCTTATGATCACTTCTATTCTCCTATGTCTGCAAGCAAAAAGTAGTTACCTGGGCTAGCATTTAACAAAAGCACTACAGACAGAAGGGTACAGAGGGAATTTTGTTCTTCTTGTTGTTATTAAGTAACTTGAAATAACCATGGCATTTCTGTTGACATGAATGAGTTCTATATACCTGGAAAAAAAACCATTACAGTTCAATAGTGGTTTTAGTACACCCCAAGAAGTTTTTCTGGGTTTCAAGCATATTCTAAGGACCTAGAAATAAGTTAAAATATTTTTTTCTTGAAATTTTACTCTTGTTTTCTCTTCCTACTAATTTGTGTAAAAGAAACAACAACATAACAATATAAGACAGGAAATATTTAAAGGAGACCTCTTGCAATGTTTCTGAAAGCTTGGCAATATCAATAAAGAGTAAAAGGTGTTTCAATATGAGTTTCTGCTTGGAAGTAAGTGAAAATATCATGAGATTTCCACATCTTCTGGCTTGTGTAGGATATTTGTTTAAGAAATTGGCTATGACCAATGCCAAAATTATATTATTAGGAACAGACAGCAAACAATCCTCTACCTGTCCTAAAGAACATCCATGAAATATATCCTGGTTTTGGTCAAGGACAGGGTTAATTTTTTGCTGCCATTGTGAGGGGGTGGAGCTTGTAGTTGTGTGGGCATTATTTTACTAATTTTTTGCAATACCATCTGACCTCATTGCTGCATGGGGCAAATGGACTCTCTCTCTCCTCCCTGAAGAACAAGGATGTTCCTTTCCAGTGGAGTAAGTGTGGGGGATGGAGCGATGGAGTATTGATGGTCCTGACCAGAGGGAGAGGATTGGATGGTGTGGCTTTGGTCAGGTCAGCCAGCATCTGCACTTTCTCTTTTATGCACTTTTGTTATTAAAAGTGTTGCTGCTACTGTTCATTGTCTTCTCAAATTGCTGTTTCAGGTAAATTGTTTTTACCTCAAGGTGTGATCTTTGCCTTTTGTTCTCGCAGCTGAGGGGGAGGGGAAGTGAGTGGTGACATGGATTTTTAGTGGGACTACTGAATTGGAGAATACCATTCCTAAAATACAACATCATATTAAACCTAAAACAAATACAGCAAGGACAGGATAGAATAGAAGCACACAGTACTTAACCCTCTATTATATATACACTTCCAGACTATACACTGATTGTTATGCAGGGGTGGGGTTAGTGGGAAAGCTGCTTCATGTTTCTATTGGTTTCTCCTAACGTCACTGAAACTGTGGGAAACACAAAAACCTTGCAACAACATTTTAGTGATAGAGAAGCAGGCATTTCTTTATTCTGGCCAGGATATTGCTCTGGCCAGGATGTGCAACAGAAATCATTTCATCCCCACACAGCCCAGGTGTGCAGAGAAAATCATTCCACAACACATGAATTTTACTAGATTTTCCCCAAACTTTATACAGTCAAAACCCATAGAAGTTAATTGGTTCAACGTTCATTGGTCCCAAGTTGCATAGTTCTTAGTATTTGGTTTCCTATTGGGTCCGAATTTCTTCACCTCCCATGCTAATATGTCTTCATAATCTTATCTTCTCTTTTCCCAGACCAAGTGTCTCTGACCACTCCAGGGGTGAGGTTTGGAGCTGATGTTCTGTTAATGGCCACTGATGGTCCTTATCTTCCATCTTACTCCCAGTCTGTTGAGATGTTGAGTTCATCAGACCTCACCTGGTGGAACAATGTCCTGGAAAGAAACTTAAAACTCCTTTCCCTCAGGGCAAAGGTGAACACAACCTCTGACTAAAGTTATATAAAAATTTTTTAGACGGGTATATTTTCCAACACCAAGACTGTGCTTCTAGCCCCTGGTCACTATCCCTTCTCCCTCCAGCTCAATCCCACAACAAGCACAGGAAGCTCCCACAAGATATATGAAACGAAGTGTGAAGTTTCTTCCTAGCTGCCACTCAAACCATAGACACCCCAGTGTTGTGGGTCCCAATGCAGGACCATGTTGTTTCTGTCTCCTTGCAGCAAAAATGTCCCCCTGTCCAGGAATGGTGCTTCTATATTATGTAATAAGATTGCAGCCAACATGTCTCTTCACAGTACATTCTCTCCCATTCACACAGAGGGAGAGACCTTTCCTTGCTGCAACTTGCTTAGCCTGAAGATGAGTTGGCACAGAATCTGCAAAGTGAAAACAATTTTTCCAAGGCTTCAGACCCAAAGTGAAAATGAGCCCTGAGTAAGACTTATGTACCATGTAACTCTTGTCAGGATAACTGAGACTTAAGTGGCACATATGTAATGTTTGATTTTCTGGCACAGGGATAAATTCCATTCTAACTGCAACTTTGTAAAGCAAGTTAAAAAGGACTATTAGATTATTTTCTGTTCCCTAGTGTATTGCCTTACCTGTGTTTCAAGAATTACTTTGTGTTCAAAGTAAAATTAAAAAGTCAGGAAAACAGAAATAAATCTAAGTCATGGAAGGGAAGAATTTTATCAAGGAAGGTGCAGAAGTTAGGTAGTTATTTCAGTTGTTATTTTAGTGCTTATTAGACACTCTTGGGATGCTATTATTCATGATCTTAAAGTTTTGCACAGTAATGTCAATCTTAATTGGAACACAAGCTGTGCACTAAGTAGTCAATAGCAGTAATATTTTTGCTTTTACACTGATTCTCAGGATTTTTCATTTGCAGGTAATAGTAAAATACTTTGTTAGCTGTAAATTAAGTTTACTTAGTATGATTGTATATAACAACCTTTTGGAAATCTTTTTCCTCACTGCAACTATTAATGATGCTCATTTTAATTATAATCTGTATTTTTAAAATGCTTTCGTTTCTTACCATGTCCAACTACATCTGAAAAAGCCTCCTGTTGAAATACTGTAATCAAGCTGTGACACTTGACCCTAAATGAATAACATCGAAGACTGAATGAGGCATTTAAGAACTGAAACTATAGATACTAATATACCCAGAAATACTAGATTCTATGTTGTTCTTGTTTCCAACACTCAAAAACAATCAGTAATGAGCCAAAATCACAGGCACATAATGTCAATATATGGAAAAGTTTGAAAAGGTTATAAAAATAGTGGTGAAAAGGACAAACCAGTATAAGGCATTAAACTAAACAATAGGATTCTTTTTGGCATTTTATTTGCTGTTAAAGTTCATTGCTTAATTGACTAAAATGGTTAAGACAGCATCATATGGGGAGTGATAGATAAAACAGAGTAGTAATACTCCAGATCTGATTCCAGGATAGAGAAATTATTAAACTGTAGCAGCATTTAATTTTAAGATATTAAGTTGTGGTTTTGATGAGAACATATTTCCAACAAGTCATTGTAACTCCACAATTTATGGAAGAATTTCCCTCCACATAAATATGCCTTGCAATCAGCAAGATAAGCCTTCAATTTGCATCATGTTTATCTTTTCTGCTTCTATTTTTGCATTTTATATATGCAGAACCATTTTTTTGTATGGCACTTTGTTTTGCTTTGCAACATCATAGCGGTAACAACCAAATATATAGAAACAATGAAGCCTCTTTTGCAAAGAATAAAGGAAACATCAGGAGAGATCTATAGTTCCACCCTAATGAACCAATTCATTGCATGCTTATTCATCATACTAACAGCTCACATGGGAAGGCCAGAAGCACAAGCACTAAGAAGAAAATTGAGACTCTGATACTTTATTTTGCTTTGTGGCATAGCTGGTTTCAAATTCTAGTAGCTAATGGGTGCTTAAATCTGATAACTTTGTGCTGCATCAATAAAAAATAAAATTAGCAGAAAACTGATGATACAAGGGAGAGGAGAGGAGAGGAGAGGAGAGGAGAGGAGAGAGATTCATGTATTTGTGTACTGTAAAAAATTATGCCAATAAGATAGCTTTATTTTGGCAAAATTCTCCAGTTCCCTTGAGTTAAGCTTATTTTCAGTTATTTTTGTCTTTTTTTTAATGGTAAAGAAATGAATTTCATACTCACAATAACAAGAGCTGTGGAGATATTTATCCAATTCATCAACTGGTACACTGCAAAGCTTCCCATACCCTCTGTCTAGACTCTGAAAAGTGCAGTGAATACCAAACATGTCCAAAAGATCCCACAATGCCTCCCTGTAATGTATAGTATAAGTGCCTTTAAAGCACTAAAGGCATGTAAGTCAGTTGGAATTAAAGCCTCAAGCTCAAGTTAACACATGAGGATTTCTCACTCATTTCAGACTCTCTCAAGCTTCCAGAACATTGTAAATTATCTCATATTATTTGGGACTCCACAGACTTCTTCTCATTATGCAGCCATTATTCAGGATTGATCATCATTGGTTAAAGCTTGTTATTTCTGTCAACATTAGTTTCAAATTTAATTCCATGAGGGGACATTACCTAAACGCATTCAACTCAGCTTGGCTCGCAAGCATTGATTTCCCACATATTCCTCACTATACACCTCCTCAGAATAGTCTCTGCATCAGCTCCCCCTCCAAAGTCTTGGAAGAGATTCTCTTTGAATGCGAGAAAGTGCTTGTAGATGCTCCAAATTTTCCTGATGCTATGCACAGATGACTAGGTGCCATGAAGTCAGAGACACACAGAAGGAAAAAATCCGTAACTGACAGTGTGACTGAAAAGAGGATGAAATCAATAAAGTATCATCCTTTGCAAAAGAAATTCTCTGAATTCTGTTGCATATTGCTGATGGATGTAATTTTTATTTCATTCAGCAAAGAAAACTTGTGACTGCTAATACAAATACCAATAGTTCTTTGAAGTTACCATATAAGACCTCTAGATCGGAAAGATCAGAAGGCTGTGCTTTCTGTATCATTAATATTGCAGAGATAAATGTGGCATAACCCTGTTCCCATTATTCCCACCAAGAAATACAACAAACCCTTCTAGCCCTTTTCTTGTACCTCCACCTCCAGATTAAATAAGCCAAGCCTATTCCTCTAAAAGTGGCCTAAGAACAAAGGAAAATCTTCTTTCTGTTTTTTGGTTTGTTTGTTTTTTTTTTAATTAATTTCCAACTGTCTTCTGATGGGTTAAAATTACAAACAACCTTCTTATTATTCAATATTATATAAAGGAAGATTCCTAGGAGACAGAACAGGGACCTATTTCTTACACATTTGGAAAGATTCTTTACAGCTTTGACTTCCTTTGGTATCCAACATTCTGAATAACATAATCCTAAAGCATCTTTCTATTGCTTCACCTTGGATGCACAATGAAGATATCTATGTACAAAATGTACCACAGACATGAATGTGATGAACCACAGACTGGCCTCTTCTACAGTCTGTGTGGTTTTGAAATTATGATCCTCACATACAAGACAGATAAGAGAGATAGAAGCAATGTAGAAAAGTGTCAAAAAAAGTAGCTTCAAATGCTTTATTTTCCCCTCTTATGCTTGGGTACTAGCCACATTTGAAGAGCCCCACGGGAGAAACAGGTTGCTGATCACAGAGTAGCTTAAATGAGATAACCCTTGCAGCAAGTTGTATAAAGTATGTGCTTCACTGTCAGGCAAGACAGCATAAAGCTTTCTCTTGTTCTGATAAAAGATCTATCCAATGGGAAACACAATTTTAGAAACAGATCATAGGAGACCATCACATTTAAAGACACTTTTCCTGGCTTTGTCTCCTTTGAGATAGACTGGCAGGCAAATTTGAAAGTGTGTCTTTTCCTCTGAGTTTTGGAAGGTTATCTTTTAGGTTCACTTTATGTTCTGTGAAACATTGATAACAACCTGCCAGAGCTGATGTGTTTACATTGATTTTTCAAAGGTAAGAAACATATATAACTTATGAACTGAGTGGGTCTTAAAATAAAAATCATGGTGGAGTTCAGTAAAAATCACTGTTACAAACAATTAGAGGTAAAAAGTCTGCTGCGGAGGAGGGTATTCAGAAAACTTTATCTGCTTGAAAAATCATGATACTTTTAGATAGCTTATGGATTTTTATATTTAATTTTTTAAAAAAATGGAAAAGATAAAGTAAGAAAGGACTGAATGTCCTTCATATTTCTAGATATTTTGTCTTCATTTTGGTAATGTAATTAATGTCCTGATCTGGAGTGAAGAAGGGAAAGTGAATATGAAATGAAGAAGGAAGATGTTACTAGTTTTCATTTGTGCTGAAAAAAAAAGAAAGAACCATAAAATTAATTTTTTTATACAATTATATATTACATATATAATATTTTTAATAGAATCTGTAACTAAACAATTATGACCCTTTCTAATAATGGTATTTATAGGAAAGGCAATGTCTGACATTAAGTCTTGCAATGCAAGGCCACAGAAATATCGTGTGAACAGTTACCTCAAATGTAATACTGGATGCATGTCAAATTCTAAATACATGTGAGGAAGTTTCTCTACTAGCTTGATTGGAACTGAAGATGCATAAGGAAATAAGAGCTAGCAAAATCTGAAGACACATTTATACCTTTTAATCAGTCTAGTCTGCTTCTCACTTGACAACATACCTTCAGCAACCCAGAAAACTCATCTGTGCTATGCAGGCTTTTTCAAGGCTCTAAGTGGTGTGAAACATTACTTGGACTCTCCATTGAGAATCCTTTATGACTGTACATTCCTTCCAAAACCCTTGATACCTCATGTTGAGGCTACTTAGTGGGATGTTAGAAAGCTGATAAGTAATTTTTTCCCATGCTGCTTGTACCGCAGAAGTGCAGACAGAGTTTTAAAGCTTCATTTTGCCTCTCTCTTTTTTGTACTTACATGTGCAGCATCAATATTTGATCTAGAAATATTTATTAGAAGCTTTCTACACCTATGTATAACTTCAGTTTGAAATTAATGTTGAACATCTGTGAAAAGATTGTAGCTGATGGAATGAAGAGGGAAAGGTCAGCTCTTCAAGCAGGTTTGCCACATCACCATTATTTGCTGGACATACCTCTCTGAGTTGTTCTCAGAATGTTTTCTATTTAAGACCATATAAAAGATATCAGGAAAAGAGAAAGCATACAGAAGGCTCCTTTTGGGTTTCATTAATCCATAGAAAAATCAAAACTGTTAAAAGAAAATCAAGGTACAAAAATAAGTGCTTGAAAGGGTCATTGATCATGTGTACACTAATCTTCTCCTTTACACATGATTGTAAGAGCAGCTTTTAAATAAAATTGCTTTATAAGGATGCAAGTGCAAAAAGTCTCTTAGGGGTGCCTGATCACATTTATAGTTTCCTCTTTTAATCTTTTTTCCATTTTGTCTGGCCTCCTGCTCATTGACGCTTTTCTCTGAACTCCCTTTAAAATGCCATTTTCATATTTTAGTAATCCACTACAGTTTTCTTGTTGACTAATGAAAAAACTAATAGCCTTCTTTTGCAGAAATGTTGAAATGTGTGCTTCAATTCTTTAAGGGATTTCAAAAAAGTACTCCAACAGCACTGAGACCATTGGTGTTAAAAATCTCTATAGATTATGTCTAGGGAATGCATTCTTTTTAGCATTATGCTCGTGTGTCAACTCTATCATCCTGCTGAAAATATCTATGCACTTGACTCTCTGTGACAACTGCTGAGTGCCTTCCTTGGCATACAGAAAGCTGAAATACAGGTTGAAGTTTCAATCAGTATTCAACATCTGTGAGAGACAATACATCTTAACAGCTTTGTCACATTCCTTCAAAGCAACTTTCTTTCCTCTCAAGCAGTCCTTTGCCTAATTTAAGAAGATAATAATAAAAGAAGATAATAAAAAGACATCTCTCATACAGATATTTTATTTAATTTTCTCTTTAAGTGTATGAAGACTTTTATGGAATTTTCATGACAGTTTAATTTGGATTTTACAGGTTCTCTGTATGTAAATCACATGACTAAAACATCCATGCATTTATCGTATGAAGCAAGCAATCCACTAAGTGCTCCTTTTTAGGGCAAATAATTTCCCAGCTTCTTGAGATCCTCACCTAATTTGGTATATGTCACCAGATCTCTACTGGCTTTCAGTTGGTTCATCAAGTCTTGGGCTTGTTATTTTCTTCCCCCTTTATGTCCTGCTGGGTACCTGCTTCACATTTTATTATTTACTTTCCATAAGTCAAATTTGTTTTTTTAATATCATGTTTTGAATGGCTCTTCTGAGCCTGCTCTTCTAAGATTTTTGGCTTATTTTACAGGTCTAGGAGGAAGTATGACAAGTCTTGGCTAAGGTGTACAAACTTAACCAAAAGCACTGACTTCTGATGGTGTTCATCACTTAACACAGCTCCATGTCTTGCCAACATCTATGTCTGCTCAACTGTCCTTAAAGAAAACAGAGCATAACAGAAAAAAATTGAAATCACTTTAAAATGGAAATTTAAGAGCAAGTCATATGCAGTTGCCCTTCAATTTTGACAATACTACAGATTCATCTTTAGATATTCAAAGGAATATTTTGAAAGTGTTCTCAACCTTGAGAAAACTATATACTTCAAGCAAAACAAGTAGAAACAGGCTGCTTCAAATTTACCATTTTGCTTTTTTTCCCTGCCATAGAAATATTGTCACTGCAGTTGACACATTCCCACATTCCTGCAAATGTTCCCACCTTTATTTCATTGAAGTAAGATTTTCCAACAGAAAAACATTTCACAGAAATATTTTACTGTCCCTACCTAATTCTGTTTTGTCAGATAACCCTGCTGTTTCTTCCTTTATATGGCTGGGGACATTGCAATAATTGTTACCTTATAAAGATATATTTTCCTTACTGGATGACTTCAATCCTCATATTCTGAGTACAAATCTAGTTACCAGAGACTACAGTGTGGGAGGAAATGTTACAGAACATTTCTCATTTCTCAACTTTCTCTGTAGTTGTATTAAGAGCCTTTCAGAAGATATTGTATTGAGGAGCTGGTGACCTTGAACAGTCCATGTCTTCTGTCCTGGGGCTTGTACTCCAGGCTTGAGAAACCTGCACATAGAATGAACAGCTGCTGCAGGGGAGCCTGATAGTGCACCCCACACCAGCTTCTGGTGGGTGCTACAACAGAGGGAACATCCCAGCCTGTCTATTAGCTGAACAGCTTCTTAATGGAAACTTGGAATATGTTTGGGAACATCAAAGTTGGATCAAAGGGTGCAACAAGGTGTGTCTGACCAGGGGCTGTTGTTCCTCAAGGAGCTGGGGAT
Organism: Pardalotus punctatus; assembly: GCA_013400915.1. Taxonomy (NCBI): domain Eukaryota; kingdom Metazoa; phylum Chordata; class Aves; order Passeriformes; family Pardalotidae; genus Pardalotus; species Pardalotus punctatus. Next base: position 39,228 of record VZTX01021837.1, on the reverse strand, counting down.
GCACACTGCAGTTGACCTGAGCACAGGCAGACCTGTGCTGGGCTGGGCCACGTGTTCCATCTGGCTTCAGGCTGTGTGGTGCTGCACAAATTCTTGGCCACAGTACAAACTCAGCCAGTTGTTTGTAGATGAGGAAACTGCAGGCAGTTCCCACCCACTCAGTACCCACAAGTACATGATGTGCAGTCTTGTTTCTGTCCAAGGTATGAACCAAGAAGTTCCTTGGATGCAAACATCCATTCTGTTTGACAGTACCACTGCTGAATAGACTTTGTTTCTTTAAGAGAACTGCATATAACAGCTCAAATGGCCAAAATGGAAGACAATTCACCATAGACAGGATCTGTGCAGCACACTGTTGGGAGAGGCATCACCGGTCTGTCAGATGATGCATATATGCAGAGTGCCCAGCATCTGAACTGCTGTAAGATTTTATTACTGTCTGTATTCCTCTTTTTATCCTACCTTGTTAAACAGCCACTTTGTTAAGCCATGTATTGTCAACCCTTGCTTACTGAGATCCAGATAGAACTTTAAACCATCTCTCTATCCCTTCAAATACCAAGTGCAGGGGAGGGGTTTGAAAAATAGGGCAAGGAAAATGTGTTGGTGTTAAACAGTATGTTGGAGAATTTAATTAAAGATCAGTGGCATTATAAACCAGAAAGTATCATCAAGTTTCAACATAATGGAAAAATCAGTTTAACTTTGGATAAAAGAGATTTTGCCCTTTGGATTGGTACCAAAGCTTAAAATTCACATTAAGAAAAAAATGTGCTCAGAGTCAAGCAGAACAAATTTCTTAATCTGGTAAAACACATTTAGGAACTTGCAGCGCAACCACAGAACTGGCAGTCTGCAAATGGAGACTAAAAGATCAAGCTGAGAAGGAAATTACAGTGAATTCAAGAAGGAGCTTATTTCAGTGTAAAGAGGGAAGAACCTGAGATGACTATTGCACCTGCTATTTGGCTGCAAGTCACAAACCAAGATATTAAAGTACATTCCCAATACTTGTTGCTACACAAACAGCAACTTAATGGTCCTAATACAAGCACCCCGTGCTTGCAATACCAAATTAATATTGCCTTTAGAACACCCAAACAAGTAACAAAGGCAGCCTTTCAAGGCTTCACAGACTTAATTGTAAAATTATTGCTAAATCCTTGGCTTAAGTATAAGTCAGGAAAAGTGGAGGTTGTAGATGCAGCCTCCCAATCACCACAAACTGTAAGCATCGTGTCTTGGGGATGGGTAGTTATATGGTAATATCAACTGGATTAGGAGCTCTGTTACATATTTAAAGCTTAGTTATGAATGCTATGATCAGATTTAAAGCTAAAAGTGACCCAGAGCTTCCTGTAACTTATGATTCTATAATGAATGAATGGATTAATATTTTCAGTTTTCCTTAAGGATTATATACAATTACACATCAAGAAAGTTTATTGAGTATCACCCAATCATTTTTTTTTCCCCACAGGAATCAACTGGGAACCCAACGATTACCAAATATTCTTTTAAATTTGTTAAAATGACCTTGTTTCAAAGGCTTGCATTTGATAGCCTGAGGAAGGTGCAGATACAAGGAAAAATTATGAATTTATGTAAAATTTTTCAACAAATTAAATCTATTAAAAATATTTTCAGCATACATAAAATTATTCAGTGCAATTATTTTCTTATACAAAAATAGCTTCACTAACTGTTTATGAGATGGACATCTATAGGAGTAAGAAATGCCCAGAAATTTTATCTGAATTCATTTATTTCATTATAGGCAGAAAAACTTTTTTAATACCTTCTTCTTCTTTTGTTCTTGAAAATACACCTATGAAATTGAAAGTATGTATTTGCAAATGATTACTAAGTAATTTATTATTTTAAAATATATATAAATTTAAAATGTTAGTGAAATTACTTTCGAATAAAAAAAAATACACTTCAATGCAGATTACTCTGTAATGAGCAGCTGTTCTCAAGTCATGTATAAACCTGAACAATCTGGGCAGGAAAAATTGTAATAAATTTCCAATTGTGACCTATATTACTACTACCAGCAAGCCTTCCTTTTAGCTCCAGCTGCCTACACAAGCAATTAAGCAGAATTTCAAGACCCACCATAATCACACCACGTGGAAAAATCTATGAGCTTTTTGAACTGTGCATTTATTTCTGGTTCAGTCTCTCTGTCACGCTGGGCTGAAAGAAATGCCATCCACTTTTAAGTCATGAATAGATCTTGTTGCAGTTGCTCTAATTTCCTCAATTTTATTGCAATGATAAACAACTGTAAATGTTTGAATTAAATGGGCACTGCATTAATATGTACCCAAATTCTCAAAGAAGACATACACATCAATGCAAAATTTTGTTTGCTTACTTCTAAAATCAATGATAAATTACTTGCTTATGATACTGAAATGCAAAGTAGTGATGAGGCATTGATAACAATGCCTCAAAAATTTTCTAGTGCTCCATAAAATGATTTTTTACACTCTTTCTGCTAACTTGTCATCTGAAGCGTGGTAAGACAACCACATTTCTAGGAGGTAGGAAATATGGTTAAAGGAAACTTGGTGGGCAGCAGCATCAGCAGAGGCAGGAGTTCTATAGATGACTCTTATAGAAAGTTACAGGTTTCTTTGAAGCAGACCACACCTGAAGCACAAAAAGAGCTGTGCTAACCTGAATAGTAAGTAACCCTAAACTGATAAAGCTAATGTTGATAGAAACACTGTTCACTAAAATGTAAGATCTTTGAGAGAAGAGATTGGTGATTTTTTTCAGTAGTTAAAGATATTGTTGAATCTTTGCAACAAACTATCATTTTATGGAAGAATGCAACATATGCTAACCCTGAAGCAACTCCCGTTCTCAGCTCAGACTTTTGGCCTGAGTCCCCTCGCCAAAAAAGAAGCCAATTTGCTGAACTAAACTTGAACAGCTGAAACACACACTCCCTTCTGCTGACTCTACTACTACAGCAGTAACATCTGAAAGAGGGGAAATTGCAAATTCTTGGGAACTGCCTTAAAAAGCAGCAGTTCCTTGCCCAGTGAAGGTGGTTCAAGCCTTACAAAAATTGTGTGGCCTTTTTTCTTTTTCTTTTTTTTTGTGATTGAACCACCAAATAAGAATATTTATTCTTGCATGTCAATAATTGCAAAGCAGAGGAAATAATTAAAGTTACTTGGTTTTGCTAACAAAACATGTACTTTGAAGTTTTAGTAAGATTTATTATAAAATATTAAAATAAATAACACTCTTGCAGTCTACCAACTAATTAGTCCAAACTGATAAATTAGCAGCTATGACTCTCTAGTTAGGATATTTAATTAAAAAAAAAAAAAAAATTAGTTCTCTTTCTCATGTTGATAGAGATAGAAAAATTATCTCTAGTTTATCAGAAAAGCCCTTATCCAAGTCTAATTTTACTTAGCAGTACACAAAGATTTAATCTTATTTTGCTTCCATAGTCACTGCATATTGGAACCAGATAGAGGTCATTTAATGTTATAGTCCTTATTTGTAAACTTTGCTTTTCATCCTAGTAAGTCTCTAGAGAGCCTAAATTTTTCAAAAGTCTTTTCCTGTAGACTGGCAATAGGAAAAGAACCTTTCTCAAGTATGAGCCTTATTTTCTCACCAAGGATCCATTCCCAATCAGAAAAGCCATATTAATTTAAAAGTCTCCAGAATGTCTTACCACAGGGAAATTTGAATGGAGCAGGTACAAGAGCAGAACCACCCCACTCTATGATATTTAACCTAAATTTCATTAAGCAGAGTAGATTTAAGAAGTGGATAGCAATCTTTATTTAAAGAATTTTATCCTGCAGCATTACATGTTTATAAAAACAAAACCTAGACAAAACAACAAAAAAATACTCCAAAACTTCCAGCCTAGTTTAGACCAATTAGTATTTTCAAGTCGTGTCTGGCAGCTCAGGACAGTTCTGCACCAGCCATTGCATTCTACTTTCCTTAAGGGGCTTATTTTTCAACTATTTATGGCTTCTTCTTTTATTTATTTTTTTCCCCAAAAATAGATTGTCAGCATAAGCCATAAGCATTATCCATGAAGCCCCAGTGCTCTTTCTGTGACTTTCCCTCTCTCTAAGGCCAATTTCCTACTTGGGTTATTCTCACTCTTTGGTCTCTCAACCCTGTGATGCTGTAGGAAGGTAGAAATCCTAACAGCCTTCCTTCTTTCCTTCTTTGTCTTTGTTTCTCTCCTCTGCAAAATGCAGTAATCTTTATAAGGGCAGATGGAGTACAGGTCTCACATGAGCATTATTTTTAGACAAGTTTCACCCCCTCATAGTATCATAAGCACTGAACTTTCCCCTAAAAATCTTGTAGCTACATCTGCCTAAAATGAATGAGGCAAGTATCAGAATATTTTTTAAGAATTTCATAGAATCACTGAATGATAGAATGGTTTGAGTTGGGAGGGACCTCCAAGATATCTGGTTCCAACCCCACTGCCCTGGGCAGGGATTTCACTAAAAGTCATTGAAAGAAAGAGGACAGGAGCAGGACATGGGGGGAGAGAGCTAAATGTTTCTGGAAGAAAGAGAAACAAAAACGGTTTTGAAAACAATTTATATTTGGCTTTGCAACATTCTGCAAAATTTCAGCAAAAATGGGGACATATCAAATAATAAAACTGAAATCCATTAGCTCTTGAAAAAAAATTTCACTCAGTAAAATTCCATGAGCCTTATGCAGTAGAATTCTGTATAAACACTAGTTCATAAATGTTTGTAATGTTTATAAACCCTTACACAGAAATGGATTTTAAATTACTTTGGAAAGAAAGGTGGAATTATATTTCCAGGACGAAAAGTAGCAACATAAAGTAAGCAGCCTTCATTTATGAAGGTTTCTTAGGTTAGGAAAGGTGTAAGTGAAGTTGCAGTTAGATTTTCTATATTAATTCAGGCATTATAATTAGCATAACTGATTTCTTAATTTTCTGAATAAATACAATAATGGGAATATAGTTAATTTTCATATAAAATAATTCTTTTTAGATTAATATTGAAAATTGTGCAGTAATTCTTGTAAAATCAACTTAAACATTTAGTTATTTAAAAAAAACAAAAAACAAAAAAACACAGAGGATAAATATTTCCTTATTTGAATATTTGTCTGAGAATACACAAAAACGTAAATATGAAAACATACATTAAAGAAAACAAACCAAAAATATCTCATCAATGAATACAGATTTGTTTACCAAGCAGTCATAATCCATATATGTGGCAGTGACCCAATCTGCTTTTTCTATGAAAATCAATGAGATCAATTGGGCAGACTTTCCCCCTCAGGATACTGAGCCTGAGGGGGAGGGAGAAGGCCAGGCTTGGGAATTCCCCACAGTTCCAGCCCTTTGAGTCATCCTTCAAAATCTCAGGTACACCCTTTTCCCCTCCTAGTTATCTCCATCTGTATAAGGTTATTTTAATATGCATTAAGTTCTAGAAAGTTCTGTGTTCTCTGTGTCCCCATTGGTTTGTTTGAATGTACTCCTCCCCCTGTTTCATTTCATTGGGCATTTCCAATTATGTAATCTCTTCCTATTGGACATTTCCTGTTGGATTACCCCATCCCCCGTCTCCCTTAAAACCCCCTCACCAAGTGTCACCTGTCACCCCACGCTGTTTTGTGTACTCTGCTTTGCCTTGGAGTNCTCAGTAAAATTCCATGAGCCTTATGCAGTAGAATTCTGTATAAACACTAGTTCATAAATGTTTGTAATGTTTATAAACCCTTACACAGAAATGGATTTTAAATTACTTTGGAAAGAAAGGTGGAATTATATTTCCAGGACAAAAAGTAGCAACATAAAGTAAGCAGCCTTCATTTATGAAGGTTTCTTAGGTTAGGAAAGGTGTAAGTGAAGTTGCAGTTAGATTTTCTATATTAATTCAGGCATTATAATTAGCATAACTGATTTCTTAATTTTCTGAATAAATACAATAATGGGAATATAGTTAATTTTCATATAAAATAATTCTTTTTAGATTAATATTGAAAATTGTGCAGTAATTCTTGTAAAATCAACTTAAACATTTAGTTATTTAAAAAAAACAAAAAACAAAAAAACACAGAGGATAAATATTTCCTTATTTGAATATTTGTCTGAGAATACACAAAAACGTAAATATGAAAACATACATTAAAGAAAACAAACCAAAAATATCTCATCAATGAATACAGATTTGTTTACCAAGCAGTCATAATCCATATATGTGGCAGTGACCCAATCTGCTTTTTCTATGAAAATCAATGAGATCAATTGGGCAGACTTTCCCCCTCAGGATACTGAGCCTGAGGGGGAGGGAGAAGGCCAGGCTTGGGAATTCCCCACAGTTCCAGCCCTTTGAGTCATCCTTCAAAATCTCAGGTACACCCTTTTCCCCTCCTAGTTATCTCCATCTGTATAAGGTTATTTTAATATGCATTAAGTTCTAGAAAGTTCTGTGTTCTCTGTGTCCCCATTGGTCTGTTTGAATGTACTCCTCCCCCTGTTTCATTTCATTGGGCATTTCCAATTATGTAATCTCTTCCTATTGGACATTGCCTGTTGGATTACCCCCTCCCCCATCTCCCTTAAAACCCCCCCTCACCAAGCGTCACCCCACGCTGTTTCATGTACTCTGCTTTGCCTTGGAGTTCTGCTGTGCTTCGGGGCAGTGAATAAAGACACGAGCTGCAGGAACATCTGAGCCCCTCTCTCTCCTTTGCCTCCACCTGCTCGCTCTGGTACCCTCGTCTGCTGCCAGCCCCAGCTGGGGTCTGAAGCGAACAGCTCCTGTCAGCACAGGGGCTCACATCTGGACAAGGACACAGCGGCCTTGCCTACCCAGGTACACGTGTCTTGATACCTGCAGATGACGAGGCGGTCCAGCAGACAGCATCACGTGTATTTCTCTGGGGGTTAGCAGATTTTAAACTGGACCCAGATAGAGCTCCTCAGTGAGATAATAAACCTTTTGCTGACCTTAAGATGTATTCAAAACACTTAGCTTTGCCAGTCTTCTGCTTGTTGACCCCTAATATATGTTATTATATCTCTGATTTAACACTCTTGATGTCATGTGATATTATATAGGTTTTATACCAATGTAAGGATAGAAGAATCAGTCCATAAGCTTGCTCTAGTTCTGCTTCATCATGACTATGTTGTGGGTGGGACTTACAGATAATTTCTTGTGGAAAAGCAAATTATTTGAATTACAATGCATTCTTTTTCACAGCACTATTTTCATCTGCTTAGCTTCTCTGGAGGGTTAGTTCTGTTTGACACATCATTATATTTTTAGTTATAATCTTTTATTAACAACAAACAAATATGTTGACAGTGCAAAACACTTTCTTTCATGAGCAGTAAGAGATAGGCAAACACTATGTAGCAAATAGAAAAAATATATGACAGAGTTGAGGTAATACAAATAACAGGTTACATTGAACATAAACACTGTCATAAGCATTAGATCAAAGTCTTGTTTCTAATTAATTCATCCCATTTGAATGTTTCCCTAAGTAATGTTGTTCCATTGCTACATGTTGCTAGCAGTATTTTTATTCCAACTCTCTTGTGTCTTTTATTGCAGTAAGCCATATTCCTTTAGGGCTCAATTCTGCAGTCTTCACTCAATCTAAATTCCCAGTTCAGTCTGGGGGCAGGATTTGCTTGAACAAGGACAAAAGAATTTAGTCTCTAGTGTGTAGTTATAACAGTATTCTCAAAGCCTAAATGCATAATATTATTTTAGCAGAGTCTAGAATTTAATGTGGAACAGAAGTGTCTTAAATTCTACTTTGCTTTCTGCTTCTGAATTTTGTCAGATAAGTTTCCTTGGCTTCCTTTTACCATTAACACTGCCACCAATAAGATAAGCATAATAACGAGCATTAAGCTCCTCTGGCAGATAATTTGATGAAAGGCTTTGTGTACCTATTTTAGGTCAGATGCTGTGAGAGAAATCTCCCATACAGTAAAAAGCTCAGATCACCCACTTAACATCTTCCTTTTTATGTGACTAGGAAGGGATTTCAGTGCAAAATTCCTTGGGCAATCTGGAGTCAGTCACAAAGTGTTTAAAAGACTAGTTTTACATTGCAGCTGAAGTGTAAGTTAGTTCCCAGGAACCCGTGACTTTTGCAGTGCAGAAAAAGGGCACACAACTGACTTTCCCTCTCACTCTCCAGCTGTAGCAGGCAGACAAGAATTACACTCTGGATATGAGGAAATGTTATTAGTTTATTTTCCAAGGTCTTGCACATATTTCAAGCTCTAATGCCTGGCATATTTTATTCAAGTTAAACATCTGCACTGCCTATCAGGAAAGTGTCATATTTCAACTTCTCCAAGTCAAATAGGATATAGCACAACTCACATTTTTCTGTTCCAAATATTTAACTGTGGAACAAATTAACCATCTGTAAGAATATACACAATTATCCTATCCCAACAGAATTTTGCCATGTACTTTGAACTCTTCTAGAAAATGTCCTCTAAATTAACAGCCTTTTACTGTTCCAAACTTCTAAATAAAATTTGAAGGACTAAAGCAGAAGTTAATTTAGGTTATCATACACAGTGACTGAAATTACATATAACAGAGCTCAAATACAAATTGTAGACTGGTACACAGCACATTACAGACTCACTGAGAGAGCATAGAAGGTTTTCTGAAGAGTTGAAGAATGTGAACTCATTCCACGTTACACTGTGCACAGGTCTCTAATACACATCTTTAGCAAAAAGTAGCATATGCCCTTAGGAAAATGTTCCTTGAACACGAATCTAATGTACATTTGTTGAGAGGAACGCAGTAAAGACAGGCCTGAGCTTTAGATCATGTATACCATAATCTGAAATCTGGGACATCAATCACTTTAAAAGGCATCACCAGTATCTTTTTTTGTCCCCACATCTGCTTTTATACAGTTGTAGTCTCTCTCCTCTATGAACCAGAACAATAAATTTAATTCTCACATACCCATTTATGTCACATATTCAATTTTTTTAACATGTTTTTCCTAAATATTTTCCTTCATATGCAATCAATTTTTTTAACACCTTCATTCTGCCATCCTCAAAAATGTTCAATTTGTTTTAATTTATCAGTTACATGATCCTTCTGATTTTTGTATCTTATTTTCCTGCTTGAAACCCTTCACCCTTCTGCGAAGCTAAGTTAACAAGTTAAAACCGAATAAAATCTTTACAGTGTAGCTAATGTAACATGTAGGCATATCTTAAAAAATAACTCTGTCCTGGTTTGCTAGTTTTTTAGAAGACTCTTACGATATTTCTAAAATGTTTTTGCTTTCCTAAACCTAAACACAAAATTATCTCTTTAAAAGTGAACAAAAAACTTGGATCAAGAAAAATAAATTTGATCCAAACTGACTTATTAAGATAAGGATTAGGCTACTCTTTTCAATCTGTATCTCTGAATGTGTTAACACCCCTAAAATATTAATCAAATTGTGGAAGTGTGCCTGCACCACAGTGGCAAGAATTCAAACACAACATATAAATTTTGGAAGTGAAAAATTACATTATTGTGTTTTGTTCTTCTAATAAGAACAGCATATTTTGAAATCAGGCTGGATTATTAATGTGCAAGTTTTATTATTGGTACTAAAGTGACTCTCATTAACAAAAAGTTATAGGGAAATAGTAGGGGATGCTAAGGAATATAAAACAACCTCTCATTTTCTAATGGATACATTTTTCTAATCTGATCACTTCTAATGTATCTTTAATAATGATTTATCTTTCAAGATCCCAGTCATGATTTCACTCTCCATATGTGAGAGCCAAAAGAGATGTTTAGAGATGATGAAGTCCTTTGTGAACTCCTACTTAAAGCTTAATTATTGTAAACTATCTCTAACCCACATAAAAGCCAATTAAGAGGCAGCATGAATAGCCATATTAAATATAAATAATATCAATGGCTTGTATTCTCTCAGCATGATTTGGTTTAAACACTTAAACTATGAATAACTATGGAAATTTTTTTCTAGCACTCCTGAGATAAAATAAAGTTGTTTATAGGAGTATTTCTTCGAGCTATAGAAATTTGCATTTATATCTAGACTGTATTGTTCTAAGCCACAGGTATCATGAGCAATTAAAGATCCCTGTCAAACCCTGGGAGAATCTGAAACACATGAATATGGTATTATTTCGTTAAACACTGTGTGAGATTAAGATGATTTATGCAGGGGGAAAAAAAAACCAACACAAAAAAAGGATCAAAAAATTTGAAAAGGACAATTATTGAAATTGACCATAAAAATTATGTCAGTGTTTCTATCAGTTTGCAAATTCCAAGGAAGAATACATCTTTGTTAGCATAATGTTAGCAAAAGACACTGATATACATTTCTATCCAACAGTTCCTGTGGAAAGATTTTAAATAATATCTATCACTCTGTAAGTTCAGACAATTTTCTCATGTAACTGAATCTATGAGTACATTGTTGCAGAGGATACTTTCTGCCATTTAATTTGTGCCCCTCATCTCAAATATGACTGTCTTTTAGCATTACTGGATTTCTAGATTTCTTCTCAAATAACCTGGCTGTGCAGAGCTTCACATTAGACAGGATAGCAGAGAAGTGAGCCAGGAATATCTACCTGAACCCCTGGCTCCAGATAGTGTGGTCATTTGGAACACTGTAATAGGGTATTTCAATTAATACAGACCTGTTTTCAAAAGCCACCATTTCCACGGCTGTAATGGTAATTCATAGTAAAGGCAGGCCAAGGGCTTTGGTTTTGCAAAACTGTTCCTTTCAGCCTCCTGCATATGCACCAATAAACAATCAAACTCCCAGAATAAACAAAACCCTTGAAGATGCTGCACTCTTCCTCAAGGAGCAAGGGAAAAGCTGGATACACACGTTTAGCGTGCTCAGTGTGCTTGAGAAGTCCTCCAATCAAATAATACCTTTATCCTGGACTGGAAAAGCAGCATTAAACAGCTTCTGGTACTTGGGTACTGGCCTTCTAAACTGTGGATTTTTTCTTTTTTTGTTTTTTTTTTTTTTTTTCTCCTTTAGAAATTACTGTATCTAGACTTATATAGGGGAGAAAAAGCTTACTTAATATCTTTCAGCTATTGAGAGGGTGGTATACAAGCTCCTTAGTCTATGTACATCTTTGTGATTTAAGGACTAGATTCAAGGTACAATCAAGAAGAATTTTATACTTTGCTAAAGTAGGTTGTTTAATCAAGCATCCTCTGCAGAAATGCCACAACTAAAATTCTAATTAAAATGTAACCTGGGGTGGCTTCACCAATTCTAATCTAATGGGAACTAATCCCAGTTTTAGGTAAATTAACTTTCAGGTCTTAATTTGCTCAGATTTCCCTTAGAGTCTTTTTTATTTAAGGAAAGGGTAGCCTGCTAGAATATTTTGGCCTTCTGGGCCAGTGGCTTCATCCCCTAAATATTTGTAAGTAAAATGAAGATACATTCAATATCCAGTATCTTCTATACTAAAAAACAGTGTGATTTTTTGAGAAGTAAATACGATCAAAAGTCTTATATAGGTGAGGTGTAGAACTTGCATGTCCCCTCCTTGTGCTCCCACATCAGTTGTCTTATACTCAATATCTTTTTACAGGTCACATTAGATATGGTTGAAGTTTTTGAAAGTAAATAAGTTAGGACAATTCTATATCATAACACACTGTAAGACAAGAATCAATCATCTCAAGTAAACTCCAAATCAATAATAAAGGTCAACAAGACCACTGAGACTTATTTACAGTTGAAGCACTGGAAAATACTACATGAAGTCAGAAAATTACTTGACATTGCTTATGACTTCTGCTCAAAATGCAAAACTTTCTGGGATTTCTAAAGTGATAATTAATCTTAGAGGATGTTTATTATCAAGTGTGCACTTTATAATTCGTGGTTTTTAAATTAAATATTCTGTTTCTCACTTTTTAATCTGGTCCACCTATCATAACTATTCTGCCCTTTAACTACACCGGGTAGCAAAACCATAATTTTAAAATTCCTTTTTAAGTGAAATTTATAAGAGTTATTGACTCCCCCCAGGGAGCAATACATGAATCAAAAGAAATTGAATCAATTTGAAAAAGATTGTCCCCCCCCAAAAAAAAAAAACAACCAAACGACAAAGACCCAGAGACAGCTTAATCAGATTTACATCCAAAATAAGTGACAGATTAGTTTCACTATGGTTCTGCCTACTGCAACAACCAGTATCTGAACCATAGGAGATAAAGGACCAAAACAAGAATGACTTGATGCTTGATGGATTATATATATATATATAATGAATAATAGAACATTTATCTCCTGATGTCATAGCACATAAAATGCTCCTACATGGTTGTGAATATTGTTTTTATACTAGTGTGGCACCTAATAACAGTGGGAAGTCAAGAGAAAACCACGTAAGATTGACACAAGGATCAGAAAGGAATAGAAACAGCATACATGTAAGAGGTATTTAACACGTTTCTATTCTTGCTGTGTTTGGTTTAAAAGAAACACATAAAATATGAAGTCTATTGATAATCAATTTTAATATTGCCTTAAATCAAGTTCTTAAATGAAGTCATGTATGACTTCTTGTTTTAGAGAGCTGGTCACAAGAGGGCAACATAGTTACATACACATGGAGCAGTTCTGACATTCCTCCTGATGGAAATTAATAGCATGAAAAAACAATATGGCATGAGAGCTAATTATTGGTCAATGTTTCTAACAGAGTAAATATCAGATTAAAATTACAAAAGTTAACCTTAAGACTGTCCCTCTATACAGGTTCCATATTACAATCTGGTTACAGTGTAACATGGTATTTTCAAAATTCTATTGTCAAAGTTTCATTCAATGTTCATTATTAAAGGATGTGACTTCTCTTGATGGAAATCTGCACAAATTTTCCCAGATCTGTGCAAGTATCTCTCATATCCTACAAGTAAACCAGAGCATTGTCTGAAAATGCCAATAGCATTGGAATTTCATCTCCTACAATATTCTGATGCCTTTTTTTAACTCACAGATTATAAATTGTTTTCATCTGTAAAATGAATAAACTAGGTATCATAGTGATTAGGGAATATGAACTGTTTTGGGTAGAACATTCAACTTCAATTGTCTCATTATTTTCTCAAGTAATCCAGGTCTTAATGTAATGATTTGTCTGTTTCAAAGGCTGTTTTTAAAAGCAGAGAAAAATCTTCCAAAAATATTTCAAAATTACTTTTTATGTAGAAGCAGCCTTAAAAATATTCTGATAGAGAAACCTTTGCAGATCTGATATTCTGAAAAGACCAAGGCTATTGTCTTAGTGATGATTGTCACTTTCAGAGTAATTCACTGTGTTTGTACTGGATTTAAGTCACACAACACACAAAACAGCCAAGAGAACTTCCACCATAGGTACAGTGTTGATTGGCAATGTTGTCATTATTAATTACTAAAGCAACATCACAAATTGTGTACAGGAAATCAACTGGAACAAGACTTCCAAGGACTCTCTGACAATGTCAGACAAAAAAGAGTTTCAATCACTAGAGTGACAGCTGTGAGCTGTTGTGTTTGCATTGCAGTCAATGGCAAAGCTCCCACAAATATCAGATAGGCCTAGAATCCATTTTCTGGCAGTCATCCATGAGCCACACAGCTAGAATTGACATTTTAGATACAGAGTAAAAATGGTGAATTTCTCTACAGCGTGCATGTAGATGAGTTCATTTACATTGTCTAGAATGCTTGAGTGCCTAACCCATATACTGAAAATTCTGTAAAGCCAAAGTCCAACCTTCTTTGAGGACAGAAGCTTAAGTATGTAAATCTCACTTACTGAACATATTTTTAAGAAAGTTTTGTAGATTGTTTTGTTTTCTCGGCACAATCAGCCTACCAGTCTTCTCTAGTACATTCAAAAGTTTTCAAATTTCTCTTTTATCTGGAGTGAAAAAAGATGGGAAGAGGAGACAGAGGAGAGAAAAAGAAAATTGAGATTAAGTTTCAGAAGAAAATCTCATACTTATTAAAAAATAAAACACTATGTTACTATGAGAATAAAAAAGGCCTTATATCAACATTTTAATTTTTATAAAGTTTTATAATTTTCACTATGAGGAAAAAATGGGGTTTAAATAAGTTTTTTTTATTTCTAACCAACTGAAGCAAAATCTGGATTGATGAGCACTTATCTTACATTACACTTTTTTGTATGGAGAACTTATTGAAATTGCAATTCAGTGTCATAATTGTTTTGAAAGTGGTCTGTAACGCACCAGTCCATTTACTCTTAGACCTTCAAATGTCATGATCATTCTCCATATCAAAATCACAAAACAAGAAGACAGAGATGAGGCGTTACTTATTTTTATTGCCTTTTTCATCATGGTCTCATTGTCTTTTTTCCTTTCATTTACCTGTTCTCAGATGAACTCCTGAAGACTTACATTAGGTTTTAAGCAGAATCCAAGCCACACAATTACTGACCAGCTACAGGAAATAATTTCCTGAAAGCTGAAAAGCTGTTGGACCACACCCTCTTGATAGATCACCCAAGGTGAACTAAAAATGCAGCCACATTAGTGATAATTCAAGTAAATAAAGGTATGTCTTGGATATGGTTAGTCCCACTGACGGCCATATATCTGTGGAATCTATTATTGGGACTGGTGATTTGCGTGAGAAAGAACAGGTGATGCACAGAAGACAACCACAACCTAACAAATATGCATGCTCTGGTTACTGCTATCTAAAGGAAGAGAAGAATGTGCTGGAGACCTTTTTAAAGCAAAACTGTCATCAAGCCTTAAGACAGTGAGAATTAAATCAGAAAGCAATGTAAAATATCTATATAAAATAGTATGAATATCAAATTACAATATTAATTCCTCCATGGCAATAGAGTAGAAAACTAAGGAGCTGTTTTTTTTTTTCTTTGTAGTTATTACTAAGACTGATTTGAAAAGGCTTCTGAGTGCAATAATTGAACCAGTCTTCACTGCTTGAACTGAAATATCCCCTTAACCTACAAGAAAACTGTTGGTAGGTGATTCCAAAAAAATTAATTTCTAATGTTCTTTCTAAAATTTTACAATTTTACTTTGCTGTACATATCAATAAAAAATAAACATTATGGTAAAACATACAATAAGGTTTAAGAATGGTAGTGGGTTGTGAAAATTAAATGTATGAAGTATTCAATTTTCCATATACTGCAGAGATTTACTTTAATCCTTATGTATTCACTTTCACTACTTCCGAGATAAATCTTTGTGTGCTTCCCTGTAGAACACATACCATCCTCCAAGGAGAGGTCAGCTACCTCAAAATTCCTTCCACTGCTTTCTTCAAGGAACACAACAGGAGTGAGTAATTACAGAAATTTCAACAAGCAAGCCTCTTCTCTCTCCTGCTGGTCAGGTCTTTTAAAGGTACTATTATCCCCTAATGACCTGTTAAAGTCTCTGAAAGCAATACAACCCATAAAATTCCAGCTGCTTTCTTTTTCTGCCTAGCTTCAGCATGATGGAAATCAGGAACCCCTAACTGTGTTATGGCCCTGTGTCAACTCTGCTGCTGCTGTCACCCATGGTAGCACTCTTTTCATGACAGGTTCCTCCTCATTAACTTTTGCTTTCCTACCTCTGGTGAAATCCATGCACCCATTCTGTTGCACAGCTGTATTTCAGGCTGTCACTTACCCAAGATTCAGAACCTCATTCAAAGTCCAGTGAATCTCCCAAAATTTTAAGATTATTTTTATCTGACCTGTAACCTGAAAAATGTGAAAAGATTAGGTTAATTGCTTTTTTATGTTTTCTGCTTTCACTATATTAAACACAATTTTACACTCCTTCCAAAGAGAAAAGGAAATACACAGTGACATGAACCACTTTCCCATGTGACACATTCAGAGAAAAAAAGAAATTTCACTGTGGGAGTACTGTGAGGGACAAATAGGTGTAATGGTCTGCATATGAATCCTGGGGGAAGTGCTAAAGCACTATCTGGTTAGAACTTTTCCCTAAAATAAGTGAGTCCCACTAACTCAATCTCTAAATAACAAAGTATAAACAATAAGGAGAAAGTTGATATTTTGAAATAAACATCCAATAAGAGTTGCTGATATTTACTGACATGCACAAATAGCTTTATTCTAACATTTTCACACACACAGCTAAAAAAGCCTGAGTTCTTTTAACCAAATCTTTCTTTTTCATCAATATTCAGCCTCTGCAGCTTCTTATGAAGTCCAGTGGGAGACAGATACACTCATAATCATTAAAACCGGGACATATTTTCACATTAGCTACAAAAACATATATTTCTGAGTTGATTATTGATGTCACAAAGTGGTCTCAATGGAGCAACCAAATTTTAGAAAAGCCAGTAGCTTGTTTGAACAAAATTTTTTAAAGTCTCTTTATTATACAATTTAAAAATTAGTATATATGTGAAACCAGAAGATGTCTTCCATGGAATATGTTCAAAGTACTGATAGGACTGTTCCTTTAAAAAATACTTTGTGATACATGCAGTACAGTAACATTCTTAATGAGGACATTCAGTTAATGGTATGCATAAACGGTTAGCAAGTGGATTCCACTTAGATTTTTCAGTGATTGGTTTTGTGATTTTCTCTTATAAATTCTGAAATATCAGCACAATATGTGTGAATGCTGGAAGCTTTTCACAAGAGGGCTATAACATGGCAGAACCTCCTGCTCAGAGCTCACAATTCAAACATCTGACAGATACTAACCAGGTGTTCCTTCTACAAGACTTTCTATTCTACACAAGCTAAAAGTTACTATTTCCTTAATTTTGTTTCCTACCAAAATTCAGGAACAGAAGCAACTGAATAACCTGTGAGAAATATCTTCTTAACATTAGCAATCATTGCATCATACTGACAGGGACATTCGCTTACCTGAAGAATCATAATCTTCAGAAATATTTGAATTAGTAAAGTTCCACTCTATCCTGGAGTTCAGAATTTTCATGTGGTTACAAATAATCCTTCATCCTTTGATTTACTATGTTCTGGGTCAGAAAATCAGGATTTAATACAAATGACTTCAATAAATTCCATACTTAATTGTCTTAAATATGTGCTTTGGACAAGTTGGGGCAAAAGGCAAGAAAAAAAGTTTTCTTTAAATAGCTCTAAAATGGACAGATAGCCAATAGATGTCACTTCTATTTATACTATTCTCTGTTGCTGCAATTTTGTAAAGATGACAAAACTCAAGAACAAAATCTGCTTGAGTTCAGAAAAAGACAGTAATAGTTCAAGTCTTCCTCATAAGAAGTGGAGATGAGCAACACCCATCTGTAACTCCGCTGTCTCCAAGATATTTTAAATATATTCATTATCAGACCAAAAACATGCTGCATATTGTCAACAAAAAGAATACTACACATTGTCAGACACACTGGATTTCCACAGCTCTGCTTTTTTGACAGAAAAGACAAGTAAATAACCCCCAATCTCCTTCTACTTTGCTTAATTTGTTTCTGTTATCTCAAAGCAGACTATTGTGTTTATAAATCAAAGCATAATGCTTCTTAACTTCATGACAATCTCAATTGGGCGAAACAATTTGGGGGACTACAAACTGCACATACATCTGCTGGTGAGGCACAAAGATCTGTAAATACACAAAACTTGCAATATGAACCATCTCCCATGGTGCTTCCCTATCATAAACTCTGTAGCCAATGCTATATTGAGACAATGACTTAAAAAAAATAGAAGACAAAGCTGAAAAATCACATCAAAGTCAAGAAGCAATTTAACCTCCAAAACATAAGACTTTCCTAAATAAGATTAAATTATGCAACCTCAACAATGGGGCTGCCGTATTGACGAGAGCCTTTAGTGAGATAAGTGGAGGGAAAGATGGCACAGCTAGGATAGCATCAATTAAGAAGTTCATAAAAGTAGACAGTATCCCTCAGAAAACTGTCACAATTCATGGAGCAGTCTAGAGTACTCCCATAGAGAGTAAACACACATAGATCTAGGAAAATCTTCAGCAAGTGTTTGCTCATTTCTCACTGAGCTCTGGAACACCTTGTGGAAAGCCTAGGTCTTTCCCCAATTCTTGCTAGCAAGGCTCTGAACCATAATCTCTACTCCAGTGGAATAATCCTCTATAGCTGTTCTAACTCCATGAGTTATTTATCTGAATACGAGTTTAACTCCTTTAGACAAGCATGGGTGTAATTAGGACTGCAAAAGCCGTTTTTGTCTTTAATGGAAGACTTCATTAAGGAATAACCACAGGGGAAAATATATTTTCCAATTACACATTGAGAGACAGAATTTGCATAGATCTCTTCTCTTTTTCCAGGGCCTTATTCCTTGGCTGGTGTGTTTAGCCTCAAAGTCATATTCTCTTGTCCTTCAAATGTTGCATTTAAGATCCTTTTGATAGTATTTCATTGTTTTAGTTTGTCTAACAAAAAATGTCACATTAAAAACAGAAATAAGAATTTTAAGTAGTGATGAAAGCTATTGCTGATATCATGTAGCGGTATGATGGGTTTATTGGTTTTTGCTAGTGTAGGCAAAAATTATTTACAGCACAGAATTCATTCTGGCCTTCTAAATTTTTGTCAAGAAGAGCAGATTTTGGATACAGCCAGCAAAAATCCCAAGCATATTTGCAGACAATTGAAGAATGAAGATGTTTGACTAAAAGTGGAAAACTGAATATATTATCATACGATATTACTTCACAAATTGAAAACAGTTGTTTGAAAACATTTTTCTTCTTTAGAAAAGTGGTGCTTCCTTTGCATTTTACTGCCACAGCAAAGCTATGCTTCCCCTCTCTCTCTTCTCACCCCTTTTCAAAACAAAAGAAAATAAATGTAACATTAGGAAGATGAAGACTGGCATCAAGATATCAAAGACTACATTCTAATTCAAAAACGTCTGGAAAAATATCTGCATGATATTTCTATAAAAGATTTATGTCCTTGATGATATTGTTAGTTCTGTATTCCATGGTTAACTATAGAAATATTTTTATAAAACTTTTTTTTCCTTTGATAATGGGAAAAACTAATTTCTCCAGCACAATATAGTTTAAATGCTTACTTACTTGAACACATTGATTGACTAAAAATGGTAATCTATTTAGGGTTGGAATTCTTCTAATTCAGTTTGATATGTGGTGTTGTTAAAACTATTTAGGAGCAATTTGGACAAAAATATATGTACCCAATAATACAAGAACGGTAATCCGTTTACTAATACTTGACGTTCTAAAACTAGGAAAAACTTACTCCTTAAGATTTCCATTTCCACTAAGTATGAGCACAGGGAGAGGTTAGCTTTGTCATACATTTCCACAGAATTATTGAAGGAGGTGAACAATGAATACCGTTATAATAATTAAAATTTCCATTATGTCTGTAATACCTTTGACTTTCAAAACACTTGTTCATATCTTGGGAAAATGTTTTCTTACTTTGAAAAAGAGCTGTAATGAAATAATAATCCAATAACATGAAAAGTGTGTGTGGACATTTTGAGAAGATGATTGATGTTAAATAAAATAAATTAATCTCCGCTCTAGACAAAATATGAATTGTTTTTTTTACTGAAAAAAACACATGTATTTCATTCACATTTATTTCATCATAGGAGCTTTGAGTTCTGGTAACTAGAGATTAGGGGATATGAAAAGTTTGACTTTATAATGTTGTAGACATATAGTTGTTATAGAGAGCAAATACTTTATTACTGTAGCTGGTGTGTCTAATAAAAATAAATCTAAACCCAGTGATCTGACCTAACATACCCTAGAGTTATGGAAGGCTTCCTTTTAGTTTTAATGGTTACCAAAGATCAGAGACTTCAGTGAGGTTTCATTGTAGTTTCAGTCTGTTGAGTACCCATTAAAATCTTGACTGCTAAATCTGTGATTTCACTGAGGTAAATTGAAATTCAGGGTGATTTACTAAAGTTGAGTAATAATTATTTACTTTATAGCTCAAAGACTTTCATCACTTAAGCATTCTTCATTTGTCTCCTACAAGGTGCTTGAAGAGCAGTGGGGAAGATGATCTAGCTTTGATCATATTTTGTGTTATCTCTGTTTGTTACCGAGCACTTCTGTTTGCATTCTTTATGACTCAGGGCCCTCAGAAGGGATTCAGACTTCTCTCTATTCTCAATTTAGTGCTGTGGGAATTCAGCAAATGTGCTCAGCTCAGTTGGGAGAGCTTTTCTGGGCTTTGTTGATTTTGCAGTTTGCTCTCAAATACAGCAGCAAGTGTTGGCTGGTGTTTTCAGGATTGCATAAGGGATTTTGATGACCAGTTCCTATTAAAATTAATGAGAATTGAGCAGACAAATCCCACTGGTAATCTCACCCTTTATGGTATTAAAACAGTAAAAGTTGGAGAGGAGTGACATGTAAAATAAAATTTATGTTGCATTAAAAAAGAAAATCTAGCTATCTATAAAACCATTCAGCTGTCCCTTTCCCTCAGTCTTCACTGAAATCATTTATGGAAACTCCATGAAAGCACTTTTATTACAGCTCTAGAGGCTCATACTTGGACCTTGCTTTATGTGGGTTATTTGACTGATATTTATTTTATATTACAGTATATTTCTGAAACTTTGACCTCTGATTTATTACAGGAAGGAGCCATGGCAATAATAAAAAATGGTAGCAAAAGCTTCAGGTTTTAAAAATTTTGCTGATGCTTTATATCTTTCAAATTGCACTTTATTGACTTATTAAGAGTTTCTGAGCACTAGACATATCTTTGTTCTGTTTAGGAATCCATCCTGCATGATGTAATCCTAGAAACAGAAAGTAGGAAGAACATACTTGAAGCTTTAGTGATGCCATTAAAAACTGCATGCTGCAGGACAGATTCACTGTTGATGTCACAGAAGACTCAGAGTAGAAGAGATATACTGATATATCACAAACACATTCAAAAGGTTTCTTAGTGTTAGTAGAGAACTGAAAGAGTTTTAGGGTCCAGCTCAATAAAGCAGTGATAGATCCTAATAAATGACACACAAAATATGTGACATATTGTATATGACACATGAAATGGCTAGAGAAATAAATTTATTCTCATGATACAAAATGAAGCAAAACAGCCAACCAAAGTATTTTTGAAAAATATTTATCCAAAACTTAGATAAAAAGTTTTTAAGAATATCAGAAAAATATCAGTGGAGTTTCTTTGTCATTTATTTCATGGAAAGGATCTTCAAAAGTTGCTTTCTGCTCTAGGTGGTAAAATGGACATGACTTCAGGAATAGCAGTCAAAAAGCTATAATTTAATCCTCCTGATGGAATTTTAAATTTTTGAGAAATTTTTTTTTTTCATTTGGAAAAACTATGACATGGAAAGTATCCTACAGTAAAATTATTTCTCGCAAAATACAGAACACTTCATAACATTTATTGCATACTTTTAAAAATCATTATTAAATGCAATTACAAATAATTATATGCTGACTCTTACTTATGTTTTTTAATTATTCACATATATATTTTATTATTATCTTTCTTAATTAAACTAAATCTTTTATAAAACTTTAGGTTCTGTGTCTATGTGTCTTCCTGTTCCCAACTTATTTCAAGAGAAGCTGTATGATTGCTTTGCAAAAAAGGACCTGAAATGCCTAGTGGAAGAGCTGTACATGATTCAGCAGCATGCCCTTGCATTACAGAAGTTCAAACACATATGCCAAGATGGAACCATAAAGGCAGACTGGAAGGGACCTCA
The DNA here is from genome assembly GCA_013400915.1 of Pardalotus punctatus. Taxonomy (NCBI): domain Eukaryota; kingdom Metazoa; phylum Chordata; class Aves; order Passeriformes; family Pardalotidae; genus Pardalotus; species Pardalotus punctatus. Next base: position 17,408 of record VZTX01021837.1, on the reverse strand, counting down.
AGAACTGTTTAGTTCATCCCGTTGCTCAAAGGGTCATTCGGGTACTGAAAACATCCTAAGACAGGGAATGCACAGCCTTTCTGGGCTGCTCTGCTGCCTGCCTGTTCTCAGACTGAAAAAGTGTTTCTTAAAAGCCAGTCTGAATTCATGTTACACTCTCTGACTTTATCCTTCCATCTTGCAGCAGTGGGAAGAGTCTCTTTCAGCTGCTTGATAAGCCTCGCATAGATGCTGAGGCATTCTTGTTAAGCGCTCCCGAGACAGTGTCTCCTCCGGGCTAACGAACCCCAGTTCCTCAGTCTCCTTTCACAGGGCAAGGGCTACAGCCCCCAGCCAGTATCCTCTGCTGTACTCAACGATCAATTTCTCTCTAATATTGAGGGACTCAGAACTAGATGTAGTATTTCAGATGGGATTTCCTGTATTCGAAGCAGCAAGTAATACCTCCCCTCAATGTTCTGGCAATGCCCCTACAAGTACCTCCCAGGGTACCACTGTCCATTGCTTTACTTTCTAAGTCTTATTTGTTGCATTGTATTTTATGTTTCAGTTTTCTGATTCTCTTTTCACAGTTGCACTGCTCTTTAGTGCTCATCCTCAGTAATTTGACTCAAGTCACTTGCTGTGACATTCATTCTTCAATTTTTCTTCTTTCAGTATAAATTGTTGAAATTGATACATCTTTAAACTGACTTTTCCTTTATTTATGATCTTGATATTACCTCTGTCACTCTCTTGAACTCCTTCCTTTAGGAATGAAGCCCTGTTAACCCTGCCTAATACTCTTCTTGGCTAACTGCAAACTGATTTCCCTAAGTTCATCACCAGGTTTCATGTGAATTTCTCTCACCCATTCCATGTTACACATCTTATGCATTTGTATATGTCACAAGTAAGGGAAGTGTTTAACTTGATACTGGTTCTTTTAACAAACTAAAACATTCTCTCAGTTTTCAAGGGATAATCTATATCCTCAGGTTTGCCCTACCTGAACACTGAGATGTGCTTACCACAATGTTAAATCCAATCCAGTAGGGCCAAATCTTTATTAACATATTCTGAATCTCAGCACAGTTTATAAAGCTCAGACATTACTCTCTTTGTTCAGCATTGATGCACCTTCTGTGCAATCAATAAAAAAAACAGGTTCAAACCAATGGTTTCTCATATTGGAAACTTTCATACTGGATGGAAATATCTTTCTTATTTTTGTCTTTTCCAATTCCTTATTTTCTTGACCACAAAAGCAAATAGAAAAATGGACCAGTCCTAAATTTTACAAATTGTGTATAGTACAGACCATGCTACTCACAGAATGTGAGTACCAGCATGTTGATTTTAGCTGAAAATGAAAAAGTTAAGGAAATAATAAGCAACAGTTTTTGTTCTAGTGAAATGAGACATAAGTATTCTGGCTGAAGGTCAGAATGTGTTTTTGTTCTCAGAACCATTAAAATCAAACCATTAAGTGTTGTTCTTCTCGAAAACAGTTATTAAGTATTCAAAAAAAGCTACAGTGAGAAACTTGCCAGGTAACTTCTACTGTTGTCTCTGTCATAGTTGATAGTGACATAGTTGCTTCATATAGTTCCTTAAGGCACCAGTCAGGGGTTGTGATTTTTTTCTTAAATTAGGTGAAGAACACATATGAAAAAATATTGCCTTCCACAAACAGCTGAGGATTTAAAAACAGTAAACATAGAAAAAAGTAGGTTGGAAAGGATTTTTGAAGATTAACAATGCCCTGTTCAAACAGAATGAACTTCAAAGTCAAAGAACATTGCTTAATGCCATGTCCACTTCTGCTTTGAATATCAGAAGATTTTACAGCCTCTGTGGGCACCTGTGCCAGTGTTTGACCACCTTCATGGTGAATTTTTTTTTTTTTTTTATGTTGCATAGATGTTGAGGACAGATTGTTTGTTAACAGGTGGGCAAAAAAAAGGAGGTAGAACATTACCATAAGGGAACACTTGCATATGAAATCAGATTTTTTGAACAGTATGGCCAGTTACTAGTCAAATGTCAATAGGAGTCCCTGTTACAAAGGTCCTTCCAGCTACATTTTCACCTGGCTCAAGCAAGACTCTTTTGTTCTCAATTCTAATAATCCAGCTATCCCACAGCTCTGCCGACTGCTCTGGCCCATGCATAATTAGTCACTACTTGTTTCATAAATGTGTTACCTACCTAAAAAGGGCTGTTCTACCTGACCATCTGTACAGGAGAAATTTCTGCTATCTACCACTGTCCAAACTGGATCATTTCTGAAACAGCATCCACCTAAGGGAGTCTGTGGAGGGAAGGACCAGGCTCTCCCCGTAGGATGTTAACCAACACACTGACACATACAAATTGGGCTAAACACAGTGGGAGTTGATTGGGGCAATTTCTAGAGCTCCTGTATGTCAGTTAAATACTTAATTGTGAAGGTGACTTGAACTTAAGTCACTCATCCAATTTCAAGTCAGCTTGCTGTCTCAAATCGGTTTCTTATCTCATCTACATAGATGAATGGAATTTATTGATTGAGGTGCACTGGCTGTCCACAGAGACCCTAATATCTAGCTGGTCCATGCTTACAACAAACTTGGTTCGCATGTCTATAATTACATAGCTTATGTCCCATAGCGCTTGCTACATATATAATTAATTAAAATTCTTTGCTCCCTGCCCTTTCACTGAACTTTAAAAATGGGCTGACTAAATCATCATTTTTAAAAACCTTTTTAGGCAGCAGAAGGGTATAATTACATCTCCTCATAGCCTTAACTTAAGCAAACCCAGTTTCTTCAGATTCTCATCATATGTCCAGTGCTCCAGTCTCCTCCTCAGTGATGACTTTCTCCATGTAATCAACATTTGCCTTGCATGGGGCATACCAAAGTTGACTCTGTACTTCAGATATGGTCTCATACAGCCAGCTCACTGAGAAGCCACACAGTTTCATTCTTCACTGAGGTATTTGATATGGAGGAGATGGTCACACCAGGCATTGAAAGGGAACCTGTCCCGTGGTGTTTCACAAACACCATTGAGTTGATTCTAGCAGTCCTGTTGATACCAAGACCCTCAATATTTGAATCAAACTTTGCAATTTCTTTTAGTTGTTAATTGTAGCTAGACAGTTATGATTAAGCAATTGCATTGTAATCGTTGTATGCTTGGATAATCTTTTTTTTGGGAAAAGGAAGACAGTCCCAAGATTAATGGTCAGTCTGGATGATAGCCATCAGCAGTGACCTCAGCAGAACTGAGCACTAACTGGAGGAAAAGTAATTCTGGTGGGGGGAGATCCCAAGCACCCTCACTGACCATCTAGTCAAAATAGACTTCAGATTCAAATGAAGGGAACTGCATGTGCAGAATAATTAACATGAAAAGTGAGAGATATAGCAAGTGAATAGGGGTTTGAGTACTAATAAATGAAAAAATTATGTAATGAATGAATGCTGATGCCTTCATTTTTTAAAATGTATGAATATCTTAAAGTTTGGATGATGGAGGAGCCAGCCTTCTGTGACTTGCCTCCTAGCCTCCCAATATGTGTAAACTAGAATGAAAAATAGAAATACCTCTCACCAGGTAAGAAGCCTGCGTTCAGAATAATGCTGTAGTCTTAAGCAGCAACTCAAGGCACCCTGAGCACCCAATTCACATCAGTTGCAACATGAATTGTTTGCACACACCATGATCACAGTGCTTCTGATTACTGCCCTCTACAGATTTCAGTCTTTTCAAACCACTGAGATTTTCTAACATGGCAGACAACTTCTCCCACTGCGTTTGGTTCCCAAACATGTCTCTGTCCCCCTGAAGACTCTATCTGGTGAACATTTCTTTCTGTGCTCCAAAAATGAAGGAGAAACTAAATAAAGGACAGTTTTAGTTGGAATGTCACATTTTCTGTGCTAGTCATCCGGGACCAGAGTGCAAACCACACCTCCACACCCAGCTCTAGGAATTCGGTTACCCTGTCTTAGGGCCAGCCATTGGTGCTGCTGTGTGGCTCTAAGTCAGAAAGAGACATTTGAGAAACTACAAGAAGTAGGCACATGGCCAAACCCAAGCTATGACAAGCACCCTTGGTCTTCTGCTGAGCAATCTCTTGACTATGCCTGTTCCTGCAACTTTCTGCTCCTGCCCTGGCACTTGTCTCATTAGCACAGATTATCCAGTCAGTAGCCAACACATGAGTGCCCAGCCCCTGGGCTCATCTCATTGATGTGCAGTGGTACTGCATCCTGGCAGGGAAGAGCTCGGCAGGCCTGTGGCTGCAGATGCTGACCCAGACACTCAGGCGTGTAACACAACTAACAACCCATCGCAGTCCAGAACATCTCTCTTCTCTCACACCAACCCCACAGCATTTGAGTTCCATACTCTAGAGATTATTCACCTGTGGTTTGAATAAAAGGTTGAGGGATTATTTTCCAGAAGCCTTTAATAAATATAAAAAGATCAAAACCTGATTTTACTCCAAGTATACAGTGGTAAGAACTGAAATTGGTCCTATATGTCCTTTCTTTTTAAGATGATAAGACTTACTGTTTCCAATAATTTATTTTGTAATATTTCCCACACACCCTGACAGAAAGAAGATACACAAAAAAATCCCTAATATTTCATAAAACACACTAATTTTTAAGCAAGATTTATCCTGTTATAACTACTCAAAGTTTCACCAATATATTGTTTTGCTAGTTGTGCTAAAGTATCAAGCTATATCAGGACCTTAAATATTTTATTACATGTATCACAAATCCACAGAAAATAGTGCAGATTTCTGTGTGTTTAACATTTATGTTAAGTATTCAATGAATTGTATCTCTGTAACCTTTTTACACCCCAGTTAAAAGCAAGAAAAAGATACCTGTATTTGCAAATTGTAAGAAATTGTAAGATTGTTCTCTGTTGTTCAGCCCTTAGAGTATTCCTACCAAATTCCTCTACTAAACCAAATAATTTCTTAGTGATTCAGTAATGACCAAAAAGTAACGGGTTTTAATACTTTATCTTGATTTAGAATTATTGTCAACTTCATCCAATTGTTTAATTGCTGACCTTGGACTTTTTGGCTCTTGTTTCAGAACACTGAAAACCTTTCCAATTATCTCTGAATGTTTAAAAATATTTCAATTTTCCTCTTCTTCTTGACCACGAATAAGCGGAATAACACTTTTTATTGTCATATCAGAACTTTGTCAGACATTGCATCCTATCTACATTTTGATTTTACATGGTTTTGAAGAGTTAGGGATTTTTTTTCTCAAGATCACACAGACAGCATTGAGGATAGACACCAGATCAGTGAAAATTACCTAAGGAGTCAAACTTCACTTTCTATTAAGTTTATCAAACAAAGGGAAAAGAGAGGCAGTAAATTTAAAGCAATCTCTTTCTTATGAATGTTGAACAATTTGCAAGAAACCCCTTCTCCTAAGTTTCATAGTAATCATATCATCTTTAGAATAAGATCCTTGCTAATTTTATTTCTTGCACATTGATAAGTTGATCAGCTCTTTCTTAACTTGTGTCATGGAAAAGGTGCAAAGAACCTGCAAGCAGTAGGTGCAGTCCGACTGAGTGGCTCCCCACTGGAATGAATTAAGTCCCAGCACAAATAGACTCTGATATACTGTCTTGGTTGAAGACAGGTGTCTGCTAAAGAAGGTGTAAACCTCCCTTAGAACCCACAAATTTGAAACCCCTTCCCTCCGAATTATTATAACTTTGGAATCAAGGGCTTTCAGGCAAAGATACAGGGAAAAGGAATAACAGTTTTTTACTAGTATCTATAGCAAGGCGAACAATCAACAACAACAGTGGCAAAAACAAANGGATGGGCAGGGCAGGTGGGCATGCATGAGACGTGCTGCAGGAGCTCAGAGCAGGGAGCAGGGGTGGCAGAGACGAGCCCACCCGGGCTTGCTGGCAGAAGGTGGCAGGATCTCCCCAGCCGTGGCAGTGCTCCCACAGGGAGAGCGCGGGGTGGCGGCTGCCAGACCCCTTGCGCAGAAACTGCCGGCACAGCCAGGAGGATGTGCCCTCCAGGACCGTCCCCTTCCCAGATGAAAGCTCACTCACCAACGAGCAGAAAACAGCGCAGATCCGAAAAACCTTTCTGCTGCTGTAGCTGAGGAGCCCACAGTTCCCCCTGCTGCCTCCTCCATAGCCGGTGGTCCAGTGCCTTAGCTGATGACCACATCTGCTCTCCACTCCCCATGCCCAGCTCGCTCTCTGTCTCTTACAAAAGACGTTAATAGTCCTTAAGTATCCAGCCATTAGTAACCTAGTACCCGTGATGGGGAAAAATTCCACACCCCTCAACCTCCAACATATACTCGTCTTATTGGAACAAATCCTGCTTCTTCCAAAGCAAGGCAAGGACTGCTTTGCTGCAGAGCTAGTGGTAGAGATTGATTTTGTGCATGCTAATATAATTATATTTAAATATACCCAAAGTTCTAAATCTCTCTGATGAGACAATTTTCACAAATTACCAGGATCACACTGAGCAGTCAAAGAGGAAGATAAAAGAATTTTATTAAGGGTTTGTCCCCAAAATTAATATTTCTCATGTTCCTTAATAAAAAATATGTATAAAACCAAAATAATCTACTCCTTAAATATTATAAGGCGTTACATTAAATTTGAATAAAAAAATAAACAAGAAGGAAAGAGAGCTATGCATGTTCAGTATTCATTTGATGTAGTCAAATCAACTACTCCTACACATAATAATGGTCATATAAATCTTCCCTATAATCACTTCACATTTTTCATGTAAAAAACTTGACTGATAGTGATTTTTATAAATTGTATATAAATAAATGCAGTCTTAGAAACAGGCACATTGAAAAAAGCTGCCTGGGCACCACTGTAAATTGAATCCAATTATATTCATCCAGTGCCATACGCATCTATTAAAGACAATGAAATTATTTAGTTTTTTGTTTCCCACTATTTTAACTTAAGTAAAATACATTGACAATTTATTAGTCACAATATCAGATAAAGAAATAAAAAGCCCAATTTTACAGGTCATGTGGAAAAAAATAGATTTAATTTGCTTGCTACCCTACAGCATAATACATTTACTTTTCTTGTTGTGGTTAGCTATGAAGTAAAAATATTCTGCTGCATATAATCTATAATATTCAAGTCTGTTCTAATCAATGTTTAATTTTTCCCCCTGCTTTCAATGGAAAAAAATCCACTCCCTTTTCCTTACAGAGCTCATTGCACTGTACATGAAGAAGAGAAACTTCATCCAGTCTTCTCTTTTCAGCATTGAAGATAAGTATGATTTTTAGACCTTTTCATTTCTTTTTTTCTTAAATCACATTTTTAATGTCATGCTTAGAAGTTTGCTAGCTGCTTAATGTTTTCTCATGGTTTCAAACATGAGAAAAAAGAAAACTCTTATAACTGTACAAAGTCTGCTCCTTGTGTGCCTGACTTATCAGTCTGTCTGACTTGTACTTACAAGTCTATGCTACAGTTCTGAAAAATAACAACACAAACCTAAACAAATACAGTGCGGATTTGTTCTTCTGTACTGAAGATACAAGCAGAATAACTGTTCAACCTTTTGCCTGCATATTTATCTTCTATCAGTCCAGAGGAGGCGACGGATGATTTATTACATAATTCTTAGGGTTTCAGAGCCTGATTTTGCTTCCCTTAGGGATCAAAAATGGAAACAGGAGTTGTGAGGCTATACAAACCAAACCACAAACAGTAATACATGTCTAAGTAGACATCGCTTAGACCTTTACTTTTTCAGAAAAGTAGTCATGTAAGGATCCCAAAGAATGCAATGATTTCCTGTGAGTTTCTTGGTTTAACACCATAGTGCTTAATGTACTAGGGGATATAAAATCAAGTTTTTCTCATAGATTATATTATCATCTGATTGAAATTTAGTATTGCATTTTTCCAGTGGGATGTTTAGACAACAAAGTCCAGTTTAAAAATTAATTATTCAGAATTGGCTAAATTTTATATCTCATTGCAGTGTTCCTTTTCCCCCTTTCGTTCAATAAAGAGTAGTGAGGTAAAAGTGCCATAGAAGTTAGGAAAGACTTTTCAAGAAGAATTAATTTATCATAATCATAAACACAAAGGAAATATGCTGCAATAAAATCATTAAAATTTGTATGATAGTGTGATAAAATATTTACATAGACATGAAGTTATTTGATTTGGCATTAAGAAGTCTGATGTATATTCCAAAAGTTCCCATGTGCACACACAGTATTAAATAGAGACTCTTCCTTTCAAGATATAAATGTTTAGCTAAAAAGATTGTTCATGCTTGCCTCACAGATTACACTTAATAATAAAATCATATGGGAGCAATACTATGTAGTCCATCTGAATGCTGTTACCGTCTCTTCATTTTCACTGTCTGTTTTGCATAATCCCCATAAAAGTGTTTGGAAAAATAACGCACCATCCAAGATTCCTACCCAACACAGAAGATTGAAATCTGATCTCTGGATCCTTTTCTGATGTTGTTCTATTTTTTTCTCTTCTTCTTTATATTGCAAGGGTTCTTTCACAATGTCAAAATATGAATTACCTTTAAACTGTGCTTTCCTGCAGATTTATAATGAGAATGTAGCTTGGAGAAAGTGTTTACTTAAAAACAAACAAACAAAAAAACAACAAAAAATTCCTATCTAGGACCTTATACTTGCATTTAATGGATACAAGGGTACAAGAGATCAGAATATATAAAGAAATTTTTCTCCTCTTTTACCCCTTCCTTTCAAATGCTAGGCATTCCTCATAAAAAAAGAAGAGAATGGAAGGGGTTTTGAACTGATTGAATGTCCTTTTAAAAGTTAACTTACAACTGTGACCAATTTTTTTATATTGTGGTTAACTTTAGAAATAATATATTTGCTTCCTTAAAACAAACCAAACCAAATTTCCACAGTGCATATACAACTATTCACTCCTAGAGCACACCTAATCTTCATCTGGTATACATATATATGTATGCATGTTTATATACAACCAGAGGAATATAAACCATGTTGCTTCAGTGTTTAGAGAGAGAGCTGTTTATTAAACACTGTTTAGAGCATATAGGGTGTGATCCTTTCTCCAGTGTACTCACAAAATAAACAAGATAACTTATGAGTGGAGTTGAAATGTTACTATTTTTTTCAGAAACAGTAGAGGGAAAAGAACCCCAAAACTAAAGCCAAAGTTGATCTGGATTGTCACCGTTAAAATGGATGGAGCCAGCAATTTAACCTAGTTACTCTGACCCCACTTTAGCTCTTTGGCTGTGACACAAGTTCTGTTGAGAAGGAAACCAGAAAGAGTTTCTCAAGAGGTAAAATTATCAAGTGATGAAGAAACCATTAAAAGAAATCAGCAAAAAGCAGTTTGGGGAGCCATCTCCCTCTGACTCAATATCAAATAGACATGACTACGTGCAGGCCACTCACTAGTGGCCTCAATGTAATGCTACTGTGCTCTAATTATGGGTGAAAAAACCTGTTTGTTTCTCTGTGTGTCATACTACACCTGCCTAAGAGAAAAATAATTAAATCAAAAAACTTTTACTTGACAACTCTAACTCATTAGTTGCTGAACAAAAATTTGTCAAGCAAATAAAAAAAGAGACATGATCTCCTAATGGATATCTCCTAATGGACTCTGAGAAACCTGGTCTAGGTGTCTCTGCTCACAGCAGCAGGAGTTTGAACTAATTATCTTTAAGATCCCTTGCAACCTAGATAATTTTATGATTCTATGACAATTTATCCTTTATTCTCACTCAAAGCCTATTTTCTATTTTGAAACTGTTGCTTGCTGTCACTTGCAATGCATTGATTTTCTGAAGGATAGTTCTATCTAACTCCATTTAAATTAAATCTTTAATTAATTTCAAACTTATTCTTATTAACTGTTTAATGACTAGAGCTTTTCAGATAAAGTATTTGTAGCTGCATGACACAATGTTTAAAGAAAACTCAGAGCCTAGAACAAAGGTTCATTAGTCCCATCAGTTGCTTGGTTGAAGAACCTTTGGAATACTTAAATAGACTTTATAAAAATAAAAATTTTAAATGGCCTTTTAGTGGAATCCACTTTTCATGAAAAGTGTCCTATAACAGTAGCATAAAACCAGCATATCAGAAAGTATTAAAATGTTTTAATTCCCGGGCCAACACCAGAAAAGGAAATTCTGAGGAAATAATATCTGCAAACAAGACACAAGGAGACACCAGGGGAGAGAATGTGCATTTCCCCATCAGCTGTTCATGTGTCTCTCTTTAAAGAATTTCAGGAAGAAACTAGGCAGACTGAGGCAAAGCCTCTTAAACTAATGCTGTCTACTTTGACAGTTATTTCAGGAAGATGATTAAGTAATAACATTTCATAGACCATCACATGCATCAAAAGTTTGGACAAGAAGAATTACATTTAATTTGTTTGTGAAAGTTGCACTGGTTCTGGAAATCCTGACAGCTGGATACTAGTCCTAAAAGTGCTGTAATTTCTTTTTTTTTTTTTTTTTTTTTTTTTTTTTTTCATTTTTATTTTGCTATTTCACTGTTTAAAAACTGGCAGTTATATAGTTCTCCAAAACAGTTAAATGATCAAAAACCAAACATCAGGTGAATTCAGTTACACACTACAAATAATGGATAAAATATCATCTAAGTGGACAATTCACACATACCCCCTAGACTGCAAACTGCTATCTAAACTGTTCAGATTACATTTCTGCATAAAATTCACATTTAAGGAATGAAGCTCATTTTATAAATGATTGTCTAACAGAATAAAGAAGGCGTAATTGCTTAGATAATTTATTTTCATGGAAAAACAACCATTTCTAGAAACTACATCATCAACCTCCTAGAGCTTGACAGCCCACTAACTCCCTTGATAGCAATTCTGAAATCAAATGTCTTACCTACTAGCACAAGCATATCTAAATAAAAGCAGTGTGTTTTATAAAATTAGCAAAAGTTTTCTATCTGCTTTATTTTGGAATAATAGACTTTCTTCTTGATCTTGTTACAGAAAACAAAATCTGTCAACAATCAGAAAAGGCAATTAAGGAAAATGTTCCTGAACTTGTGCCATTATGTCAACAGTATATAACATTTATGAATGAGTTTTTCAGGGGCCATTACACTCCTAAATCAGCAATATGCTTCCCTGAAGTAAACTCACTACTTTTGTCTCTATCACAGCATCTGCAATGACAACATGTTCTAAACTCTCTACATGTATACAGCACAGTCCAGTGCTCAAGTAATTAATTGAATATAACCATATGTCCATTCAATGAATCCATGTTGCTCTTACAGCCACTGCAAGAGTTGGACAGTTTGTAGACCAATTATTATTATAAAGTGTTTAGTTAGTTGATTTTTTTTTTTAATGGGTTAATAATCTGATAACACAAGCATCCTGGGGAATCATAATGAGTCTTACAGATAGCAGTTCTGAAAATATATAAGGCTTGTACGTATATACTTACACAAATGCTGGTGAATACAGCTGTCAATACTTCTTATGATCAGTTATTTTGAGAAACTTTTTTACATTTTCTTGTAAAAGATCCACAAAATATAAATATGTGCTCTTTTGTAACAATAAAAATAATTTTAGATTTTTAACAGTCCATCTTACTTCTAGATACTCTTAAAAGTTGTAAGTCAATGAAGAAGACTTACTGTGACAAATTACTGGCAGCAGAGGTAAAATCCAAAACCAATTACTGTTATGTTCCTGAAATGTATAGAATATTGTTGGATTAGCACAATTAGCACACACCTTCTATCAAAGATCTCTATTTGTGACTTTTTTACATGCTTTCACAACTGTGCTGGTTTCAGCTAGTGCAGAAATTAATTTTCTTCCTAGTGCCTAGTGTAGGGTTATGTTTTGGATTTGTGCTGAACACAAAGTTGATAATACAGAAATGTTTTTTTTTTATTGCTGAGCCCAGCTTGCACAGAGCCAAGGCCTTTTCTGCTTTTTCTGCTGCCACGATGGTGAGGAGGTTGGGGGTCCATGGGAGGCTAGGAGGAGAGACAGCTGGGACAGGTGACCTAAAATGACCAAAGGGATATTCCAAATCATATGACATCATGCCCAGTACATAAAGTGGGGGGAAGAAAAATGTGGGGGGGGACGTTTGGAGTGAGGGTGTTTTTCTTCTCAAGTCACAGGTATGTGGGATGGGGTCCTGTTCGCCTAAAGATGACTGAACAGCTGCCTGCCCTTGGGAAGCAGTGAATTAATTCCTTGTTTTGCTTTGCTTGTGTGTGCAGCTTTTGCTTTCCCTATTAAACTGCCTTTTTCTCAACCCACAAGTTTTCTACCTTTCACCTTTCTGATTCTCTCCCTGATCCCCGTGGTGGGGGAGGGAGCAAGTGGATACATGTGCCTTGGTTGCTGGCTGGGCTTAAACCACAACAGTCCTTTTTTTTGCAGATGAGGGAGGAATCAAACTTGAGATAAATTGATTGATAGGGACATACTACACTGAATTTATAACTGCTAGCGCTGTTTAGCGGTAATGAGCAGGCTCCTGTTCTTGCCATGGGCCCGCTTTCCTGACTTTATATTATAGTCTGGTGCTTGTTAGTGGCTGTTTTTATGCTTTTGCTGCTTGCTGTAGCGCTGTAGTGTTTATCACCTCACTGAATTGTATCTCTTTTGATAACAGCCATGGCAATGTGCCTGGGCTGGCAGGTGGCCAGGGCATTGCTGCTGTCTTCTGAGCTGCTGGACTGGACAGGCTGAAGTTCCACTATGACCCTGAGTTGGAGGGACTGTGACATGTGAATTTTTCCATGATGGAGCAGCGATTCACCTGCAGACCATGAAGGACCCCACGCCAGAGTAGGTGGATGACTGAGGGAGACCTTGTGACTCTGTGACAAAGGGTCCTGGAGCAGTTTTGCTGGTAGGACTTGTGACCTCACAGGGGACCCACTGTGGAGCAGTTTGTGGACACCTGCAGCCTGTGGGAAGGACCTACCCTGGAGAAGTTCAAAGAGGATAGTTTCCAGTGGGTGGGACCCCAGGCTGGAGGAGGGGAAGGAAAGATTCCCTCACAGCCCGTGGTGCAGCCCATGGTGAAGCAGGCTGTGCCCCTGCAGCCCATGCAGGACTATGACATGGACTATATTAATGGTGAGCTCCAGCAGGAAGAAGCCCTTGTTGCAGCCAGCCTGGGAACAAAGGCAGGAGGTCACTGCAATGCCCAAAAGGCCCAGGGGTGGAGATTGCAATGGATGTGCCTTTAAACTGTTGTAAACCATGATTTGAGTGGTATGTTACAAGAATTACTATAACAGGAAGCACCCAAGCTAATGGAAGAGAAGCCTTTCAAGAAGCACTTGCAGTGCAGCAGTGACCTGACCTGAGCTGAGCTGAGCTGGTTTGGTGCCCAGGAACTCCACGCAACACACTAATTCTTCTGTCCTGAGTGACCTCCAGAGCAGATGGAACCCAATTTCATTAATTAAATTAATTGAATAGACATTTTGTGGACTTTTTTACCTTTTACAGGGGTTGTTCCTAGACTAAGGGAATGATATCTGTGCATTATATCAAAGAATGGGAAGAGGTGTGTGGGTAATTAAGTTGGGTGAGGAAGTTGGGGGTGCTTAAGAGGTTGGGAGGAGACACAGCCAGGACAGGTGACCTAAAATGACCAAAGGGATATTCCAGATCATATGACATCATGCCCAGTACATAAAGTGGGGGGAAGAAGGAGAAAAGGGAGGTATATTCGGGGTGATGGTGTTTGTCTTCTCAAGTCACTGTTATGTGGGATGGGGCCCTACTCTGCTGGAGATGACTGAACAGCTGCCTGCCCTTGGGAAGCAGTGAATTAATTCCTTGTTTTGCTTTGCTTGTGTGTGCAGCCTTTGCTTTCCCTATTAAACTGCCTTTTGCTCAACCCACAAGTTTTCTACCTTTCACCTTTCTGATTCTCTCCCTGATCCCCGTGGTGGGGGAGGGAGCAAGTGGCTACATGTGCCTTGGTTGCTGGCTGGGCTTAAACCACAACAATTAAAAAAAAAAAAAAAGACAAACCAAAAAAACCAAAACTAAGAAAAAACAAGTCTTGCTAACACTTGTTAAATCCTAAGCCTGCTTGATGAGTGTAAGGGGAAAGGCAATTATATTAATTCTGGTGGTGCATGGGCAAAAGAACTAAATTCTCAGGAGGTTTAATAACAAATTTTTACTTGCAAACTTTAGAACATTATGGTAGAATAAGGTACTTGGCAAATTTTAAAACAACATCCAGTCAAAGTAAGGCACTTTACAAAGCATTGACTTAGTAAACTTTAACCCATCCAAACAAAGTAAGGCACTCCACTTTAAGTTCTTTAGTCTGACTTACAATATATTTCAAGTAGAGGAGGTTAGGAGAAGAAATAAAGAAAAAGAAGAGAGAAAGATAGATGTAGTCACCACCTTAGATCCAGCGTGGACTCAACTGCTTGTAAATCCAACACAGTGGAGTGCATCTGCTGCACACCCTTGCCACAGCTTTTTATCTTCTCTGGTGTCCCAGGGCCCCCCCTCAGGTGTGCACCTGTGCTTTAATGTTCCCCAGGAGACCTATGTGACTGGCCAGAAATATTTTGGGGTTTTCAGTGTGCCACATGGCTTGGCAGCCATTTCAGAACCAGACTAGAGGGTCCAGGGGGCAGGTTGTGAAGCAGTGCACCACTCTCCCTTCTCTCCCCCTTCGACACACACACTTTCTCCCTAACTGTTTTGAGCCAGTAACCATTCCTCTTTACTTCTCCTGAAAGGCAGTGAAACCAGGTCTTCCTAGGTCATGGAGTTAGATTAGTTTAAAGTGTTAAATGCTTTTACCAGTGCTTTCTGCAAACCTTTTTCTGTTTATAACAAAGTAGATTTATGACAAGCATCACAAATCCTTTCATCTTCTACAGAGTGGAAAAAGGAGGTCTAGTGCTCTACTTTGATGCCATAGGCATATATCCCTTCCATGCTGTTTTACATCTTCTCAAAACAAAGCTATTAGTATTGAAAGATAGCCTAAATATCACAGAAACTTTCCTTTCTCATAGAAGAAAAAAAAAAAGAAAAAATTCAAACTTGAAATATAGCTTGATTCTGAGAAGTTTTGGGAGAGTTTTATGACAAGGGAAAAGACTATTACAACAAAGGATCTGGACTACACCACCAATTAAGTTCCATTAGCTGGCCCAGCTTCAGCAGCTCTAGCAAGTTTAATTCATCTGGGAGAAAAAATTTAGCAGGAAGTGTAGTTACTATGCTGGGAGACAGGCCTTTCTTTCAAGTCACCCTTTGCATTGCTTGCACCTTTCTTTCCCTGATTACTCCCTGGTTAATCAAGATCATGTCTACACCCCAGCACTTAACAGTGAATGTATGCTGTGACAGCTGCTAGAAGCAATTCCCACATAGCAATATATTAACTGTGCTGCTGTCACTGGCTCCAAAAGCAATCATTAGGCCAGTTTTTTTTTTTTTTTTACTCTTTCAGGAAGGAGATATGAGCTCATTAGGTTCTCAACACTCATAAAGTACTAAGAAGGAAACACACTGCACTCAGCTATAGCCTTTGTACCATGCAGGAAGAAATGCCTTTTTTCTACACCATTAATCTATTTAATATTGGATTAGCAAGATAACTCACACATGAAAAAAGAAAGAAGAGTGGAAGACAAGCTTTTATTCACTTTTAGATATGCCAGGGTCAGATCTTTCCCAGATGTGAAAAGTCTTTATCCTATTGGACTTTCTTGGCTCAGGAGTTATAAATATGGTAACAATCAAACACATATTGTAGAACCTTAAAATTAAAAGATTATAATAGGATTTATAATCTCAATAACAACACTAATTTGACAGCATTTAACTCCTCCATCCCAATAGGTTCCAGATTAAAATGGTCTGATAAAAGGAATATGTAGTAACAGTGAATGTCTTCTGTCTGTTATTTCTTTGTCTACTAGCAAGTTGTTATTACTCAGAAAGTTCCTTTTAAACTGTGTTTAGAGAAACAGGGCTGTCATTTCAAGAAAGTTACTAAAAATTTTAAGATCTGTTGAGATACAGAGATCCACTTGGGTTTTAATTTACTATGTTTCTTCTTTGGTTGAAAGACATAAATTTGGGAAAGACCTCTCCCTCAGCTGAAACCTGATCAAATTCAAAGTATGAACTGGGATTTTAAAAGTATTGTCTGGTCAAATAATATGCATGTTTTCATGGGGGCACTCAAACATCTGAGCAGATAACCAACAGTAAAGCTCTGACTGCACACTTTCTTCATCCAAAAAACACCTCTTTTCCTGCTTTATCAATTTACATTGTCATACACTAATATTTTTTACTTGACTTCTTATAATTTTTCCATGCATTCAGATTTCTACTCACTTTCAGGAAAAATTATATGTATAGACATAAACAACAGAGCTATGCAATGAATATAACAGCCATTAAAAACATAGCCTTCCAAATTTAACATTATAACTCTGTCTGGCGCTCAATAGAAAAACTTTTTTATGAGAAGATTGTTGAATAATAATTTTATTTATTAAAATTTGAGATATATATTTCCACTTTCTCCAAAGAAATTACAGGAAAGGAGTAGAAAAACCAAGAAAGATTAGAAATGTTCTGTAAAGGAGACTGCAGAGAAAACTATAAATATTATTTCAGGAAAGCAAGTTCCTGTAACTATAATGCTGCATTCAGCATGTGTCTCAAAAAATTATCTTTCCAATTCACTATTCTTCCAGTTTGATTCCAGGGGTAATGGTAAAGAGTCAAACAAAGAAATCAAAACCAAACCTGAACAAAATTATTTGGTCAGCCCAATATCAAATATTGTTTATTTTGTTTAATTCAGTTTTTCATTCATGAATAAAAAAATGTATCTCAAAAACATTTTTCTTTTTAAATCTCTGTTAAAACTCTGTGGCAAAATTGTCATGTTTCTGGAACAGGCCAAACCAAGTTTTCAACATTTTTTGTAAAAAAATTTGTTGATTAATTCTTTTACTGAGGTCTGTAACATGGTTGTGGTCTGTAACATGGTTGTAACAACTGAAGTGAGTGTAGGATTTACTATTTTCTATATATTTTCAAATTCTGTCATTGTTTGCTACTTCCCCACAACCCTGAATTGAAACAAGACGTCTTGGAACACCCAGAAGGGAAGCTCTTCACATATTCTATGTTGCTTAAGCAGATACAGGGGAGTCTATAGAGAAATAAAAATTCCTTTATGCTATAGTCTGTGCTCTAGAAAGATTTTTCCAATTGAATAATGTATAGTTTGCTGTTGCATATTTTGTCTGACAGTTTTACAGGCTAAATTATAGTTGTCTTGGGGTGATGTT